>QXDR01000416.1:0-333638 GCA_003717165.1 Protomyces inundatus | reverse complement strand
TCCCTATCAGGCTGGCTTTTGCAATGACGATCAACAAGTCTCAAGGACAGTCGATGAACTTCGTCGGAGTCGACCTCAGACAATCATGCTTCTCTCATGGACAGCTCTATGTGGCATTTTCAAGAGTTACGCAAGTTTGCAATCTGAAAATTTTATTAGAAGAAGACCAAGCAGAAGAAACAGACAACGTCGTTTATCCAGAAGTACTCATCCATGACCCAAATGAAAATTTGGAGTGAGATGAATAGACCAAGAGGTGGAAGGCAGTGGCCATCCTCTCAATAGGAGCTAAAATCTTCATACAAATGAAAACCAGATTCGTTTGGCCACAAGTTATAAGCAGATATGCTCATGCGCAGTGAATGCTCATGCACATTGAAATTCAAATAATGCGTGCGAAAAACAGCATCATGACATGAGGGATTTTGAGGGATTTGCGATAAAGAGAACGAACAACGTGGTTACATGGAGAGTGTAGATCAAATTGGAGCATAAGAAGGACGAGCGCCCACAGTCAATTGAATTCATCGTGAACCTATTCAAATCATGAACAAATTGGAATTAGCTACCATTGGCCTTCAAAAACTCAAGCAACTGCAAGACAAGTATGCTGCTAAAAAGACCAATCTGGCATTCTTCGTCGACGACAATAACAGTAAAACAATTGTGAACAAAGGGACAAAGTTCTTCAGGCAACAGGAAGCAACAAACGAGGAAGGAACAACAACCCATGAAGATGTTGAGATGGAATTTGACATGGTCGGTGTCATCTTTGGTGCGCCGCAACTGGGCCCATATGGCGCCTACGATCCCTCAATGGCATCTAAATCTCCGAAAAAGCACAAAAATCTGAAAAGTGATTTGATAGGTGTGTCCACTGCTTTCAAGGTGGCTTTCAAAACAAAAGAGTACACGACGCTATACGAGGACGCCTTGGTCAACATTGGTAATGAAACCCCTTTGCTTAAACCTTTTTCTCTAACCAAATAGTGAAGCAAGACAATAACCCGATGGATGTGTTGCCCAATCGATTGTTCTTACCATGGCAAGACAAATCGCACGGCAGCAGTATGCCTGACGGTTTCCTGAAATGCAGCGATCTCATCTTGGTCGTCATGAACCAGAACCTCAAAGACAAGGTCATTAAACACACTATGTGCCTTCACAAGGAAATACCTGATCCAAAAAAACTCCATTGCAAAATCGATGAAGGATGGATCGTCAACGGCTTGGCTTGGCCATCAATCATCGGCCCGAAAAGTGAAGTGCTCGAGTGCGCGGACCTGAAGGAAAACCATGTCGTCCGAATTAGCTTCACTCTAGAGAGCTGGAGATCAAGGCCAAGAAATGGAGAAGATTGCAACGGAGGTTTCAAGGCAAAAGCTGATACAATCAAGATCCTTGGTACACTGGAAGAAGATGAAGAGTTGCGAATGACCAAAAGAGCCAGGCACTCCAGTCCCTTTGAAGAGACACCCAAGAAACTAAAAGTAGACTTCGATAGTGATTGATCATCAATGCAGTGGCTCTCAACATGAAACATTCAACTTAGACGGTTTCACTTATGACTGTATCCTTACAACCAATGAAACTACAGCATCTCATTATTTGACACACGCCTCAGGTGCAACTCCCGTAACAAACGAGAGGGCACCACTAGCAGCTAGTTTCCACATGATGACGGCTGCTTTCACCAAGCTCAAGGTAACTCAATCGAGAAAGCCAATGAAGGCGGTCTCACCCACATCGTCCTAGGAGGCCATGATCATCATCTTTGATTCTCTCGACGGCGCACACGGTAGCGAAGGTGCCGCGGTGCAAGATTGCCTCGTGGGCTGCCTCAAAATTCTGGCCGGCAAATGGTGTGCCCCATAAGGTACCAGGGGTATTAGCCTTAGACGATGACAAACTCCCTGCGTCTGTGACGCCCTAACCGCATTCGTTTGCTAAAGCGTTCCCAAAGTCTTTCTGCCTGGAACGCGTCTTCGTGTCTGTTGAGCAAATATTTGTCAGGCGTAGCCTGTCATCATTTCTGCGAATATTTGTCGGACACAGGCTGTCATCATATGCATTTGCAAGTCGCAATTCTCGAATTACGTGGGTTCAGAAGCCACCATGATGATTTATTATGCCCGTAGGCCCAGGCCGTCAAGTTTGGCGCCAAAATCTTCGGTGAGTAATCTTACCAAGACTCAATGGGTGGCAGACTTGTTCCGGCGCCCGTGCAATGCCGGTGCCCACAAATAATTCATCTCGCAACAAGCTGGGTCCAAATGTTTTACTATGCTAATGTGGTGTGAAGCAGTCCACGGCATGATAGGCGAATCAGATCTCGCAGTACAACCTTCTCGTAGTATCATAAACTAAATCACATGCAATCTATTTGTTCGAACGTGCCTTGTACAAAGACCAATTGGAACTCAGGGCCGCCAATACAGTAGAGTGAAAGCAAACTGTTGTACACTTGCAATTGTATATGTTCCGCTGTACTTGCGCCCTTCTATTGGTCTAGCGAGGATCATTCTGAATGATCGCTGGAGAGGTTTAGCCGTTGGCATAGCTACAGTCGACAGGCAATTCATGAAGGACTAGTAGAAGCTTCCGAATCGAGATTGGCCAACAATCACTGCTGAGAGAGTTCTTCTTCAAGTCCAGTACTCACCAAGCCTCGAAAGACAAAGATGTTCCAGAGATCATCATGACGTTTTGTCTTTTTCGTGGTGCCTAGAACGGGCGTAGAGGTGGCGTGATTTCTCTTGCAGGCAGGCATAGTGCCAAGAATAGTATCCTTGCAATAGTTTTTACCGTCGAGACTGCCTTTCCCATGCAAGCCACTCATCTCTTGTCCAAGACGAGCCCATGAGGCAAGCGTCAAGTCGGGCATCGAGTAAGGTTCACTTGCCGTGTCGTACTCGACTTGGTAGTCGATCTGCGCGTCAGGTTGAGCATTGGCTCTTGTCAAATTAAGATAATACTGTGTGTACTTGAGCGGCGTATAGCGTTGTCGTACGTGGCCTGGTCCGAGTTGTTCGACAGGTGGCAACTTGAGCTTCTTTTTCTTCTTGTGCTTGCGATCGGCCGCCACGGTGTCAATGTCGTAGTCGTACAGGCGCAGTGTCGGGTAGAAATTTGGCACGACGCTCGGACTGACGTTGACGACTGCCAGATGCTCAAGGTTACTGCCATCTCGGGGCAACAAGTCGAAATCGTCTCGAACGTCGAGCAAGATTTGCAGAGGGTTGCCCATCGTCTTGACCTTCTTCTTGCGCTGGTATTCGATAAAGTAGAAATGGTCAATGTTGACGTGACCAAAGAGCTGGCCGACAATCAAGTCTCTGTAGGCGATCACAAGGTCGGCATACCGATCAAAGCAATCGTCGTACCACTGTCTCGCGGTAGGTGGTACATGACCGATGAGCCATACTTTGACGCCTTGTTGACGAAAGATGCTCAGTTGAATCTCAAGCCAGTCGAGTTGCAAAGATCCGGGCTCAGATGCACTGCATCCGTCGACGGCAGCATTATTCTCATAAAAGAAGAGCGAATTGAGCGAGACGACGGTGAGTTTGGGCGCCACCGAGACGTGGAAATAAGCGCCGCGATCAAAGGTGTGGACTTGCTCAGGCGGCACCCACAAGCGCCACATTTCCTTGTACTTGGCAATCGTCTTGCTCGGTCCTGGGAACATGAGGTTGTGTGGGTAGACGTCATTGTTGCCGACGGTGGGAATGACTGGGATGGTGCTGCTTTTGAATCTGTCGGATCCAAAGACGCGGTGCATACCTTGCGTCATCATGTGATTCAGCTCGTAAATCTGCTCGAGTGTACGCGGATAACGATTGTCATTGTCGTGCCGCGCCGAGTCACCCGTCCAAACCACAAAGTCGACGCCGCCTTGTTGGACAAAGGCGCGGTCGATAAAGTCCAGTGTCGCATTGACGAGCTGTATAGGTGTGTCGCAGTCTGTACCAGGCTCTGGGCCCCAGTACCCAGCGCGCGCATCGTGATGATCCTTTTTGAGCGTCTTTGGTTCGAGGTGGCACAACTCGCTGACTTTGGCGCCGGGCACATAGAAGCGGTCTGGATGGAAGTCCGAGACGTGTAGGAAGCGGCCAGAGAGTTTCCGCTCAAAGACGACTTGTTCGGCAGCGACGGCGGCAAAGAGCCAGAGCCGCATCTGTTGAGATGTTTCTTTGTGGATGCTGTTGTCCAGTTGCGCGATTCCTTCAAATGAGGTCGCAGCACTCGCAGCACAGGACCCGCACGCAAGGACAACACATGACACCTGTCGATGCCTACATTGCGCAACGGCTGCCGCTCTTGCCCTTTCGCGTAGAACCAGCTAGGCTGCTGGATGATGCCAAAATTCTCCTGAAGGCCGTCCTCGGCTGGCAACAAGCGACCTTGACACAAGAAAAGGACGGCGTCACGAACCTGCTACTCAAGTGCACGCACAACGACGAAGCCGTTCTCATCCGTGTCTATGGCGATGCAACAGACACCATCATCTCAAGATCGAGAGAGCTTGAAAACTTTGTCACATTGCACCTGCAGGGCTATGCGCCAGAAGTGCTCAATCGATTCGAAAATGGACTCGTCTACCGCTATGTGCAGGGCAAGGCGCTCGACCTCAAGAGTGTAAGTGAACCACGATACGCCAAGGCGACGGCAGCGCTTTTGGGTGAATGGCATCGTGCCGTGCCGCATGCGCAGAGCAATGACTTTTGGCCGACTCTCAAGGCGTGGGTGCACTTGGTGCCAGAAGACGCGCCGCAGACAAAGACGTGGCTCTCGAATACGCTAACCATGCTTGAACGCGACGCGAAACGCGCTTCCAATCTCCTCGTCTTTTCTCACAATGATCTCCTGCCGCCAAACATTATCGCTGCAAGCAACGAAGGTGAAACCGTCAGCTTCATCGACTACGAATACGCCTGCACGCACGATCCGCACTTTGACATCGCCAATCACTTTTTGGAGTATGCCGGCTTTGAGTGCGACTGGTCAGCTCTCCCGACAGAAGACTTCCAGCGCATGTTTGTGTCTACCTACCTCGAAAGCTTCAACAATACAGCGCCAAATCAAGCGGATATCGATGCGACGCTCGAAAAGATCAAAGAATACATGAATGTTTCTCACTTTTAGTATGGCTCCATTCGCATCTTCTCTGTTAACGATAGCTGGGCCACATGGGCACTAGTGCAGGCGTCCATTTCCAAGATTGACTTTGACTATGCTGGTTATGCACAACGCCGATTCAGTGCTCTTGCAACTGCCCTAGAGCGCAAGACACAAGAAGACTAGGGGCCTTGGACCGTGAACCTGCAGGTCAGTGACGACTTTGACGACGCAACGTATACGCTCTAGTATCCTTCATGCATACTCTCTAGAATAGAAGAAGCCTACTCGAGCCGTTCCCTTTGTCCACAAGCGGTCATTCAGGGGATGCGGCGAAATCCAAAAACAAATAAATGCGCCGACATTAATCAGCAAGTCCACAAACACAACAAGCCCATGTCAAGATGGTACTTGGGCTATGGCTCAAATCTCAATGAAGAGACTTTTCTCGGCCGGCGCGCCATTCGACCACTTCGCCAGGAGCACGTGCTTGTCGAGGGCTGGTTCTTGACATTCGATATCGCCGGCGTACCGTATGGCGAGCCTGCGTTCGGCTCGATCCAGCAAGTCACAGATGGCGCGCCGACACTGCAAGGCATGGCCTATCTTGTGACCGAGGCAGACTTTACACGCATCATTGCAACCGAAGGCGGCGACGTCTCCTACAAACAGATTCTCGTCAAGGGCAAGACGGACGATGGAGAAGAGCTCGAGATGACAACGCTGCAGGCGCGGCAACCGCGGCGGCACTGTCAACCTTCACAGCGATACCTCGGCCTCATACAAGAAGGCGCCCGGCAGCATAACTTTCCAAAGGCCTATCAACACTATCTCGACAACCTAGAGCCCTTCAAGCTGCAAGGTAAACGGCAAAAACTGGGCGCCGCTCTGTTCCTCGGTCTTTGGATGCCCATCATTGCCTCCGTGTTTGGTCTCACAGAGCTCTTATCGCGACTGAAGCTGCCCGTGCCGGCCTTCTTGCCTGCCTTTGTCGGCATCTGTTTCAAAACCATGTGGAGCATCCATGACAACGTCTGGGCCGACAGATTTGGCCGCGGCGACCACAATGAAGGGTACGAGTACATCCTATGATCGCCGCTTGCGCTCCATGCTGAAGTAGGACCGCTCAAGCTGGTCTTCAAAGGCCTGCCTCCGCAAAAGTCTGCCATTAGCGCATGTCCAGTAGACGTATAGAGGGATACCGTTGATCGGCTCTGATGCGCTTCTCGGCAGCCTGCATACGTGCATCTGCATTGACCACACCTCCCGTAATCATCGTACTCATCTGCAAAAACGTTTTGAAAGGAATCGTCAAGTTGCGATAGAGCGGCCATGTGAATTGAGCGATGCCAAAGACGACGACACCGGCAGCACCCCAACGTAGCGAGCCATCGAGCGCACCTAATTTCGCTTCCGCATAGGCCTCGTCGAGATTCTGCAGGCTGTGCTTGTCTAGGATTAGCGATGAAGCAGATGACCAGCAGACGAACCGTACGGCATATGCGGTCAGAAGAGACGGCGCGTGAACAAGTGGAGGTCGCGACCGATGGATTTGACAGTCACATTCTAACACTATGAAAGCGTCTATAGCTGCTGCTCACTGACACGTCTGAGCTGCGTCTCGGCCGTGGCAGGGGTCCCTCGACCAAAAAACCGCCGGATCGAAAAGACACTGCGGCTGACTATCGACGTGCGAATCGAGACACTGTCGCGTTCAGCTACTGGAAGAGCATGACCTGGCAGCGCAGGGACAGGCGGTACCGTACGCAGTCGGGGCACGCGCAATTGACTGGAAGACTGCCGAGGGCGCAAAGGTCGTTTGCCGGGACCGGGATATATCGTATCGAGGGGCTGGTGCATGCGCTGAGCGAGACGCGGGTATTGTGCCAGCTTGTGAGTCTCAGGTAGTTGACTGTCAATCGAGAGGCAGAGCGCCTGTATCCGTTGCATCGTGTTGTAGCAACCCGTCACCTGGTCTTGTACTTCTTCAGACACGTCCAGCCCAACCGATTGCGTCGCCTTTGTCGCCTGCCGCTGTGTAGCTTGAGCCATGGCTGTCAGCTGCGCATGCTTCCGATTAAGCTGTTCCTGCTCTTGAATAAGCCTCTGCAATGCCTGTGCCCAAGCGCCGTCTAGGTCGCCCGTCAATCGACCAAAAGCTGCTTCAAGCTCGGCGGTAGGTGCATGCTGTCTCAATCGAGAGAACTTGAGCTCTTCAAGGTTGGGCCAGGTCACGCGCTCGAGCTCTTGGGATGTGTCCATGGGAGCATTTTCTTTGTACACTGTTCGAGTGATGTCTGTGTCAAGGCGCGACGTGTTCAGACAGCCACCACCACACCCACTCAAAGAGCCCTGGATCTTTAGCAAGATGACGGTCTTGTCCGCTTCTGGCGCCAGAGATACAAAGCGGCTTTTGCGCTTCGTCATTCTCACCGTCATTGCAGGTGCAGCCATCTCAGCCCGGCTCTTCTCCATCGTCCGGTTCGAGTCCATCATTCACGAGTTTGACCCATGGTTCAACTTTAGAGCTACCAAGCACTTTGTCAAGTATGTCCAGTGACGTATAAGAACAAAAGCTGACTGCAGAAATGGACAGTACGACTTTATGAATTGGTTTGATGAGCGTTCTTGGTACCCGCTCGGCCGCGTGGCAGGCGGCACGCTCTACCCCGGACTCATGTTCACCTCTGGCGCAATCCACTGGCTGCTCGACCACATCAACTTCCCAGTCGACATTCGCAACATTTGTGTCTTGTTGGCGCCAGGGTTTAGTGGTCTGACGGCGCTCGCGACCTACCTCTTCACAAAAGAGATGAAGGACAGCTCGGCAGGACTCTTGGCGGCCGCCTTTATTGGTATCGCCCCCGGCTACATCTCTCGCAGTGTCGCTGGCTCGTACGACAATGAAGCAATTGCCATCACGCTACTCATGACCACGTTTGCTTGCTGGATCCGTGCATTGAAGCAGGGTTCGGCACTCTACGGCGCCATCACGGCCTGCTTCTACTTTTACATGGTGGCAGCGTGGGGCGGCTATGTCTTCATCACCAACATGATCCCGCTGCACGTCTTTGTGTTGCTGCTCATGGGCCGCTTCTCATCGCGTATGTACGTGGCCTACTCGTCCTACTACGCCATTGGTACACTCATGTCCATGCAAGTGCCGTTTGTCGGTTTCCAGCCAATTCGCACAAGCGAACACATGTCGGCCCTCGGCGTCTTTGGCTTGCTGCAGATTGTCGCATTTGTCGACTTGTTGCGCTCGCATTTGCCGTCCAAGAAGGCTCAGGTCTTGCTACGCGTACTGGTTGTCACCATCTTCTTCACCGCTGTCGGCGCGCTCGTCGGTCTCTCCATGACCGGCATCATCGCACCTTGGACTGGTCGATTCTATTCGCTTTGGGACACGGGCTATGCCAAGATTCACATTCCCATCATTGCCTCAGTCTCTGAGCACCAGCCGACCGCTTGGCCAGCCTTCTTTTTCGATCTGCAGCTGCTCATCTGGCTCTTCCCAGCCGGCGTCTATCTCTGTTTCCGTCAATTGCGTGACGAGCACGTGTTTATCATCGTCTATGCCGTCCTCGCAAGCTACTTTGCCGGTGTCATGGTGCGATTGATGTTGACGCTGACGCCCTGTGTGGTCGTCGCCGCCGCCGTCGCTACCTCGGAAATACTCGACAATTACCTCGACTTTTCAGAGCCCGAAACGGTCGTCGATCGCAAGCAAGACGAGCCTGCTTCATCCTTCAAGGCCTTTAAGGGATTGTCGCTGTCTGCGCCCTACTATGGCATTGCATCCTTCCCAGCCAAACTCGGTGTCGCCGCTGTCTTTACGCTCTATCTCGTATTGTTTGTCTATCACTCAACCTACGTCACCTCGACTGCCTACTCATCGCCATCTGTCGTGCTTGCAAGTCAGATGCCAGATGGATCTCAGTGGATCATCGACGACTATCGCGAGGCGTACTACTGGTTGCGCAAAAACACGCCGCACGATGCCCGCGTCATGAGTTGGTGGGACTATGGCTATCAGATTGCCGGCATGGGCGACAAAGTGACGCTCGTCGACAACAACACCTGGAACAATACACACATCGCCACCGTCGGCAAAGCCATGTCGACCGGCGAGGAAACCGCCTACCCAATTCTTCGCAAACACGATGTCGACTATGTCCTTGTCGTCTTTGGCGGTCTGCTTGGTTACTCGGGTGACGACATCAACAAGTTCCTCTGGATGGTGCGCATTGCCGAGGGTATCTGGCCCGATGAGGTGCGCGAGCGCGACTTTTTCACGCCGCGCGGCGAGTACAAGGTGGATGCCGACGCTACGCAGACAATGAAGAACAGTCTCATGTACAAGATGAGCTACCACCGCTTTGCAGAGTTGTTCCCGCCTGGACAAGCGCAGGATCGTGTCCGTGGCCAGCGTATTCCGGAAGAGAGCCCAGTGCTCGATACGCTTGAAGAAGCCTTTACGACGGAGAATTGGATTGTGCGCATCTACAAGGTCAAGGATCTGGACAAGCTGGGTCGTTCGCATATGGCTGTGCGGGAATTTGAGAAAGGCAAGAAGCGTCGTGTCAAGAAGCGGTCGTCGATGAAGTTGCGTGTTTAAGATGCCAATCACATGTTTGTCCGTCCAGATGATGTAGCCGCAACTTTTTATAGATCCACGCTTCTTGAGCAGTACTTGAACAACCGGATAGATGAGCCATGGACAAACGGCGCGAGGAAGCCTTGCTCCCGAGACTAGGCTCTCGCAGTGTTGCTGCCTTGCAGGCCTTTGGCAACCGAGCCGCCAAGCTGTTGCCGATGCGCAAAAGCTCACAAGACACCTATGACGCGCGCAGCCTATCAGTCACGCAGGAGATGCTTCAGGAGGAAGATTTGGATCGGCTGGCATTGAGACGCGGTCGCAGTAATAGTGAGCCGTCGTTGCCCGCATGGCGTGGCGTCAGAGCGCGTGCCATGACCATCAAGAATGCTGCTGTGAACGACCTCTTGAGCCGCGCACCAAGCTTTCACTTCTCACTGCCCTTTGGTTTCGAGTCTGCGCCGAGAGCCACACTGGATGACAATGCGAGCTTGACATCGCTCGAGGTCGAAGCGCTGCAAGTCCTCAAGCCGGAGAACAATCGACTGCGTGCCGTCCTGGAAGGACTACCCCTGCCCTCGATTCCCAGCATGCCTGGGAGACCACCAGCGGCGCCAGTACCCTTTGCAGGCTTGTCTTCTGAAACTGCCAAGCTCAATGTCGTCGTTCTTGGCGGCTATCGCGGATCCATGTTGCGCTCAAGGCAAGACGATCGGCTTCTCTGGGTGCCCGTCAAAGCAGGTCTTGGCTTGCGCAAGGTCAATCTCGAGCTGCCCCTGTCTGCGGATGCGGAAGAGCACGCAGCCGACACAATCTGTCCAGACGGCATGCTAACCAACATTGGCCCAATCGATATTTCACGCAAGCTTCTTAAACGTCTACGTGATGAGGAAGGACAAGGCCATTGCAACGTTTATGAATTCGGCTATGATTGGCGTCTAGGCGGTGCCTTTCTCTCTGCCCAGCTCATCGCCTTTCTCGAAAAGCTCGACGGTCGCTCGCTCGTGATTGCACACTCGATGGGCGGCTTGATCACCGGCCACGCGCTCAACAAACGGCCAGACTTGTTTGCCGGGGTCGTTTATGCCGGCACACCCTGGGCAGGCTGTCCCAACATCCTGGGTCCTTTTCGATACGGCGACTCGGTCTTGCTGAATCGCAGCATTCTGAGTGCGCGTACCAACTTTAGCATGCGCTCTTCTTTCACACTGCTGCCGACACACCAACGTTGCTTTGTCGATGTCGAGACCAACAAGGAGATTCCTGTTGATCTTTTCGATCCAGAGTCTTGGACAACCTATGGTTTTTCGCCTATGGTTGCGGCAGATGGCGAGTCTGGCGTGGGCGAAGCGACCGATCCGAATGCAGCGATCGCGACAGGTGGCGTGACGGGACCGAAAGCTGCACCGACACAAACGCACGGCAATGCACGTCTTGAAAAGGACAAGCCGGATATCGCGTTGGACGATGCAAAAGCCTATCTTGTACAGACACTCGCCCACGCGCTACAATTCAAGCAAGCCTTGCAACACAATCCAGACATCGCTTATCCACCGCTCGCCATTCTTCGCTCCGAGACGACGCCAACGGTGCGTGGTTGCAGGGTACATGGCAAGCAAGGCATCGCACAAGGCGACTACACGCGTTTCATTCTGAGTCCAGGCGATGGCGTCGTGACGTACAACGCAGCCGATATAAGAACCATGGACGGCGGCGCTGCTTACACGCTCGTGGCCGATGTTAAAACGGATCGTGGCCATATCGGTCTCTTGGGTGATTTGAAAGCAGCGGAAGAGGCACTCGCAGCTGTCGTGGCGGCACGCATCAAGTGAGCTTGTCGTGACCCTGGGACTTGCCTGAGCCAAGCTCCATCTTTGCGCTGCGAGACCCAAATTGCACAGCACGTTTCGCTCGCGCAGCCGCTTGTGGAATGCCTAAAGACCGTGCCAGCTCGCGCAAAAGCAGCTTGTCGCCACCTTCCCGGTCATGTCGCATCTTGGCAGACACCGGCAACGTGGTCAAAAAGTGGATAACGTCTTCATCCAGAAAAGGCCAGCGAACTTCACGTCCGAAATGGCTCAAGATGCGGTCATCACGGCCGAGATTGCGACTCGGGAGTCGGTCGAGATCGTACTGGAGTTCAGCGATGAGCGCGGCATGGCCCTGTGTAGCGGCGCGTTTATGACGACTGTAGCCGCCAAGCAATTCATCGGCACCGAGACCGCTCAAAAAGACTTTCGCAGTACTTGTGTAGGGTTTATCTTGACATAGGCCGCTGCCGCGTGCGCAAAAGTAGAATGCAAGCGCGATACTGTGATCCATGGTGGAGTCATTCGGATACATGAGGTCCAGCACGATGTCTTTGGCAGCGATCGCCTCGCTGTAAGGGACGTTGACGCGAATAAATCGCCAGTCGCGATCTGGGCACATCCGCTGCAGCTCTCCAAATCCTTGCTTGCCAGTTGACCGGTCTGGCGTATCGTAGGGGTCGCTTTGAGCTGAGTGCGAGCGCAAGCTGCGCGGGTTTTCAAACGAAACATTGATGAGCTCGACAGGCTGATGGGCTGGCAACAAGTCATGCGCAAGGCGTGCCAAAACGGCGCAATCGACGCCGCCCGAGTACATAATGGCGAGCGGACCAGCAGGTGTGTTGCAGACGCGTCTTTGCAATGCCCTGATCAGGACTTGCTTCAACGCGTCGACGGGCAAAGGAAGGGTGGCGAGGATTTGCGTGGTGCAGACGGGCGCGTAGGGCATGACCAACGCGCCTGGCTGACCATGCGCTGTCCATGCATAGGATTGCATCGTCTCTGATGCTAAGTCAAAGCAATGAAGACCTGGCTCGACGTTGCACCAAGCTGCATCACGCGTGCCGACCGAACTAAGCAAGAAGCCTTCTTGCTGCTTATTGATGAGCAAAGAGCGTCTGCCAAGCACATCTCTGCCGTACCATAAGCACTGTGCTTGTTTGTCTAGGTAGCAAAAAGCAAAAGGTCCACGAAGGGCGTTGAAGACCTGCAGGACTGGATTGTGTTGGAGTGCTTGAGCGAGCGCCTGTGTATCATTCTGGGTAGCAAGCATGGCCAGACCCTGCCAAGCTTCGCCGTTCCATAGCAAGACACCCGCCTGCGTCTCGAAAGGCTGCCGGACAAGCTCGAGGCCACGCAGATGCAAGACCGAGGCGGTGACCCTCAGCTTGCCAAACTGACGCGTCTCGAGCGCGTCGGGTCCGCGAGCGGCAATCTTGTCGATGAGCTCGAGCGGGTGCGGTACCTGATAAGAGAGCAAGATGCCACACATCGACTAGGCATGCTCTGTTTACGTCTACTGGTCGTCCTTTCGAGCTATAGCTACCTGATATGATTGATGAATGCGTCGTCCAAAATTTTCTTGCTGATGCGCATGCAAAACGCTCTAAAGCTTCTGCATGGCGGCAATGTCGGAGCTCTGGACAAAGTCCTCAAACTCGGCAATAGCATCCTGGAGGTCGTCAAGCGAGATCTTGTCGTCTTCAATGACACAGTTGATTTGCAACTTGGAGACACCGTAGCCGACGGGCACCAGCTTGCCACCACCCCAGACGAGACCGTCCATCTCGATCGAACGCACGGAAGCCTCGAGCTGCTTCATGTCTGTCTCATCGTCCCATGGCTTGACCTCTGAACTTGTTAGCTCTGTATAGAAAGATGATTGACAAACCCATGGTGACAATCGACTTGGCAGCAATCTTGGGCTTGTTGGCCTTCTTGGCGGCGTATTCAGCCAGACGCTTCTCACGGAGCTCGACGGCGGCGGCATCTTCCTCCTCGTCATCATCGGAGCCAAAGAGGTCAATGTCCTCGTCATCCTCGGCGGCGGCAGCAGCCTTTGAGGAAGACTCGGTCTCCTTGGTCTCTTCGGGACCGTACGAGGAAGCAGCCTTGCCCTTCTCACCAGAAAGCGAGTCAAACTCGTCCTGGTAAGAGGCAATGTGGTTGTACCATCGCTGGGCGTTGGGTGTCTCTTGCGAGGGAGCCTGCTTGAGCTCCTTGAAGACTGCGACGTCTGCCTGGGAGGGTTCGAATCCCTCGATGTAGGATCGTGTGGCGAGGAAGGCGTCTAGTCCCTTGAGGTTTGAGGTAAGATCGAAGCCCATGTCTGCTGCTAGGTATTAGAAAGTAGCTACTAGTCTTGTCTGTCTATCCTCTTCTTTGGCTTTGGCTGAATCTTTTTTCTGGGCTCAGGAGACACGTGATGAAATATCGAGTCGATGATCAGGGTTAGGGTAGTCTGCAGGCTGCCAGCGAGGCGAGAGAAAGAGAGCAGGAGAGAGGCGCGCGCATGAGAAGAGAGAGAAGAACAAACAGAGGCAGGCAGGCAGGCAGAACAAGCAGCCAAGCAAGCAGCCAAGAAACAGTGTGAGCTAGACAGACAAGCAACAGACGACCAACGCACTCACTCTACCCTTCTTATCAACAACAAAAAGAACAGTAGACAGCCATGGGTACGGCCATCATAACATCCTAATCAGGATCATCACTTAGCGCAGCACTAACACCAGGTCTCTCCATCTCAAAGCTCCTCACAAACCTCTTCGGAAAGCGTGAAATGCGCATCCTCATGGTCGGACTCGACGCAGCAGGAAAGACCACCATCCGTAAGACTCTTCTATTCCTATTCTACTCCTTACAAAGCGCGTCACTAACACAACGCAACAGTCTACAAGCTCAAGCTCGGTGAGATTGTCACGACCATCCCCACCATCGGCTTCAATGTCGAGACGGTCGAGTACAAAAACATCTCCTTCACCGTGTGGGATGTCGGTGGACAAGACAAGATCCGTCCTCTCTGGCGTCATTGTAAGTCTTCAATCGATCATTGCCCTTTATGTAAAACTAACCCGCCTAGACTTCCAAAACACCCAGGGCATCATCTTCGTCGTTGACTCGAACGATCGCGAGCGTGTCGGCGAAGCTCGCGATGAACTCTCCCGCATGCTCAACGAGGATGAACTCCGCGACGCGCTTCTCCTCGTCTTTGCCAACAAGCAGGATTTGCCCAACGCCATGAACGCCGCCGAAATCACCGACAAGCTCGGCTTGCACTCGCTGCGTCAGCGACAGTGGTTTATCCAGGCTACCTGCGCCACCTCGGGTGATGGTCTCTATGAAGGTCTCGAGTGGCTCTCCACCAACCTCAAGAAACGTCAGCAGTAGATTTCCGTCTTTCTTATTTTTAAAGAAGACCTCGTTTGCTGCCTTTTCTTGTTCTTGTAGTAAAGCCTGCAACATCCCTCTCCCATCTCTCGGTCTCTATGGATCTCCATTGGGACTAGGCTCGTTATAGAACGCGCATCTGTCAGTCCACGCCCTTGTTTCTGATCTTTTTTTGTGAGCCGCGTCATGACTCGATGACAAGCCCTATTTGCCAGATCGCCACCCGCGACCGCGTTTCAAAGTCAACCACCCGAACCTGTTTCGTGTCACGCGATTGCCTAGCTATACTTACAAACAAACGCGCTCTAGGATGTTGCTGCTTAAAGATGTCTCGATCCGCTGCAGCCGCCATGGCTTGCGCAAGCGTTTTGAGCCATGGTCAAGCCCGAACGCTTTGGCCTTTTCAATGTTGGCCCTGGCGAGACCGTCTCGGCGCCTGAAGCCGTACTGAGCTTGCGTACTGCGCTAGAGACGGTGCGTGATGAAAAGCAGCACGTCGAGATATCCGCAGCGCTTGCTTGTCTGGAAGAGTTGCGCTACGCAGATAAAGCACAGGTCGAGCAATGTCTCGTGTCGCTCAAGACAGTCACAAGCGATGTCGATGGTATTGTGCCACAGACAGACGATCCAACGCTGGTGGTCAGCACCTTTCGCGCCTGGTTCCTAGGTCTCCTCTTTTCACTCATTGGCGCAGGCATCAACACCTTCTTTGCCGAACGTCTGCCTGGCATTGGCCTCTCGGGCTTTGTCGCCCAGCTCGTCGCCTTTCCAGCTGGCAAGCTGCTCGAACGTCTTTTGCCCACGAAGCAGTATACCTTTCGCGGTCACAGATGGTCATTCAATCCAGGTCCATTCAATGCAAAAGAGCACATGCTCATCACCATTGTTGCCAACGTCTCCTTTTCAAGTTCCTATGCGAGCAGTATCATTATTGCCCAACGGCTCAAGCAATTCTACAATCTCCAATGGGCAGCCTCCATTTTTTATCAGCTCTTGCTGTGCCTCTCGTCGCAAATCATTGGCTATGGCTTCGCAGGTCTCGCACGGCCGTTTCTCGTCTATGCCCCTGCCGCCATCTGGCCCGGTAACCTCGCCGTCCTGGCCCTCAATCGTTCATTCCACGACACGGCCAGCGAGCCTGTGCATGGCTGGCGCATCACACGTCTTGCCCTCTTTACACGCGTCTTTCTCATCAGCGGACTCTACTTTTTCGTTCCGAATTACCTCTTTACAAGCATCTCGCAGATGAATTGGCTGACGTGGATTAAAGAGGATAGCCCTGTCTTGGCGGCCATGACGGGATCTTATACGGGTCTCGGCCTCAATCCATTCCCGACACTCGATTACAATATCGTTAGCGGCATCGTCGATCCACTCATCACACCCTTCTTTGCCACCGTCAATGTCGTCGTGGGCATGCTCGTTTCTGCATTCATCCTCATGACACTCTGGTTCAAGAATGCCTGGTTTTCAAGTCATTTGCCGATCGTCTCGAATCGCTCTTTTGACCGATTCGGGCACGCGTACAATATTAGTCGCGTTTTGACAGACTCAAGACTCGATGTGGCCGCGTTTGAAGCCTACAGCCCCGTCTACATTTCCGCCGCCAATGCGTTTGTCTTTGGCGGCTACTTTGCCCTGTACCCGGCCACACTCGTCTATGCCTATCTCTACCACGGCACCGAGATTGCAAACGCCTTTCGACACATGTTTGGCAAAGGCGTCGCCATGCAAAAAGACGTCCACATGCGACTCATGGAAGCGTACAAGGAAGTCCCCGGCTGGTGGTATTTCGCCCTCATGGTGTTTGGCACAAGCCTCGCACTCCTCATGATTGGACTCTATCCCACTGGCATGCCCATCTGGGGCCTCGTTGTGTCCATCTTGCTCGGCGCACTCTTCATCCTACCGGTTGGTCTCATCTCTGCCGTCAGCAATGTTGAAATCGGGCTCAATGTGCTTTCCGAAATGATTGCAGGACTTGCCATGCCAGGCAACCCGTCTGGCATGATGATTTTCAAAGCCTATGGCACTCTGTCGCTCGCCCAAGGCCTTGCCTTTTCAGCGGATCTGAAGCTGGGTCACTACAGCAAGATTCCACCACGGACGCTCTTTGCGGCGCAAGTGATCGGTACCTTGCTGTCTGTCTTTATGACCGTCTTTGTCACAAACTGGCAGATTGACCACCTCGAAGGCTTTTGCACGCAGGATCAAAAGCAAAAATTCATCTGTCCCGATACAAACACCTTCTTTACATCGTCCATCATTTGGGGTGTGCTCGGTCCGAAGCAGAGTTATGGGCCCCAGGGACTCTATCGACACTTGCTCTGGGGCGCTCTCATTGGACTCGTGCTGCCGATCCCCTTTTATTTCGCCGCCAAGCGCTATCCACGCTCGCTCTGGAGCCAAATTCATCCACCCATCTTGCTCGCTGGCATGATCAGCTGGGCACCTATTAACCTGTCTTATATTACAGCGGCCATCCCTGTTGCCTATCTCTTTCAAGTGCAGCTCAAGCGACGCTTTTATGATTGGTGGGCCAAATACAACTATGTCATTGCAACAGGTCTCTCCACTGGCATTGCCATTGCAGGTCTCGTCGCATTTGTTGCGTAGGTTGTCCATTGCTAGAGAGGGTTGCTAACATGCTAGTCTACAGAACAACGGCGTCGAGCTGTCATGGACCGGCAACTCGATTGGTCAACACGGCTGCGACAAGAAAGGCTGTCCGCTCGTGGCTCTTGCGCCGGGTGCCTCCTTTGGACCAGGCGTCGGTGAATTCAAGTATGTTTGACATACTTACATCGGTAGAAGCTATACAGTAGATAAATCAGATCTGAAACAAGTTCTTGGTGCTTTCCTCATGACGGGAGTCTTGAGTTCCCATCGGAAACACGGACCAACTTTGATCATCATATTTGATACTGCTTGCTGCAGTCTGGTGTCATAGTCCTCATGCTATGCTGTCGAATAGACATGTTGACTCTGATGCCAGACAAAGCACATGTTGTAGCTTACAAGAAGCTCTTCATGATGGCGCGTCGTGGTTTTATCTTTTTTTGAATTTCACACGCGACATGACCACCTCGAGCTCATTGAGCAACAACGACTCAAGCGATCTAGCAAGGCCATGCGCGAGTCGATCGATGGACGATGACTTTGACGATCCAAGCTTCGATGCGCTAGGCTTGGCAGCTCTCTCGGCCATTGAGCCCGCTCGGTCAGTCGCAAGACAAGCGCCAGTCGGCAACCAAGGCCATGCGCCACCCGTGCAGCCTGTCCCGCAAAAGGTGACGCGACCCGGCACGCATGCCATCATCGTCAATCCGCTCCAGAATGGCAATCCTGTTTGCAAACACATCAAGGCTGTGCCATGGGAGTTTGGCGAGATTGTACCAGATTTCGTGCTCGGCAAGACGTGTTGCGCCTTGTTTCTGTCACTCAAGTATCATGCGCTGCATCCAACCTATATTTATGGACGCGTCTCTGAGCTTGGCACGCAATATAGGCTGCGTATCTTGATGGTCGTGTGCGATGTCAGCAATCCGAAAAAGGCCATCCAGGAACTCACCAAGATGGGCGTCATCAAGAATTTCACCGTCATGGTGGCCGCGAATGCCACCGAAGCTGGGCGCTACCTCGAGTCCTACAAGTCGCTCGAGACTGCCGCGCCGACGGGGATTCAGGGCCATACCTCAACCGCCTATCCGGACCAGATTGTCGATGTCTTGACGGCCGTCCGCCCAGTCAACAAGAGCGATGCCCACTCGCTCATCAGTACATTTGGCTCGCTCAAGCAGGCTCTGAATGCTGGACCCGAAGAGATACAGACCATCATTGGCTGGGGCCCGCGCAAAGTCCAGAATCTACAGACTGTCCTCCACATGCCCTTTCGGACGGAATCAGGCACGACGCGGAAACGGCAGGCCGAGCTCGGCACGCAGGTCGTGCAGCAGCAAGCGTCGCAACATCGCACGCAACCGGGCGCCAATCACAGTATCGCACGTGAGGCGCGTGAAACGCGTCAGGAGGCGACGCCTTTGTTTGTGGCAGACGACGCGGGAGAATCGGAAGAGGAAGAGGTGACGATTGACGATGCCGCGGACCGGATTGCAGAAGGCGCACGGCAGCGTCAGTCGGAACGGAACGAGCCCGAGACGGAAGAGCAGGCAGGGATCTTGGCGGCCCTTGCTGCGATGCAGGCTCAGCATGACTATCGTCCTTCATAGCTTTCCAACATAGACCAGTCGTGATTGACTCCGCAAACTGACCACGACAACCAGCAACATCAACACCACATATATGCACAGATGAACAAGCAAGTCAGTCGCATCAACCCCTATCTGCCCATCGCAGTGCTCATCGCCATAACAGGGGTCAACAACCATGTCCTCCATCAGCGCGTCGTGCCCGACCCCGCAACTGCATCAATCGCTTTCGCCTGTCCCTCTCCCGACGGCGTCTACAGGCATGTCGCCGTCATCGATAAGCTGGCCTGCGTCTTGAGTAACGCGTTTCTTCTAGCGATGGACGATCCCATCTCACGCGTCGTCTTGGCAGAATTCTTGACGTTGATTGCCGCGATCGTCGTGATTGCCCACATCGCAGCCAACCGCAGTTCTGCCAGCTGGCCCGTCAAGTACGGAGTGCTGCTCTGCCTCATGGTCGGCCAGCTCCGTGGACTCGCCACCGTCTGGCCGCTCTTTTGTGTCTTTATCGTCTGGCGCAGCAGTGCATCTGCACGCGCCTCCTTTGTGCCTTCAGGCGTCTCGCGCGCACTCTTGCCGACCATCATCGTCAGCTTCTTCATCCCAGTCCTGCCGATGATTGCTCCGGCCATGGTGTCCAAGGACGGCCTGCGCAAGTGCCTGGATCTTTGGCAAATCTTCCCCATCTACACATCCATCCTCATGGCCATCCTCGGCTCGTATTTCTATGCCATCTCCAATCGACAGCTGACTGCCAGCGACGCCGTGATTTCAACAACATTCATCGTCAGTACAACTGATTTTCTCGTTCTGTGCAGTATGCTGGCGCACGGCTATGCCATCTATCTCTTTATGCATCTCGGCCTCTCGCTGCAAGACTTTATCCCGACCCTTGTCATGAACAATGCCGCCGAAGTCATGCGCACTTTTTTCCTCGTCGACTTTTTAGGCTGTCTCGTGGCGACCTGGACGCTCATTTTTTACGACACGACGCGCTTTGCAGGTCTTGGACGCGCGAGTCCGCTGGCGGCGATCGTGGTCGCCGTGGTCGGCACCGTGGTGCTGGGTCCTGGTGGCGCCGTCGCCTGGGCTTGGTCGAGTGTCGAAAAGGCACGCCTCTCGGCCCTCGTCGCCGACCGGAAACCGGAACGCAAGGCCTAGGCTTGCTCTCGTGCGGGCCATGCAATGCCATGCCATGCCATGCCAAGCGCCGCCCCTGAGCGGTCCACCGTAGACTTTATAAAGCCAGTCAAAGGCTCACAATGCATCCATATCAACGCCGCAATGCTAGACTGAGAAACTCCTCGCGTGTTTTTTGACTCTTCTCAAAACAGCCCAGCATGCAACTCGTGACGGTCGTCGCTGTCGTCTTTTGAACGCCACGCATCGTCATACACATGTGACTCGCCTCGACGATGACGGCGACACCTTGCGGTTTGAGAACCTCGAGCAAAGCTTGTGCCACTTGCTTTGAGAACCGCTCCTGAACTTGCAACCGCCTTGCAAACATGTCTGCAATCCGTGCCAGCTTCGACAGGCCAATGACGCGCTTGTTGGGGATATAGCCGATACTCATCTTGCCAAACCAAGGACACAGATGATGCTCACACAAGCTAAAGACTTCAATGTCCCGCACAATCACCATCTCGTTGTGGTCTTCTTCAAAGACGGCCGAGTTGAGCACGTCTCGTAAATCTTCCGTATAGCCTTGTGTAAAAAACATCATGGCTTTAGCATACCGCATCGGCGTATCCAAGAGACCTTCGCGGTCGGGGTCTTCGCCTAGACATTCAAGCATCACGCGCAAAGCACCGGCCATTTTTTCCAACCGCGCCGCTTGCGCTTCAGCATCTTCGTCAAGTCGCTCTTTCGTACCGAGTGCAGGCCAGGAGAGGCCGTCAAAATCGATGGCCTTGCTGAGCCGTAGACGGGGTGCTTCACTGGGCGGATGGCTGCTGGAATCGCGACGTGGCTTGATGAGGAGTTTGTCGGTGCGGGTGTTGGCCATGCTGGCGGGCGAGTCGGGTGCTTCTGGCCGTTCGCTGATCGTTGGCGTCGTGCTAGGCCGGTTCATCTGAGAAGATGAGATGTCAAGGGTGCAGAGAGAAGACTTTGAGCGTAGCCTTTGTAGATTGGTGAATAGGTACTCTTGTAGTTCGTCTTGTGCGTGTCAAGATGCGATGAGATGACCACAGATTACTTGGACTGACAAGAGATGGCTAGATTGAATCTAAAGAGAATGGAAAAGACACTAAACTAAGAGAGACTGCAAGAGACAGAGAGCGTGATCATGAGCATCAAAAGCATGAGCATGAGCATGAACAACGTCCACCACCTCACTCCTTTGTGAATGGATTAATGGCACGAACGAGCAAGAGGGGTGGGCTCTTGAAGAGACAGTCGGCCTGCAAGACAACAGGCACACGCGCCAGTTCAGCAATATGCTGCACAACGTCGCCATTGGCACGACGCTCGAGATCCTGGAACGAAAAGACCGGCTTGTCCTGTGACACGGTCTCGGCGGGCGATGCATCCGATTGAGCCGTCTTGAAGAGCGCCGCTTCATCGGTGATGGTCAATTTGGACAACTCCATCATCTTCTCCGTCAACATCTTGTCTTCGGTCGCCGTCGTGCCACGCAAGTGCGCCTGTGGTTTGCCTTGCTGGTCTGCCGGGATATACGTGGCCGAGTCAACGCCCTTCATCCAGTAGAGTTCAAGCTTGCGCGCTTTGCTGTCGAATTCAGCCTTGTGCAAAGGCAACTGATCGAGATGCACACGCTTCTCAACACCAAACTCCGGCAAGAGAATGTCAAAGCTTGAGTCCATGACATTGATGACCACCGCCTGACGGATCACTGAGCTCTCTGCCGAAAGCTTGTCCACCATGGAACACAGCATGAGATGCACCGACTGATCCTGAGCATTGCGGGCGGCATCCTTTTTGGTGTTGCAAAGATCCACCGCCTTGAGCAACGCCTCGGTATCTTCATTGTAAGGTTCGCCATCGAGGGCGGCATGCAGCTGGCGATGCGTCAGAATATCGGCATACCGGTCAAACGGTGCTGAAAAGTGGCAGTAGAGTGGCAGGTTAAAGCCGTAGTGCTTGAGATCGCCACCTGGAAGCACATACTTCGGTCCTTGGCACGCCTTGACAAGAAAGATTTCAAGCGCCTTGCGTACGGCATGGTCCGAGACTTCGGCGATACTCTTGAGAATCGAAGCGGCGTCGCGGCCAGCTAGTTTAAGACCGAGGCGTGCGGCACGTTGCACGAGCTGATCGAGCTTCTTGGGCTGTGGCGTCGGCTGCTTGCGTAGAAGCGCCACCGTCGGCAGCTTTTCAAGCAAGAGTTCAGCAACAGTGGCATTCGCACGAATCAAGAGCTCATCCTTCATAGCTTTCGCCGGCTGCAGGTCGTAAATGTTGGCCGAGACGGGCGAGGGATTGCTGAATTCAGAGTCGAGTTGGCTGCAGAGGGTCAAGGCGCCGAGTGCCTCGCTCGACGTGCCGAAACGCAACGTCTGCAACGAAGCAGCCACTTTTTGAAGCGCAGACAAATCAGCCGCCAATTCTGCGTCGTCCTCGGGCTTCGCAAGCAGATCCTCCACTTGCTTAAACGTCAACGCGGCCGTACTGCAAATAACCGACTTGCCAATCCAAGAATCCTCGAGCTCATACGCCGCCGACACTTTAAAGACGATTGAAATGGCGCGACGGTCTTGGTCTGCAAGGAAGGCGCCTTTCTCTGTCGTAAGTTGCTCAGGGAGCATGGGAATGGTGCGCTGCACCAGATGGACGGCACAGCCACGTTTCCTGGCCTCGCGGTCTAGGGCATAGCCTGAACGAACGAAATGCGAGACATCGGCAATGTGAACACCCACCTCGAACCCTTCGTCTGTCTTGCGAATGTGAAACGCCGAGCTGATGGCTTGTTTCTCGTCTGCCTCGATCGAGAGTGCATTCTCACCGCGGAAATCCTTGCGACCTTCACCTTCAATGTCAATCTCCTCTGGCAAAGACTGCACGGCATCCACAACGGCCGAGCTGAAGGTTTCGGCCATGAATGAATTGTCACGCAAGAGTGCCTCGGTCTCGACCGAGACATCGCCCATGACGCCCAACTCTTCCACAAGCGTACCAAACGGATGCAACGAAGTGATGGGCCATCGCTTGATACACGCCACAAAGATGCGATTCTTGTATTTTTCCTCATTATCGCAAAAGTCGGCGGGCGCCTGTTCTGTCGGGATGGCAATGAGCGGCACACGCTTGTCGGTCGGTTTGAACCACACGATTTTGGGTCGCTCGGCCGGTCGACTCTGCGCCTGTGGATCACGCTCGCGTCGTTCAGCGTCTTGTTTTTCCTTGGTGGCGGCACTACTCGGCCTCAAGACGCCCAACGTGCCGGAAAACATTTGTCCAGCGGTGCGCTCGACAACGGCAACGACATGGCCGGCATACATCGGTTTCTGCTCATCATTCACTTCTTCTTCATCGACGAGTAGCAGGCCTTGGCCCTCGACCTCGACATCGTCCTTCTTTTTGGCATCGGGACGATCGCGAATACTGCCTTGACGACGCAAGCCGCCGCCAGACATGCCGCCATCTTTACGCTTCTTTTTTTCCTCCTTGTCACGCTTGGCTGACCAAACTTCGTCGACATCGAGTAACTCAACGGCGACATAGTCACCCTCAAGACCACGGTTGCGGTCCTTCGAGCCACAGATGAAGATGTCTTGATCGAGCAAATCGGTCGTGACATAGGCGTCAGAGCGGTTCTTCTTGTTGACGCGCAAGATGCCGGCCACGAGTCGACCGTCACTCAACAAGGCAGGCAAGGTCGCCTGTGGCAGATAGGGCGAAAAAAGGCTCTTGCGCTGTTGAGCACTGCCGCCGCCGCCGCCGTGACCTTGCTGAAATTGTTGAGCGAGTTGCTGCTGCTGAGCCGCTTGTTGCTGCATCATCTGAGCCGGCATGAGTCCGCCGCCCATCGGCATCATAGGCAAACCACCATGCATCGCCTGTTGCCCGAACCCAAAGTTTTGGCCGAAATGTTGCAGCGAAGAGATACTGCTTGACATGCTAGCACGGGCGCGATGACCGGGTGTGAAATAAGGTGCAGGAGGCTGTTGCTGCTGTTGCTGTGAATCAGGGTGCGGCGCCTGGCGCCAATTACCATCGACATTGCGTGACGGCGTGCGACTATGCCCGCTGCTGCTCGAACGTGCCAACGCTGCATCCGAACTACTCGACGTGGCTGGGAATTGGAAGCCACGGACAGGCGAAGGGCCACGCATCGCCATGCTCTGAGAGCGCAAATGCGTACTGCGGCGCGGACTCATGCTGCGTCGAGGCGGCGAAGAGCTGCTCGTGCCCAGAATGGCTGTACTGTTGCCGCCACCTGTGCTGCTAGAGGGTGTCGCGTCACTGCTGCCACCCCCGCCGCCGGCACCACCGCCAGGAGAGCCCGATGAGCCTGGAAAGGCAAAAGAAGGGTTTTGCTTGATGGCAGCTGCCTTTTCAGCGGCACGTTTCGCTTCCGGCAGTGCGAGTGAGTGACGACGCGCATGCCCCGATTGCGAGCCGCGTCGACCGTGTGTGACTTCCGTAAAGCCGCTTGCGCCTGAACTCGGTGCGGGTGGTGGTCCTGGATGCTGCTGCATACTCATCGACTGACCACGCCTGTGTCCGCCTTGCTGCTGTTGTTGTTGATTCAGTTGTTGCTGCTGCTGTTGCTGTTGAAGCTGTGGGTAGCCATAGGCAACTTGCTGCGATCCAGGCGGTCCCATGGCGGCGAGACCTGCCTGTTGATTCTGAAGCATGGCTTGTTGTGCCTGCAGTGCTTCGATCTGCTGCTGGATAGCGTATTGTTCCACTAAGAGACGCGTGTTAGTCCGTGATCTGAATAGATAGAGAAGTAGACTGACTCATCAGAGGGGTTAGTTCAGAGGGTGTCCTCCTGTGTGCGATGCGCAGGGCTGGACGCTGTCCGTTGCCGTTGCCTTGAGGTCCTCCCAAGTTGGACTGCATCTCTGACTAGACTTGACCTTGTAAAGGGATGTGTTTGTGTCTTTCTTTTTATGTGGAGTTGGTTCTGTGGATGACGCCCAAGTGTGATTTGATTTTGAATGAGTGGGTTATCTTTGTGACGCGTCGAGGACCCTTGTCTTGAGTGAGCGCGTGATGGAGAGAAGGAAGAGAGACGCGCTGGAGGTACGGGAGCGAGATGAGAGAGTGAGTACGCTGAGAGGGAGACGCGCTTTGATGGAGGAGGGAGGGAGGGAGAGAGAGAGAGAGAGAGAGAGAGTCGGTAGGGAGCTAGAGGAAGAGAGAGAGAAGAGAGAGAGAGAGAGAGAGAAGAGGGCAGGAAAGAAGGAAAGAAGGACTGACTGACTGACACGCCTCTAATCCACAACACAGACCTTGCCAGGCTTATCTAGGGGTAGTCATCAGGTAGATCCATGTCAAGAAGACCTCGGGATCGATAGCGAGACGCATTCCTCATGATGCATTGTGTGAGACTTGTCTACCCGTAGCTACCGAGATACTTCATCTCCAACGCATCACCTACAGCTATCAGCTACCAGCTACCGTGATCGCATCGCCATAGTCGCCTGGTCCTTGGCTTCCCAGTAACGCGATATCCTAGACAAAGGTTAGTCCCAACAAGTCGATAGATCAAGTCAGCCACACCGCTTCTTGAGCCAGTCCGAGTCGCGTGCAAGATAGTTCTCTTGTTGCGCATCATACACCAGTGCCTAGCAGTCAGTATCCTTCAGACGCATAGTAGTGAGCGGTCTCCTACCACAACGTCGTGCAGCTGATCCACAAAGTTGAGCACATCGGTCGTGCTAATCTCCTTGTGCGGATTCCGGCGAGCAATGCCTAGAGCATGAGCATGAGCTTCATCAAGATAGTGAGAGCGTCGAAGCTTACCGCCTACATAGCAGCCAATCATGTATTGAACAGCGACATCGACATCCTCGTCTAGATGATGAGCAAGATGCCATTGGATTAGAAAGCAGAAGCATTACGGTCTGACCAGGTACGCTGTGTGGCACCTTCTGTCTTTTGAATCATGAGAATGGTATGTGCCTTGCTCATGGCCATCTTGATCTATAGCTGCATGCGTCTCTTGTCCAAGCTCTACGATCGCGCGTATACAGTACAAGTCACAGTACAAGTCAGTAGTCCAAGTCCTTGCCCGCGTCGTCGAGAACAAGAAACGCGACCGACAAACACCAAGCAAGAGCTCCTCAAGCGACGCCTATCGAAAGGAGATGCGCTTCGAGCCAGGCGACGACTCGGAAGACGAGGAGCACAGTCGCTCCGATCAAGACGACCTCGAGACGGCGCGCGAGAGTCAAAGGAGTCGTAGCAACAGCAACAGCAGCAGCGGCAACACGTCAGGAGTCCTCGTCAATGGCAATACATCGTCCTCCTCACCCGTCCTCGTGCCTCGGCAGGGCAAGCAAGAAGCGTTCTTCTCTGCTTCTGCTTCTGAACTAGAAGCCAACCTCTCTGACCATGAAGACGCAACAGATTACTACACAGACGACTCGGAAGACTTGCTCTTCCCAGTCTCTTCTTCACGCGCTGCCCCTGTGCTCGATCCCTCGACCACCTGGTCAGCCTATGAATCGGAAACCGCCGTGGCAGCACGGACAGCAGCCCACCATCAAGCTGCCCAACTCGACCGCGCCGCCGCACTCCATGACGCCTGGGCCCGCGACCGCGCCTCGCAACGGCGTCAGCAAGAACAAGCCGACTGGCGCGCCGTCACCGCTTCCCTCGGCACCCTCTCGCTCGCGCAACAAGCTGAAGACGCAGCGTTACAGCAAGCATGGCAGGATCGCAGCGCAGCATTGGCGCTGGCGATTCAAGAGACCATCATGGGGGTCGAGCGGGATGCCGAAGCGAGACGACAGCGCTTGCTCGCTGCAGAACGTGAACGCGCCCGTCGACAGGAAGAAGCTGCTTTACTGGCAAGACAACAAGCGGAAGCGGCGCAACGGGCCAAAGAGGACGCTGAACGGGTCGCGCGGGAACAAGCAGCGCAAGAAGAAGAAGCGGCGCGGTTGGCTGAAGCGGCCGCCAAGGCAAAGACGGAGGCTGCACGCGCCGCTGCGCATAGGAAAGTGGTGGAGGCGAGACGCGCGACGGAAGCACAGGCGAAAGCAGAAGCCGAACGGGTCGCTGCGGAAACGGCAGCCTCGGGTCCACGCAAAGAAGCCGAGGCCTATCGAGCGATGCTCGTGGCGCTTGAAACCGAAGTCTTGGAACCTGTCGCATCACAAGCGACCTTGCGCGATTTCTGTCGCCGCGCTCGACCCAAGCTTGTCGTGCGTGTTGGGCAAGTCACCAAGTCTTTGCAAAGTGTCCGCGACGTGGCCGGCGCACTCCATGCCATCTTGACGGAAGCCAGCCGTCTTGATCCACGCTGCTTGCGATGGTGTCTGAATCAACTATGCAAGCAAATTGCCAAGCAAGCCGAGGAACAAGTCTCGGCAAAGCTGATCTCTGCATACCCCTATGCGCTCGTCTGTTTGTTGCTCATGAATACCTTTTCAGAGCTCAAACCCTTGCTGCTTGCACGTCTCGCCAAGAAATGTCCCTGGACGGTGCCGTTTGTGGACTACAGCCTCGACATGGAAAGTGAACGCAAGTGGCTCGGCTACAAACGTCTCAAGACGGGGCATTATGAATCGCATGAAAGCTATCGCGAACGTCAGGCCGGTCTCTTTGCCTTGTATGCCGCGACGACAGCCCTGCAGCTGGAAGGGTCGCCGATGCCGACAGAAATGCTCTGGCAGACGCTGAGTCGGCTCATGAATGCGCAGATTGCCGATCCAGAATTGCGCAATACCTCGTTTGCCCTTCTCAGTATCGCCTTTGATATAGCAGGTCCTTCGCTCCTCAAGGCGTTTGTCAGCGACCTTGGCAAGGAATTGATTCTGACTGCCGGGCGCTATGTGGGTGATCAAGTGGCGGGCCAACAAGCAGTCGGTCTGCGCATCAAGCTGCAAGACTTTCTCGAAAGAAGCACGCTTGGTATTACGTTTGAGTTTGAGCCGTGATCTTGCATTCACAGCACTACAAGTACATTTAGCGTGCATCAGCTACCTACAGAAGTGCTGTAGACACTGGTCATCTGAATCTCGTGCTGTCATTTTTTATCTCCCGACAATCATCCGCTAGAGACCGAGAGAACTAGAGAACCTCGACAATTACGTACTTGCACACCCTCTAGATCTACAGGCATGTCCTCCGCAGGCTCCAGCTTCGGCACCTTGTTCAAGGTCACCACGTAGGCCTCTCTCCGTCATAGATGCAATAAACTAACGAAAGGGCCGGTGAATCGCACTGCAAGAGTGTCTCATGCATCGTCGAAGGATGTCCACCCGGCATGAAGCTCGTTGAGCAAGACGTGCAGACGCAGCTCTCTCGTCGTCGCCCAGGCCAGTCAAAGCTATCAACGCCGGTACGATATCATCGAAAAGAAAGCAACCTAATCATAGCGCGATGAAAAAGACCAGGTCGAGATTCATTCCGGCACCGAGTTTGGCACGACCCTCGGCACACCCATCATGATGCTCGTCCGTAACCAAGATCAACGTCCGAAAGATTATTCGGCCGACGATACGGCACAGTACCCGCGCCCGAGTCACGCTGACTGGACCTACCTTCAAAAATACGGTGTCAAGGCCTCGAGCGGCGGTGGTCGATCGAGTGCGCGTGAAACAATCGGACGTGTCGCCGCCGGTGCCATTGCAGAGAAATACCTCAAAGAAGCCTATGGTATCGAGATTGTTGCTTTTGTCTCGAGTGTCGGCAAGATCAGTGTCCCCTCCGTGGCACCCACAGCCAACCCTGACGACCAAGACGATGTCGATTCACCCATCTCGCAAGCGTACCTCGCCATGCTCGACGGCGTCACACGCGATCAAGTGGACGCCAGCATCGTGCGCTGCCCGCATGCCGAAACGGCAACCCAGATGATTGACCGCATCGAGCGCGCCAAGGCCAAGCAAGATTCCATTGGCGGTACCGTCACCTGTGTCATTCGCCACTGCCCTGTTGGACTCGGTGAACCTTGCTTTGACAAGATGGAAGCAGCCTTGGGCCATGCCATGCTCTCAATTCCCTCCACCAAGGCCTTTGAGATTGGTTCCGGGTTTGCGGGTGCCGAAGTCGCCGGTTCCAAACACAACGACGCTTTCGGTCTCAAACCCGATGGCAAAGGCGGTGAACGACTCGGTACGATCACCAACAACTCGGGCGGTGTCCAAGGCGGCATCACGAACGGCGAACACATCTTTTTCCGAATTGGTTTCAAGCCACCGGCCACGATCGGCCGCGCACAGCAGACGAGCAACTATGACGGTCGCGCCGGTGAACTCATGGCAAAAGGCAGACACGACCCTTGCGTCGTCAACCGCGCCGTGCCGATCGTCGAAGCCATGGCAGCACTCGTGGTCATGGACCAGCTGTTGATTCAGTTGGCACGACAGGCATCTCGCGCGTCGTTGCCAAAGTTGGACGTGATGGTGCCGGCGAGCGAGACCGTCGTCGGCGGCGAGGAGATGAAGGAGAAGCGTGCTGCGAATGGCGTTTCGGCCGACGAGCAGGCGCAAGAGGCCAAGAAGCTGCGCGTGGCCTAGGGTTGTCTGGCGCTGTAGCAAAGGCACAAAGTGCATCTAGACTTGCTCATAGAAAGCATTACAACATAACTTCTGTGCCCTGCTGCTTGTCGTAGCCTTGTCAAGCATGCCACCATCCATGACAATCCAATGCGACTGGTCACCCCGACCAAAGCACTTGACAAAATAGGTTGGCTCGCAGGTATCTCATCAGCACTTTTGATAGCGCTCACATCGAATAAGCCTATAGATCTGTGACTGTTTTATTCCTCTCGCGCGAATTTGCCCTCCTCGGCTGAATGATCCCGCCTCGCGACTTTAATCCCGCGCGCCGATCTGATGCTGCGAACGACACAATGACGCACCATGATTCGGCCGCTCAAAAGAAGTTCATCTGCTCAATCAAAGCAGCGCTACTTCTTTCAGACAACACTCCATTCAGTTACGACATTAGACTCCCTTTTGTTTGGTTTAGGGGATTGTATAAAAGGAGAGGATCCTCTCAGTATCTCTATACGGTCTTTGTACATCACAGCTACAGCAATAGAAGGATGTCCGAGCTCGGTCGCCTCTTCACCACCCTTACAAGCAAACTCAAACGTCGTCCCGCTTACGACGTGGATAAGCTACAAGGCCCGCGCCGTGTCATTACAAAAGCAGAATGCAAGCATCTCTTTGGCTACGACTGGCCACTTTGGCGCAAATGGACCATCCTCACCGTCGTCTTTGTCGTTCAAGTCTCGATGAACTTCAACGCTGCTTCGGTGGGTAACGCTGTCGAAGGCATTGCGGCAGAATACAACGTCAGTGTTGCCGCTGCACGGCTCGCACAATCCCTCTTCCTGATAGCCTATGGTATCGGCAGTGAACTCTGGGCACCCTGGTCAGAAGGTTTGTTGGGTCGTTGGCAAGTCTTACAAGGCTCACTCTTTCTCGTCAACATCTGGTGTGTCCTTGTGGCCGCCTCGCCCAACTTTGCCGCCGTCATTATCGGTCGTGTGCTCGGTGGTTTCTCAAGCGCCGGTGGATCTGTGACACTCGGTCTCGTCAATGACTTGTACAAGGTGGACGTCCATGGCTATGCCCTCAACTATGTCGTGCTCAGTTCCGTCGGCGGATCAGTCGTCGGTCCTGTCATTGGCGGCTTTATTCAAGCAAACCTCGACTGGCGATGGGTCTTTTGGGTGCAGCTCATCTTTGGTGGCGCCACGCAACTCTTGCATGCCTTTCTCGTGCCAGAGACAAATCCAACTGTGCTCATGGATCGTGAAGCACGACGTCGGCGTATCGAAAATAATGAAAACATTTGGGGTCCCTCCGAGGGCGTCAAGCTTGATTTTAAAGAGGTCGGCCGGATCTGGGCACGACCGTTCATCATGTTTGCCACCGAGCCAGTCGTTGGCTTGCTCAGCTTGCTCTCTGGCTTTTCAGACTCCCTCATCTTTACATTTATTGAAGGGTTCCGTCCTGTGACGGAGCAGTACGGATTCAGCATCATCCAGAACGGCTTGTTTTTCATCTCCCTCCTCATCGGCTATGTCATTGCCTATATCTACTTTTTGCCATTTGTGTCGCATGATATCAAGAAACGCAAGCGATTCCCAGGGAAGGTGAAGCCCGAGACGCGTTTGGATGGCTTGCTCTGGGTCGTGCCACTCTTGCCAATCGGTCTCTTTGGCTTCTCATGGACTTCACTTGGCCCGCGCTATGTGCCCTGGATTGCGCCGGCACTCTTCGCCATGCTGATTGGCGTTGCCAATTCGGCCATCTATATGGCCACGATTGACTACATGATTGTCATGTACGGCGCCTACGGTGCTTCAGCAACAGGTGGCAATGCCCTCGCGCGTGACGTTCTCGCCGGTGTCGCAGCTTTCTACAGCGCGCCTTATTTCGCCTACTTTAAGAATTACACACTCGAATACCCAACGACCATACTTGCTTGCATCTCGGTTGTGCTGGTGATTCCAGTCTATGTGTTTTACTTCAAGGGCGAGTACTTTAGGAAGCACTCCAAATTTGCGCAAAAATTGGAAAGAGATGAGGCTGCCGAGCTGGAAGCGACTGCATCCGAGGGCAAGGGTGAAGACCAGTATGAGAAGAAGCGGCAGGTGGTGGATACATCGCATGCTGACTTTGCCCAGGGCCATGAGTCGGATGAGGCGTCGAGCAAGACGGTCAGCTTGAACAATGTGCCTCGCAAGGATTCCTCCTCCGCCTCTCGCCTCTAGCCAGCTCGCTAGGCCTAGGTGTTTTCCCAGATAGGCCCCTTTCTGTTGAGCCATTTTACGATTGATGCCATCCATCTGAAATGATTTCGTTGCCCATCTGATTCTTCCCTTGATTTCATTGTATTGTGTGACTGCTTGCCTCTAAACAAGCGCCTTCCTATCCTGCTGCGGGTGGTGAAGGCAGGCGCCACGCTAGAAAAAAGTTTGAAATTGGGTCGTTTGATTGCACTGCTGAGTTGATTGCACGAGACACCAGCAGCAGACACACTCACACACACACATAACCCTCCCCCATCCACCCAGCTCACATCAACAACCAGCAGCCATGTCCAAGATCGTATGTCTTTATTTTACTAGAAGTGAGTGCGAGGAACGGGACACTAACATACCCTCTAGACAGTTGGATCCGTCCGCGAAAATGTCCAAAAGGTGCTTGACGCCTCGGCCGCAAAGAAGCGCAATTTCACAGAGACCATCGAGCTCCAGATCGGCCTGAAGAACTACGACCCGCAGCGCGACAAGCGTTTCTCTGGTACCGTCAAGATGCCCAAGGTCCCCCGCCCAAACATGTCCATCTGCATTCTTGCCGATGCCCACGACATTGACCGGGCAAAACACATTGGCAACGATGCCATGAGTGTTGAGGATCTCAAGAAGCTCAACAAGAACAAGAAGCTCGTCAAGAAGCTCGCCAAGAAGTACGATGCCTTTATCGCTTCTGATGTCCTCATCAAGCAGATCCCCCGTCTGCTCGGCCCCGGTCTCTCAAAGGCCGGCAAGTTCCCGACACCCGTCTCGCACGCCGAGGACCTCGCCGCCAAGATCACGGATGTGCGTTCGACCATCAAGTTCCAACTCAAGAAGGTGCTTTGTATGGCTGTGCCGATTGCCAATGTTGAGTTCACAGCGGCCGAGGCCGTCAGCAACATCATGTTGGCCGTCAACTTCCTTGTGTCTTTGCTCAAGAAGGCGTGGCAAAACGTTGGCTCGCTCATCATCAAGTCTTCCATGGGCCCGCCTTTCCGTCTGTATTAGAATGTGCTCTCTCTGGAGTTTTATGGATCGTGCACGCGGTGTGACCTTTATGTCCAAGGTGTCTACTTCTTGCCGGCCTTCTTCTTCAATAGCCTTCAAAAATCACAGTCATTAGCATTTCCAGCGACTTTCCTTCCATCCCTGATTCATCTTTGATCCATCTTTGATCCATCCTTGCGTGATAATGCTTGACACTGCTTGTTGCCTCCATCATTTTTGTTTTCGCGACAACGATCCTCCACCAGGCAATCGCAAACCACAACAAACCCCGACAAGAAGCGCCAATGGGCATCACAGGCCTCTGGGATCAACTCGATCCAGCCGGTGAACTCATCGCCTTGCCCCGTGCCGCCCAACAAGTCCGCATTGACGGCAAACTCGCCCGGCCTTTACGTGTCGCGATCGACATCAGTATCTGGGCCTTCCACGTCCGCAGCGCCGAAGGCGGTGAATGTCCTGCCGAACGCACCCTCTTCAATCGACTTGTACGCCTTCGCTCATTAGGCATTCATGCCGTCTTTGTATTCGATGGCCGCCATCGGCCCAAAGTCAAACGCAACAAAGTCCGAACAACGGGTTCCTTTCGTGAAATGCCAACCTATAAACGTCTCATTCACGCCTGTGGCTTTCAAACTTGGCAAGCGCCCGGCGAGGCTGAAGCTGAATGTGCCTACTTGCAACAACGTGGCTGTGTCGATGCCGTCCTTTCGGACGATGTCGACAGTCTTGCCTTTGGTGCCACGCGTGTCTTTAAAAACTGGGGCGCCTTGAATCACATGGGCAGCAAGACGGACGCCAACGGCAAAAAACTCTCAGGTCAAACAACGGCGACCCATGCAAAGCTCTTTGCAACAGACAGGATTCGAGAACGGAAAGGCATCGGTCGTGCGGGATTCATTCTCGTAGCACTCATGTCGGGTGGCGACTACGATACAGAAGGTATCAAAGGTTGTGGTGCTCAGATTGCCTTTCAGGCCGCCGTCGCTGGATTTGGCGAGTCGCTTGTGCAGGCCATCGAGGGTGGCAACCTCCAAGACGATATCCGTGCCTGGCGCACCCAACTGCGTGATAGTCTCACCCTCAACGCCGACGGCCATTTCCAAGGCAAACATAAAGCCATCGCGGCCCAGCTCGATGATTTCCCAAACTTGGCCGTCGCTGATCAATACCTCCATCCGACCGTCTCAACGGCCGACACGATGCGCCAACATGCCGCGCGTTGGGATTGGCATGAACCGATCCAATTGGAAGCCTTGCGAGAACTAGGGGGTGCGTATCTCGATATGATTGGCCGCGAGGGGGATCTCAAACTCGTTCGCACAACAGCGCTGCCTTGCTTTATGCATGCACTCGTTTCTGGCAACGGTGACGGGCCATCTCCTTTTGAAATCGTCAACAAGAGCAGGCGGCATGCGAGTACCGACGAGATGGAGGAGCTTCGCGTCAAGTTTGTACCGCTCGACTGGGTTTCCATCACGCTGTCAGCAGCCGAAAATCTAAACGACACCCTCGAGGGACAAGCGGTGGAGGCAAAGGAAGAGATGGACCTGACGGCCGCCAAGATGCATTGGATTCCGCGATACTTGCTCGAGCGTGCTTTTCCTTTACGCGTGCAGGCTTGGGAGACAGCCTCGCTTGCGCCCAAGAGTCCACGGAAACGCATCGCGAGCGCCACGACGAGTCCCAAGAAGCCACGCACGACGCTTGCGACGTCAAAAAGTCCGCGCCGTCGAAGTGCCTCTGTGGAAGCCGGCCAACAGACGCTCGCGGCTTGTATGCCGATGCCAGCCGGTAAAAAATGGACAACCTCCTTGGATGACCTGGATGATTCAGAGGATGACTTGCCGACTGATTTGCTACAGACGTTGCGCGCCGAGCATGCACAGCGTCCTGCCAAGCCGACGCTCCAGAAGCGTATGCCCACCATTCTCTCATCACCTCTTCGCCAGACACGCATTCCTTTCACAAGCGACAAGGTGCATCAGCCAATTTTGATTCTCTCCTCGCCCGACGCCACGCCGCGCAAGCCGAGCAAGCCCCTCAAGTCTATCAAAGCGACAGCGTCTCAATCATCCAGGCACACAGTCATTGACCTCACCTAGCACTTTCTCTTCTTTAAATTATTCTAGCACTCTAGCGCAGGCACCATTTTCTTTCTACTCTTGATTTCACGATGCAGGTGGTGGTCGCATTGGTTCTGCAACGCCAGCCGGGCATTGCCAACGTCCTTGATGCGCCACACATCCGTTATCAGGCTTCTCTAGTGATTCCGCAACCGTTTTGCTTGTCCGGTCCGCCAAAATCTGCGCATAGATGCCGTCCTTGTGTCCACTACAACCGACGCCGGGCACCACCAATTCATATGCAAACACTTCGACTGCGAAACGCTGCAACGAGTGCATATTGCCGACCGCCTCGGCTGGGTCATTCTCCGCAAGAGAAAGACATGCTGCGTACGAATCAGCCGTTTCGTTAATTCGACCGCCGCCATTGAGACCGGGATAGTGCAAGAGTCGATGGATAAAGTCGGCACCCGTAAAATAACCCGGCGACAAGTCTCGCAGCGCATGCGCACCCATACACACTTGTTCAAGCGGGAAACGGCCCGTGTAGGTGATGGGACAGATGACTGTTTCGAGGGTGGCATTTGCACCGCGCCAATGACCATACCAGTCCTGAATGGCGCAGTTGCCATCTGGATTATCACACCGAAAGAGCATGCCTTGCTTGTCGCCATGCAGCAAGCCACTATACCAGCCAACGACCTGAGCCAAGTTGCCCTTGCCGAACCAACGTCGCGTAATGGAAGACGCATCGCCGTAGGCATGTAGATGGTCAAGCGCGACTTGAGCTAGGATACGCAAATCGGCGAAGCCTTTTCGAATGAGGATGCTCTCAGAAGCATTGCAAGACTCATGAATGGCTACTTGCGTGATTGTGTTGAGGGTATATGTCCAAGCCTGGTAGCCACCGCTGTACGTGATTTGTTCAGCTGTCATCGCGCCCTGCAGCAGAGCAAAGACAGCTAAAGGCCGCATTGAAGAAGGCTTGTTCAGGTAGCCGCCAGCAATGACAAGATTGATCTTCTTTTGTGCTAGAACCTTGATGTTTTTGTTGAGATTCAGGAGTCGATCAGGCTAGCGAGCTCAAGCCACTGGCTCGAAGCCACTCACTCCGTGGTGCAGCAATGTTTGTGTGTCCCGACGATGCGGCATCATTGACTGATCCGCATCAAACTGCGGAAGCAGGCTTCTAGTACCGTTCATCTGCTTCGAGCTCGCAGGCGCAGCAAGGAACCATTTCAGCAGCTCGACACTTGATCGTACTAGAAGAGTGTCTTTAGGCATTTGCCATTGGAGTGGTAGTCGTACGTCAAAGCCATTTGCATTCGCAGCTTCTACAAGTACTTGTATAGCAATCGCAACGCCCAACAAACAATCGCCCTTCTTACACGTGTACGGTTGCTTCACAATTAGGGAGACTGCATGGGCGCTGGAAAGCAAGGGACGGCCATCTTATAAGTAAGATGAGCGCGGTCCCGAGCCTGTCGAATATCCGATCTGATGCGGCCCATTCTCATCTGCAGCCTAATCGCTACCGCAGCCGCTATCGCTCGACTGTCTGACTGTCGCTTTATCGCCAATCAAGAATGGTGCAGACTGCCGAACGGAATCCTCTTCCAGCTTCAATGTCATGCGAAACGTGGCCAGACTTGGTGTCGTGATGCAGACGGGACTACTTTCTTGCGTGGACAAAGCAGCTTCAAGCTTAATGCAACCGATGTGCCAGACGCGACTGACAAGGCTTCATCCGCTTCTTTGATGGAGGATGAATCCACCTCTTGCTACTTCCATGCCGGCATTCAGCATTGCAAATCCTCATCAAGATCCAGCAGGGCATGCACACCTGTTTACCACGACTATAACAAACGTCTGCGCATTGGTGCAGTCTTCGTCATTCTCGTCACGTCTGCTGTTGCTGTCCTATCTCCAGTCTTGCTCACGCAATCTGGTAGCTTGGACACAATGTCTGGCCTGTTTGTATTCCTGAAGAACTTTGGTGCCGGGATCGTCATCTCGACGGCCTTGGGCCACTTGATGACGCGTGCCAACCTGCTTTTTACATCGGAATGTCTCGGTCACTTGCGCTATGAAGGTTTTGTCGCAGTCTTTATCATCGTGGGCATTCTCATTGCCTTCCTTGTGCAGTATGTGGGTTGGCGCAATGTGATCGGCCGACAGCGCGCCTCGGGTGCCCCTGGCAAAAAGGCAATCGAAGACTGGCTTGAAAAGAGTCAGAACATTGCAGAGACTACTGTAGCACCACCTGTCAAGCCAGGACTCGGTGCAATCGCCGAAGAGCGTGAGATTGAGATTGTTTGGCCGCTACCTGGTCGAGCAAGCGGCGCCAGTGTCGCGAAAACGCAAAACGACAAGAGATCTACAACATCGACGGTACTTGATGTCATTCAAGCAGGAGATGGAGCAGCTCCTGGTTTCCATGATATTGAGCTGCTCTCTGTGCTTCTCTTGGAACTCGGCTTGCTTTGTCAGGGGGCCCTCGTCGGACTCACCTGCGTCGTGACGCCCAACGAAGACTTTGGTCATGTCCTCACAGCGACAATCATTTTGCAAATCTTCCAGGGACTAGCTCTCTCCGCCCGTATCGCCGACACTGATCTTCGACACTGCCGCCAGATTCTTTGTTGCACATGCTTCGTGCTGTTCACGCCACTCGGCATGGGTATTGGCATCGTCGTGCTCAATCATTTCAACGGCAACGAGCCAGCATTGATATGGACGCTCGGCAGCTTGAATAGTATTGCTGCAGGAGTTTTGCTCTGGATAGGCCTCGTGGAGATGTTGTCGGCATCTTGGCTGTGGGGCGATATGCGTCGTGCCCATTGCGGGCGTGTCGTGCCAGGATTGCTTGCTCTAGTTTGTGGCTTGGTCGCCGTTTCAATATTGGGCCGTTGGATCTAGGTATGGGCTGATGCGCTTATCAAGGCTGATCGGCCTGAAGTCGTGACACACCCATGCACGCTCGTAGCACACGTAGATCGTACAGGTTTCAGCTTTAACGAATGCAATGCCTACCATTCTATTTTAATGGCTACAGAATTGCTAGTTTATGCAGGAGGAGCGTACTTGGGCTCTGCTACACCGGCGGGACAGTGCCAGTGATCGCCATGCGCCGTACAGCCGTTGTTGGGCTTAGATGCTGCGGCAGCGGCAGCAGCGCTCGTCAGATTGGCCGCACCAGCGGCAGAAATGCTGTCCGTAAAGCCACTGCATCCGACACCCGGTACCACCAGCTCATAGGCAAATGCTTCGACGCTGAACCATTGAAGTGAATGTGTGTTCCTGACCGCTTCAGCAGGCGTTGTCTGTGCAAGAGCCACGCAATCGTCGTAAGGGTCGGCATAGTGACTGACGACACCGTCACCATTCATGCTCGGCAGGTGGAACATGCGGTGGATAAAGTCCGAGCCGGTGAAGTAGCTGGCAGACAAGTTGCGGAGCGCTTTCGGGCCCATGCAGACTTGTTCAAGAGGCAATCGGCCCTTGTAAGTCAATGGGCAGATGACGGTCTCCGAGGTGGCATTGGAACCACGCCAGTGACCGTACCATTCGGGTTGCACGCAGTTGCCATCAATATCGTCACATCGGAAGAGCGTGCCAGTTTTGCTGCCGTGCAAGATGCCAGCGTACCAGCCAACCACCTCGGCCAAGTTGCCTGTGCCGAACCAACGACGCACAATGGACGAAGCCGTGCCGTGTGCGTGGATATGATCGATCGAAATTTGCGCGAGGGTGCGAACGTCGGCGAATCCTTTCTGGATAAGGTTGCTCTCAGAGGCGTTGCAAGATGTGTGAATGGGAATGTTGGTTGTAACATTCATGGTGTATGCCCAGGCATCCCGGCCGCCGTTGTAGGTGATGACCTCGGCGGCAGAAGCGACAGACAGAAGAGCAAGTGTGAAACGCATATTGATGGCGACTGATAGTGCCAGAGAGTATCCTTATATACAAGACACATCGACTGATGCTCCACCAAGGTATCGTTCAAATGCATGCGCAGGCTTGAACAGAGAGCCACTCATGCTAGTGGGCCGGGTGGCGAAGCGCAAAGAAACAGTCGCATCGGATCAACGGCCCTCAAGTCGATTCTTCGGCAACAGCCCGGAGGGAACGAGAGACTAGGATCCCGCCAACGTTTAGTCAATTCAGGCGACGTTTAAAGCGACTAGCGTGTCTAGTGTGCACAGCCTCATATGCAAAGTGTAGCTGATCACAACGGCATGCTGTATGCAGAGCGTCTTCCGACCTTCAACGGTCTTCCTCCGGCACACCTTGCCCTGTCGAGCGGTGTCTGTGAGTTCGGACGGTCAGGAAGGTGCTCATTTCTCTTGGGTGTGGTTGGCCAGTAGGCTGATCCCACATCCATTTCTTGAGTCTTGCCTCTTTGACAGCTACAACCGCCACCTTGGTTGCACAGTCAACTGATCAAACTTGCTGCCAACGGGATTATCCTGCTAGGCTGCTACTAGCGTGCTAAAGATGCCGGAGCCAAGAGGCTGCAGAAGAAGCTACACAGCCGCATTTGGTTACCGACAAGGTTGCAACTGTAGGCTTGCAATCGTCCTCGATACAGCGAGTGTGCTCGGCTACATTCGCCACTGCTCATTGAAAGGCCAACGTATCTGATATAAGATGCCGCTGTCTCGCCCTGGAGGGTGTGATTCAACATGCGTGCTACTCTTTTCTCCTTCTTCGGCCTCGCGGTCGCTCAGCTGTCTGGCTGTCGCTTCGAGGGCAATCAAGAGTGGTGCAAGCTACAGAACGGCACCGACTTTCCCCTCAACTGCTACACTCAGAATGCACAGACATGGTGTAGCAATACCGATGGAACGCCGTTTCTACGCGGACAGAGTAGTTTTGTCTTGAACGCAACCTCGGTCTTAGACGGCGCTCTTAGCGGATCGAGCACGAGCGAACCATCATCAGAAGAAACAGCATCTGGTGGCAGAAGTTGTCACTTTCATGCCGGCGTCGAACACTGCGTCGGAGGCAGCTCATCAGGCTCTTGTGCCGGCACAAAGCGCGACTACAATATTCCCTTGCGCATTGGAGCCCTATTCATCGTCTTGGTCACCTCAGCTCTGGCTGTCTTGTCGCCAGTCTTGCTGACTCGCTTCACCAAGCTCAATACGTCCTCAGTCATTTTCGTCGCCATCAAGAACTTTGGAGCCGGCGTTGTCATCTCTACGGCCCTTATCCATCTTATGACGCATGCCAACTTGCTCTTTGCGTCAGAGTGTCTTGGTCATCTTCAGTATGAGGGAGTTGTGGCAGCCTTTGTGATGGCCGGTATCTTTCTGTCATTTCTGGTGGAGTACGCCGGCTGGAGACTCGTGGCTCATCGGCAAGATCGCTCCGACGCTGCCAGCGCCACGTCTGCCAAAGGCAAGGAAGATATTGTCGTGTATGCAGGCGACGAGAGCGAGACCAGCAGCAGCACATCTGCGAGCCGACGCAAGCTCGATGCCATCTCTGTGCTTGTCATGGAATCTGGCATTCTCTTTCATTCCGTCTTTATCGGCATCACCTGTATCGTCACGCCAGACAGCGGCTTTGGTCAAATCTTTGCCGTCATCATCTTTCACCAGATGTTTGAAGGCCTCGCGCTCGCGACGCGCATTGCTGACGCGGAAATGACATTCAAGGTCAAGATGATTTGCTGCATCTGTTTCATGCTCATTACACCGCTCGGCATGGGCATTGGTATCGGCGTCCTCAACCAGTTCAACGGCAATGATCCCACGACCATCTGGACAATCGGTATCTTTGACTCGGTCTCGGCAGGTATCCTTCTTTGGGTGGGTCTGGTTGAGTTGCTGGCAGCATCTTGGCTTTGGGGCGACATGCGTCGTGCCAGTCTCTTGCGTGTCATTATTGGTATCTCGGCTCTCACTTGTGGCTTGGTCATTATGTCGGTGCTTGGCAAATGGGCATAGATTATCGTCAGGCTCTTTATAGAACGTGGACCTCGCATAATTCGCTAAGACGTAGAGATCTAGCGCTACTATGACTATCAGAGCCATTTGCAAGCCTGCCGAATAGTGATGCATGCAATTCAACGGCTAGTCTTGCCCGAATAAGGTCTTTGCAACATCAATTGCATCCTCAAGACCGTGTACGAGCTGACTCTGACGCCGAGGCATCACACATGCGCTAAGCCACTGATTGTGATAGCGCTCCAGCTTCTTGTACGAGCCAGTCTCGATCGCGACATGAGGGATCCGCCAAAACGTTGCTAAAATGTGCGCATGCATGCGATCCGTGATGACGACTCTGCCACGCTTCAGGAAGCCGTATGCCTGTGCCACACGAGCCTCTGCAATCTGATTGTGTGTCCAGTCTTGCGGAAAAGGCGCCTCATTCTCGAGCCAATCGTCAATCGTGAAAGTCAGAGGCAGGCTGGCGTTGTGCAAGGCGAGTTTTGCGCGTCCGGCATGATCCTGGCCGCCTTCACCGTCAACCCGAGCTTGAACAAGTATGTCGACTTCTGACACTGTAGACAAGACTGGTGCTGGCGACAAGGCGAGCATCGTGGCAGCATCGGGCAAGAGGACGGAAGGATGCTTGCCAAACCACTTTTGCATGTGCTCAAAGGATTGCGCATCGCGTGCTGCCAGCTGTAAATCATCATGCTGAGCGTACAATCGACGCACACGATCGAGGTTCTCTTGTTTTTGAAAATGCAACGTTTGTGGAAATGATCGAATGGGATAGTCGCGGAAGTCCTGCACGATCGCATCGCGCAAGAGCTGTTCATCCCAGATGTCATTCATGTTGCCGCCGCCGTGCCAGACAATGATGGCTCCATCGCCATGATCCTTGAGCCTCTGTCGCATTTCTGTAGCATTGTACTCCTTGAGATAGCATGGATCGTAGATAGTCGTGATGTTGAGCTGCTTCAGAATGACTTGCTCTCCGGCCCAAATTGCTGCATCACCCTTGTTTGGATGATTCGGGAAGCCAATGAGCGCTACATGCGTCACATCCTGCAAGAGCTTGGTATAGTAGGTCATAAGCATTTCGTATTGATCATTGATCGAAGCAGAGCAAAGGTCGTGCTCGGATGCAATGAAAGATCGCCATAAAGGCCCAGGTCGCGGGACATAGAAGATGAGGCAACAGAAGATCAAAGATGAGACAAGCGCCAGCGCACGTCTCTGAACCATTTGGCCGTCAGAACGATGTTTGTCAGCGCTCTCACATCCAGGCGAGGCTAGAAGCTTTATAGAGGAGACCGGGTGTTCGCGACGGGGTCGTGTTTGGTTTTGCAGCCAATGATGATGCGGAGTCTAAACTGTTTGTTTGGTGGCCCTCTGGTGAGAAGCTCATGACTGGACTGTGCCAACGCCGGCCTCTGGTCAGCTATCAGGCATCCCACGAGCCTATGCTCCTTCGGCAGCATTTGTGACAAGATTATCAAACGCATGTCGTTCTCGAAAAAGTTCGAAGGGGTTCGCAGAGCAGACAGGTGAGGCACTGAGGCGGCATGAAGAATAGGACTGATACATAAAGAAGCTTTCTAGAAGGAGCATAGCTAAGCCCTCTGCTGAGACCACTGTGGACCTGCAGGCATGATGTTCAAGTTGTCAAACACAACCATGAGCGCCGCCTCGAGCCTTTTCGGCTGAATGATGGCCTTGCATTCTTCGTTGTCGAATTGCGGCATGAGGAGCAGACAGGAACGCAAGTTGCGTTTTCGTTCAGGAGCAGTCTTACGAGGCACGTCCCTCTCGCGCGGTTTTGTCGCTAGCGTCTTCGCCGGCAGCGTCAAAAGCTGCAGACGTTTCGACTCGATTGGCTGTCCTTCGTCATCAATGGCCTTGGCGAGGTGGACAAAGTGCTCCAGCGATTCAACGGCCGCCAAGTCTTTCTTGCTGATGGTCTTGGCCAAAGCTGCGTCGACCTGCATCTGAAACTTCGCCAAGTCATCAGACACCTCGGGTATCAAAGGTAGCAACTCGGCAAAGAGTCGCGGCCAAATATCAAGGCCCTGTGTCGCAGCAAGGAAGTGCTTCGTGTCGGGATCGCGAATAAGGATGGGGTGGCGCTCGCTAGCCGTTTGATCACCTAGCACCGCAGCGTCAAGAGCATTGAAGATGGGCCTCAGTGAGGTCAATGGCTCTGTGTAGCCCTCGACCCAGATGCCGCCATAGTTGTAAAGAACGAGGTATTTGAACAAGAGTGTGTAAATTGGGTCCGGTATCTTCTTGCCCTGGAAAGGCTTGGCGAGCCCAGGCCACGTCTTAAGCGCGAGCTGCAGCAGGTCTTTGTCTTCCCACAAGACAAACTGATAGTCTGGAAAGTGAAGCCGCCATCGATTGAAATTTGCTTTGGCGTAGCTGTACGTCACGCGATCGACAGACGGGTACTCTTGCGCCGCCTCCCAGAACCGCTGATGATCGAAGCGTGCGTGCATCATTTTAGGAATCATGCCAGACCGGCTCCGTGTCCGCCCTTCAGTGGGCTGTGAGCCCGCCTGACCAGCTTTGCTGTCGTGAAACTGAGCAAGCCCGCCAGGACGAATTGCCTCGCCATCGATTGCAGCCTGATCTGGTGTCTTGCCAAGTTGCCCAAGGACTAGCGTAACGTTGGCCAATTTGGCCATATCGACCTTGCATGAATCTTTGAAGTGCAAGCAGAGAAGCTTCTCATAAGATGTCAACTTGCTCGGCTCTGCCTTTGCGGCCAGCGCGCGCTGAATGCCCTCTGCAAAAACATTGGCCGTCCGCCCGCGCCAGACTTGCAGCGCAGGTCGCGTGCTGGTGAAGTCATGGGAAAAGAGGAGGAAGGTCACCAGGAGTGCCACGCCAATGGCCCAGGGCGCGCTCGGGCGAGTGAACATGGTCCAAGCGGTGCTGGCGGTCGATGAAGGCTCTTTGCTATAGAGCGTCTCTGGTCTCAGGCGCCAAGCTTGTAAGATCGCGCGCTGGGTATGGACTTGTTTGCAAATAGCGAATATGACTTGTTTGAAACTAGGACGGTATTTGCTTCTGACTCTGGTTTGTATCGATTGAGCGCATACAGATCAATCGCGGGCCCGTGGCCAGCTGTCAGGACTCAGGAGTCAGGGGTCAGGACTTAGGCCCACCAAGCCAGCCTTGTGATCAGCCAGGGCTGGCATTCGCAAGCGCTTAAGTTTGCGACCAGATCCCGATTCGTGGACCACAGGCGGCCCGCTGCAGCTGTGAGCCTGTGGTCCGGCCACTGGTCCCTGACCCTGAGTTCCTGACCCACACAGTGACATTGCAATTGGTGAGTTATTGGTGACCTGTCAGTGGCTGTCACCTGGTGACCTGGGTACTACTAGACTAGTACTACTAGACTGGTTGGAAGTAGCCGTCGACAACAATGTACACTACTAGTGATAGCCTAATAGGCCACTGGTGTGCCAGACGTCGACGTGGCCCTGGTGAGTAGTCATGATAACAAACAAATTCTTTCTTCGCAGCTGCAGCCTGCAGCCCGATACGGGTTTGGGCTAGGCCTGCGGGCCTGCAGGCTGCAGGCCGCAAGGCCGCAACTCGAAGGGCCCACTTCATCTCTCATGCCGCTTCTTCAGCCGCTTGGCCCGCTTTTGCCGCGTTCGGCAAATTCGTCCCATCAAAAAGATATTGGCAGCGCCAGTCTCCAGAGTCCCAGACTCCAGCTGCAGAGGCCAGAAGGTCAGGGAACCCGGAGTCCCCGGACCAGGAGTCGTCCGGATCTGGATCCAGGACTCAGGATTCTCGAGCTCCACTTGCGCAGGAGATCAGTTTGAATGCCAAAGCTTTTGTGCTCAACGACACCAACTCGCTCACCGCAAAACCATCGTCACGACGCCTTTTGTCATATTGATTGTTTAGATTTTGGCGGGCCTGAGCGACAATGATTGCGCCCGTCGCAATATCTTTTACGCGTGTTCGCTCCGCAAGAAGGTCATCAGCGGCGCGTTGCCGTTGAAAGTCCAGTCAGGCAGCCGACCGAGATGTAGTCGCGAGGAGTCAAGGTTGAGATTTTGCTGCTGGCCGAGAGGCATCCCATCCTTTTCCCATAGCTCACCTGTTGCCTGGGCTAGTCCGGGCGCCTTCGTATACTGTAGACTATGACTGAAATTGAAAAAAAATGGAGCTGACTCCAATGAACTCGGAGCTTATTAGGTAGTCATTGTCACCAGTGATAAAGAATATGAAAGAGAAGATAAGCCAAGTAGACTAATAAAATGACCAGAGGCTAAAATTCGTATAGGCAGTTCGTCGCTTGCCGGCCAACACACGTCCGGCACTTTCCTAGATGCAATAGCTGACCCAGAGAAACTGTGTCCCAGTGCAAGTCGTTGGCAGCACATGCCCACAAATGCTTATGCTTAGAATGCGGCGTCAGCGCTTAAGTCTCAGCAGGAGTGTTTTCCCAGAACCACTGCGCGACGGCTTGCAGCATCACAGGTTTCTTCAATTGATGGACGTTGATCATCCGCTGATCTAGGTCGTGCAGAAGAAAGCCCAGCATGACAGATTGCGCTACAGCCTCCGCATCGTAGGTGGCGTTGAAAGGCAGGCCAAACCTGAAGTCCGCCATGCGCGAGCGTGGCCGACCAACAAAATTGGCAAGCTTGTTCTTGTCAAAGAGCCATCCACCTATCATGGCATCCTCCCAGTAAGCATACTTTGCGTTCTGAGTAGGCCTCTCCTGAAGGGCTTCGTCGCTGGCCAACCAATGGCAGAGATCTTTCGACAGCAGATAACCCATGCCAGTCATGTACTCAAATGCAAACAGCTTGTCATGGTGGTCACGGTGATGTTCGTGGCCGATTGAGATGACTGGCGCACCATAATAGACCTCCGGCAGGCCGCGATATCGACGAAGGTCGCGGACAAGTTCAGGTATATTCAACCATGAATCGTCGTCAAGCTTCATGACAAAGTCAAACTCGTCGTCGGTATTGGCATAGCCGGGGACATGATCCTTGACGCGCGCCTGCAGACCGAGTTGACGAAAGTAGTAGAATGTTTTGCCATCGTCAATGTTTTCCGGCGAGTCCAGCAACAGCAGATCACCATGTCGTGCATTCTCATCCAGCAGTGCCTGAGAGTGCCTTCCATTTGTGGCGCCAATGACATGCTTCAGGACAAGCACGTCGTGTAATTCCACTAGTCCAGATGAAAGAACTTGCCCGTATAGCCTGCGAAGAAGTTTGCGACGCTCGCGCTTGAGCTCGGTGTCGACCGAGAAGACGCCCATAAAAACCTTGATGGGCGCGCCGCTTGTATTCCCAGGTCTTGCAAGCCCTTGGCGAGGACCAGGGTACTTGGCGTACTCATGTACAAAGACCTCTGGCCAAAGCCTTGAGACGTTCCAGCAAGCTAAAAAGCCAAGAATCGACATGACTGCTACTCCGACAAGGAACCAGCGCCACAAAGGTCTGCCACCATAGATCATCGCTTGGCTTCGTTCCCGATTTTTCCATCGTTGGGCCATTTGACAGCTTACAATCTGACGTGTCGCGAATAGCAATTGCAGCAAAAAGTTAACGAGCTTATTCGACCTGCAAGGATGTCCGCGAGACTGAGTTCAGGAGCCTGTTTGTATTTGCGTTTCAGGAGGTTGTGGTACTAAGCGACGTGACAGCTGCAGCTGTGGGCCTTTAAGCAGACGTATGCACAGAGTACAGGGGTCATTCAGTTAGCTGCAGCAGTATGAACCAAGTCGCTCATATATGCGCACGAGCATCACTAGCACCCAACTTCAACGAGGTCTGCGCGCCACTGTTATGTGTAAGCTCCTTGCGCATCGAGCTGGGCACCGCTGATGACATGTCATGAAGCATAGGAAAATGTGCTTTATACGAGTAGATTGGAGGCCGGCCGAATACTTGCGTCTGTCTGGATGTCGTTCCGATTGTCGTCGGCGAAGTCGAGAGGCCGACAGTCTGCTCGGCTAAGAAGAGTAAGTTCAGATGGGCAGGTCTCTTTAGGTCGGTCCACGCTCCGTGCCTAGGTAGGTATTCAGATTGCGGTCATTGTCGATGGACAGCCCTAGTGGGACCAAAGTCTGATCTTGACCGCCTCGGCCTCGAGGCGACAATGGCATGGATGCTTCTCACAATCGCAAACTTGGCACGTTCACACATAAAAGGGGTCCAGCTCATTCCTGGTCTAGCGAATATGCTTGCATCCTTGGAAGCGTGATTCAACCTCAAGGGAAGCATGCCACTATGGGTTTGCAGACTGAGTCCACAATTCTACACGTCCATCAGCATGCAAAAACTCCAAGTCGAGAAATTTGAACAAGAACTTGTTCTTGATTGTCAAGACGCCGTCGTCCGGCAGCTCGTGCTGCCAGAAGTCATTTGCTTCCTTCGACTTTTGTACATGCAAAGCTAGTAGACGAAACCCGGATTCACCTTGTGTATGTGTATAGGTCGACACAAGCACCTCGACTTCGTCATCGCGACTCAACGCACGACTTTCGGCGCTGTACTGCAATAGCGTATTGGTCTTCAACACGCTCAGTAATGCAGTATCGACATCCTGGCGCCTCAAGCAGATCCTGTCACTTTCAACAAGCCAATCCATGTTTGGGCAATCTTGATACAGACGGAGGCGACCAAGAGGCATGCTAGGCTCATTTGCCAAAATTGGTGCCTCGAAAACTGCTTGAATGCTTGCCAAGCTAGCATTGTAATCCACAAAGACGATTCCATTCGACCTAATGGCTGCCTTGAACGAATGATCGCCATCTCTCAAAAGCAAGGCATCGCTGAAGACCAAGTCGGGCAAAACAATCCACGAGAGAGTCTTCCCGTCCAACGCAGAGGCCCTCTGCATATAGGCAACAGACATGGCACCTTCATCGATGGCTTCTTGCCAGCCTGAGTGTCTTTGGCGAGACGCGAAGGACGCTATGAAGGCAGCAGCATTCTCGAATCCCCTGATGGAACTCCACATCTGATTGACGCGCTCACTGTTGCGGAAGCCCGTCAAGTAGCCTTTGAGCCAAATGCCTTGCGACCAGTCAAACATACGGCCCCCAGTCCTGAAGGTGATGAGATCGTACTCCAGGGCAGATTTTGGAAAGAGGTTGGCCCAGTCGATGACGAGCATGTCCAAATCGACTCTAAACCAGTGTGTGAAGTGAAACTGTGGGAACGCATCGGAGAACAGCTTGCCGAAGATGATAGGCAACAGCGGCCTCAATGTGAGCGCACGCTGATGTGGGTCGAATCTGGTTTCGAGAATGGCTCTGATCTCATCTGGTTGGCTCAGGCTGCAGTTCCAGGTGGCACACACTGCAGCGATGGATGCGGTCGTCATGTTGTCGAGAGTGGTGCAATAGACATAGAAGCGCTTGGGCCCCTTAAAAGATGTTGTTGTGTCTTGCTCAATACACGTCTGCCGATCCAATGAAATAAGTAGAAAGGCAAAACCGGGGTTGTCCTTGAGTCGCGCCAAGGAATGCCGCAAAAAAGCTTTGTAGTTGTCGTTCCCTTCTTTCCAGAGACCGACGAGCAGTATTGTCTCTTCCCTTTTGATGGCAGAACCTCCAGAGGTTGCACCGCTCTTGGGCGCGACAAGAAGGCCCTTGGACTGCAGCTGGCTGAAAAGGACGAATGCACCCAGGGATATGACTAGAATGAGAGCGAACGCTCGTGGACGCCATGCCCTTTTCGACAGTCGCAACCATATCCGCATCAAACTCAAAATGCAATGACCCGTCGTTGAGTCTGCGCCCGACCAGATCCGAGATAACCTAGGCAAGGAGCGATGGACAGCCTAAGGCCTTTGAGCGGCAGTCGCCTGCTGGCATTTTGTGCCAAATCGGCTCCCGAACAAATCATGACGCTCAGGAGTCTGCTAACAATAGCCCCTGAGGCTACTTTGCAAGTTCTGCTCTAAATGCGTTGTTGGCTGGCGGGCAGATACTTCAAAATCGTTGACGCGATTACTTTGATTCAGATTGAGGGAAAATCTATGGACGCCGCTTGAACAATGTAGTACCTGAAACTGTGCAGATTACAACATAGATGCGCAGATTGTAACAGCTGGTGGTCAGCTGTAATGATGATGCGAACCCGGGTATAAGAATCTCGGCCACAACAGCCTCAAGTAGAACCAAGGCCTGGTCACAGATGTACACACACAGCATGACTCGGAGGAGAGCCTCACGCATAGCGCAGTCAAGCACGTTGCAAGAGTATGTCAAAGCGCAGGAGGAGTATGTCGTACATCCATCTATGGCTAGCCAGAGCTTCCGTTTGAATCCTGTATTCGCGTTGCGGATGATGCTGCAATGCCTTCTGTGACGAAATGTGATGGCGTTGCGCCCCCGGCCTGAGCTCAGAACGAGGTTCGACAACCACTTGTTTTTGAAATGTAACGTGATATAGTGAGTCCGAGGAAGATGCCTGGGGAGAGCGACTGCAATGGCGGAATGAATTAAGAGCGGCTGTAGTCGTCGTCATTGATTTGACCATGTGAAGGCTATACTTGTGAGTAGTGCACCTCAAAGTACTGATGCATGACAAGATACAGCAAAGTCGTGGTAACCGAAATTACAATCAACATGCTCATAGTCCAGCCCTGAGAGGCCAGACACCACGGAAGAGTGGATCTTGGGCGTCTCCAACAATCTCGCTAAGCGCGTCTTTCGGGAAAGGAAAAGGTGAATGGTCGAGCGTCACATGTCGAGAGAGAGCCACTAGGTGGCTATAGCTACTCCGGGCAGATCCCATAAAGTAGCTCGATTTGAGAAGCAGGATATAGTCTACCAAGGCCTGCTGATCGAAAGATAGTTTGCCTAGAGCCCGCTTTAGCTCCGCATCCCACAAATTGTCTTTGCTGTAACAACCGACATTCGCATTTTTGTTCGCGAGAAGTTTGCAAAATGAGTCAATTGAAGCCTTGTCGCCCGAGGCGATGTAGATTGCTGGAAAATTTGCAGTGAGTAGGACCTCCATGTATGCATTTTGAAGCTGGTCTCTTTGCGGCCACATGGCAGGTGTATCAGACTCGGTCCGCATATGGACAGCCAAGTACGACGGAGCCAGCCGCAACAGTTGTGAGTAAGCCATTTCAGCAAGCTCGTAAATTTCATCGTGAAACATGAGCAGATTCCCAAAAGACGTGACGAAGTCTGGCGAGTCGAATAAGAAGGACGGCCACGCAAAGTAGTAATGGAATAAGCGGATCAATGTCACCTGACCCGGATGCGGTTCAACGCCAAGGCTGCCATAGAGCTCAGCTTGAAACGATGTCGCATCTTGACCGCGCAGCGTGACAACATGGCAATCGACTGGCCAGTCGCGGCGATCAAATCTGCCCAGTGTGATGCAAGCTGGACCTGGGATATTTGCCTTGAAGATGTCGTTGATTTGCCCAATGTCATCTAGGACTTGCATGCCCGGGCAGGAAGACTGCAGCATCGCCTTGAAGTGCCGTTCATTTAGCATCGAGGAGAACGGCTTGAGGGCAAAATACACGTCTCCGATATCCCCATCATTGCGCGCAAGGATCTTTGGAAGGACAATACTAGCGCCTGCTTGGATTGCGCTTCGAACGCAACTGAGAACAAATGCATGTATGTTGCCGATACCGCCAGTATTGTGATCGCACATGACGTAGACATCTGGTCTCCATGTCGTTTCCTGGCAAAGCTCCCGTAGAGGACGATTCTCGGTCGATTGTCTTACCCTTGACAGTGCTGAAGATGTATGTGGTGCATTGCGAGAATGCCAAGCATTCTGAGCAGATGGCCAAGGCATGAAGACGTAGAGAATGATTGCCAAGGCGAGGGCAACGACAAGAAATCGTCGCAACAGCCGCAGCCGCGACAGTTCATGCTTAGGACGCATGTTCAGCTTGCGCCTTGAGCTTGACCAGCCAGCGCGAGCGCGAGCACGGTCTTGCAATCGCCTTGGCTCTTTGATGCAGCTCGACCGTTCGCAACGTGGCCGAGTATGGATACAGCTCAGCCCTGCAAAGTGGTGGACTAGCTAGCAAGTCTTCTCTTGAGCATAGCGTGTCTCCTGAGCCGTGGGCCCGATAGAAAGGCGCAGCAGGGCTTTGCGACACATTAGTTAATGTTTGTCGGTGTGCGCCGGGCAGACGTCGAACACCGACAAACATTTTACTGGGTACGATCACTGTATCCTGTACTTACTGTACAAGTACTGTATTATTGTACAAATATTTACAAAATTCGAGAGGCGCTGACTACCAAGGCAATTCTCGCGCTCGACTGGCAACGCTGCTGCGCACTCAAGACTCTTTGCAATCAGCTGCTCCCACTCACAACGAAGATCCTGCAACAACGCTCATTTACAAGCCGGCCCGCACCGGCCAGATACCAGCAAAGATCGGATCCTCCTCGCCACCAACAATCTCACTCAATGTGTCCCTTGGAAACGGAAACGGTGAATGCTCGATCGTCATGCGTCGCGAGAGTGCCAATAGATGACCAAAGCTACTCCAACTGGATCCCATAAAGTAGCTGGATTGTAGCAAGATGAGGTAGTCAACCAAAGCGAGCTGGTCAAACGTGAGCTCGGCTAGTTTTTCCCGTTGCTTGGCATCTAGTAGGCTGCCTTTGTGGAAGCATTTGATGCTTGCATCCTTGGTGGCCACGAGATCGCAGAACGAGTCGATCGCCGCCGTATCGCCCGAGGCGAGATAGACGGCCGGAAGCTGCGACTGAAGTAGGCCATCAAGATAGGTTTGACGTAGCTCATCTTGAGTTGGCCAAAAGGTCGGAATGTCCTTTTCCGTGCGCATATGCAAAGCCAAATACGCCGGTGCGTGCTTCAGCAAGCGTGCATGCACCCCGGCGGCCACCTCGTAAACATTCGCCGGAAAGCGAAGCAAGTCGCCTAACGCTGCAACAAACTCTGGCGGGTCAAACTTGAACACTGGCCAGGTGAAATAGTAAAATTCCAAACGAATCAAGGCTCTGCTGCCTACTTTTGGCGATATGTCGAGACCCGTGTACAGCTCATCTTGGAAAGTTGTTGCATTTTGGTCGCCCAGGGTGATGACATGACAGTCAGCTGGCCAGAGGCCATGATGAAACGGTCCTTGCGTAACGCAGGTATGTCTTGGAATCGATGCCCTAAACAAACCCTTGATGTCGCCTGCATCATTCAAGACGTGCATCTCAGGACAAGATGCATTCAACATGGCTTTGAAGTGGCTGGCGTCGAACATGTAGTCAAACGACTCGTCATCAAAAACAACGTTGCGCCAGTTATTCGCCTCGCGCGTCAGGAGCTTAGGCACGATGAGGCCGGCACCTGCATGGATGGCGGTCCGGACACAGTCGAGGACAAAAGCATGGACGTTACCGATGCCGCCATAATTTGCGTCGCACATGATAAAGACGTCGGGTTGCCAGATTGTGTTGCTGCACAATTCGCGAAGCGGCGCATTGTCGATGGATGTCGATATTGAAGGCGCCGATGACGTCTGTGTCGAGGTGCGTGATAGCATGCGCACGGGCCAGTCGTACAGGCTCGTTGGTGCAAAGTAAAAGATGCAAAAGAGGCAGACGGTGGCGATAGCTATGAGAGCGTATCGACTATGTCGCGAGGCTGTTTGTAGTCCGGTTGCAATCATGGTGGCTTCCTTGAGCCTCTGCTGCAAGAGACAGACAGCCCTTGTTGGCGTCTTTCAATCGTTCTGATGGTCGATGCAAACGCGGGTTTGACTCGCTCGACTTGGCTCCAGCAAGCATATAAGTGATGTGTACGAGCCGGACGGCAGCTTTGTGGGAAGCTGAAGCCGGAGCTTGATTCTAGCTTGAGAAAGTTGAGACGGCCCGGCCAGGGGCCCTGAAGGCTGCAAATTTCGCGTCTGACAGGCAGTGACAGCAGTAATCATGTGCGAGCAATTGCGACCCCATGGCCCATGGCCAAGCATCGATATCAGCCGCTGCCTCGGTGTACAGATGACAGTAGGCTGTAAGTTGAAGCCTGTAATTCCCATCGATATCGCGAGCCCATCACATGCGACTCGATCTGAGCATAGAAGTGACTTGGAGACTTAAGCTAAAAGGCTGAGGAACTGAGAGCCTGAGAATCTGGCTGAGATAGCGTAGGTCAGGGCTTGATTGGCAGCACGGCATTAACACGGGACAGTTTCATAAGTGATGCCCAATGCGGTGGTGTCCAAAATGCATTATTATGCACGTCGAAAAGGCTCTGGTTGTCGGTGTGATTCGCTTAGCTGGCCGCGCGATAAATTCATATATCCATTTCATCAGTAAGATCTAGAGGAGGGAGTCAGGGACTCCGGGAGTCAGGTACTCAGGGGCCCCAGTCCCCAGGATTCCAGGAAGCCCTGCAGCTGATACCTGAGGGCCTGAGGCAACTTGACTCTTGAGAGGGCCCCACGCCGCGACGGCTGACCGTGGTCCATAATTCGTAGATCTGACATTCTGATAAGCTTCGCGACTCGTAAGCGCTTGCTGCCAAGATCCTGTTCATTGCTACTTATTTGCTAGCGCTATGACAGACTTTGGCAGTGCTATGCTATGGCCTGTATGACGCTTAGCTTTCCCCCTCTTTTTTTTTCGGACCAATGTGAGTCCGAAAACAACATCAAGGGGTAGCACCTGCCCATGCGACATGCAGATATGTCAGTTACACTGCGATGTTTGCGCCAAGGTGTGCTGCAACAAGGCTTGTAGTCTTCCTTGCCTCATGCTCACTTGAAGACTGAGAAGCCGTGCAGTCTCCTGCTTTCCGATGGCAGAACTTGGAAAAGTCGCGTCAACTGGCTTACCTGGACACGAATGTTGCGCCAAGAAAGATGATCAGGGGAACGGCGATCGCGTGTCGCAGCCATGCCTTTGCGACACTGGACTGCCCGGCATCGACATCGAAACAAGCTGATCAGCCGATGTTGCGCTTGAGCGATCCCGAGGCGTTCTGGCAATGGACAATGGATAATGGCAAGCTTGTCACCAGTTCGCATCTGGTTCAGAGTTGCCAACATAAAATACCTTGCCAATTTGGCACCTGTGATGTTCATGGCGCTCCTGAGTTTGCCGGTCTTTGAGGCGGGGCATGCCTGGGCAGACATCTGCATTTGCGTTGACTCAAATTGAAAAGCGTGAAGCTAAGTTGCCCTCCGTGGTTGCTCAGGAGGTCGACATTGACAATGGATCTTGCCACTATAGCGACATGGCCTTCATATTGTACAAGTACACCTATAAAACCTTCAACGAGCCATGTCTCACGGACCTTCATATGGATGCTCCCAAAACCATTGCGCAACACCCGACAGCATCTCGGGTGTCTTGAGGCGATGGACAAGCACTGTCCGTTGATCAAGATCGTTCAGCAAATAGTCCATCACCGCTCTCTGTGACACGTCCCGCGTCGTTGGCCGAAAAGGCAGGCCGTGCCAAAAATCAGACATGCGGGAGCGTGACATGGGGACAACATTGGCGAGCTTGTGCTGGTCAAAAAGCCAAGCACCAATCATGGCATCCTCCCACGACACGTATTTTTTGTTTCTCGTAGGCCACTCCTTGAGCGCTTCATCGCTCGCGAACCACTTGCAAACGTCTTTGCTCAGGAGATAGCCCATGCCAGACATGTATTCAAAGACAAGCAGTTTCCCGTATCGGTCTTTGAGACGATCCCAGCCGCGTGAGACGATCGGTGAGCCATAGTAGACTTCTGGCAGGCTGCGATATTTGCGCACACTCCGCACGAGCTCTGGCACATTGAGCCACGAGTCATCATCAAGTTTCATGACAAAGTCGAATTGATCGTCGGCATTAGGATGAGCCGGCTTGTGATCTTTAACACGGGCTTGCAAGCCAAGCTGGCGGAAGTAGAAGAAGCTTTTGCCATCGTCCATGTTTTCTGGTGAGTCAAGCAAGAGGAGGTCGCCATGGCGCGCGTTCTCATCGAGCAGCGCCTGTGAGTGATTTTTGCCAGACAAACCAATGACATGCTTGAGGACAATCACATCATCAGAGCGCAGCATGCCGGACTTCAGGACGCGATCGTACTGCTCGCGGAGCAGACTGCGACGCTCAATCTTGTTGGCGACTGAAAAGACGCCGATGAAGACTTTGATCGGGTCGCCTCCAGTGTCAAAGTGCTTTCTCGGCGCATCAAGCGCAACGGTACTCTTGACGTATGCGCCAGTCGTTGTTTGCAAGTGAAGATCTGAAAAGTAACCAAGAAAACCGAGCAAGCAGACAACGGCTATTGACCAGAGAGCGACATGTCGCCGGCCGAGCATGTTGCTGTTGTTGTCGACTTTGGCTCAAGCCCTGTCGCGTCTCTCTAGAGCTCAATCAAACAATAGCGTTGCAAGGTGCCTTTCGGGTGTCGGGGGGTTGAGAGCGAGGAGATGCAGAGTGGTATGTAGTTGACTTTGCACTCTGCAAAGCTTAAAGCTGCTCAGCTAGACATGTTATTGTGCAATGCCTTTGCAAGCCTTCATAATCAAATCAAGCGGGCTGACCGCGACGGTCATCGCATCCGCTTAATCGCGGTCTGCAAAAACGCCAAAGGTGCGCGGCAAAAAGGTCTTCAATGACTCTTCATAGACGGACGTGCACTCGCAGGCCTAGGCTGCAGCCTGCATTGGCCCTGCAGGCAGCAGCCTTGGCAGTGTTGGCACTGTTGGGCAATGGGCACTGTTGGCACGGACCCACCGGCCCACCGCACTGTGCAGCCCGCCGAGCGCCACTCTGCGTCTGGAATTAGATACTGGCCTGATTGGGCCGAAAAGACGGCTCAGATAACGAAAAGGTGATTTGTCCAAATTGTCCCGTCATCTGCGACCTAACCCTACAGCCCGCACGCGTAATATAAATACGTCGCCTATAGCGAGCAACTCGAGCTCGCGCGAGTACTGTGGCAGGTTGGCAGCTATACATAGCGCGGCCATGGGTAGCTAGCAACTTATTAGCAACTTGCAAGTACTGGTACTGGTACTAGAAGTCTAGTACATGACCACCTAGGTAGTGGCCATGGGTGTTGGCCAGTAGTAGCGCTCAAGTGAACGTTCGCAGGCTCTTCAGCTGTTGACCGTGCGTATCTGTAGCCTGCGTGCATTCAGTACGATTTATGATTCAGCTTGACTTAAACCAACTTTGCCCGAGAAGCAGCTAACCATGATCACAAGCTTGCGCGATGGGCGTGATCGATAGCTATGCCTTTGCAACTAGCCAGGCAGCCGCGCGATCTTCGACTGTTCAATCATTTGCGAAAGCTTCAAGCTTGCAGTCTGGCCAATGATGGCCTCTTACACGAGCTGTAGATGTAGCTTTGGTATGTCTTGCCGGCTGAGGAAGCAGAGTTGTGTTTGGTGCGGTTGTTCATGACTCATGCGTTTGGTCCTGTTTGCAAGTTTAGATGCAACGCAAAAAAGACAACAAGAACACCCCTGAGTACGCAAAGGCCATGATAATCTGGCAAAGCGAGGCCATCGTAGACTTGACGACAGTCAAGCTACGTGGCTATCAGACCGAGGCGCGAGCGCTATGACCGTATACCCTGTCTCGCGACTCCAAGTTTGTGGCGCCGTCCTCTTGCACGTCGCAAGCGCTTTGACAACCATCTTGGCCAACAAGGTATGGTTTCTTGCGCCATGCCGTTCGACATGAGCTAGCGCTTCCAGCTGACAATGAACTAGGCCGTCCTCAACACGTCGCCTGTGCCACTGATCTTGCTGACCTCTCATGCCCTCGTCATCCTCGGCATCCTTCACCTCCTCGTCCGCCTTGGCTGGCTCGATCGTCTTCATCGACCGACACCTGCCTCTATGTATGCACTTGGTCCGCTTTTGACTGTGCGATTTCTAGCACAATTTGCAAAACTCGTTTGCTTGGCACATGTCCAGGCTGCGTTCTATCAGATTGTACGTGGACTGTTGCTGCCTATGACGATCGCGCTGTCGGTTTTCTTTCTAGCTGAGTCGCGGCCGTCAGTTTATGCGACTGTGGCGGCCTTGGTGACGACAGGTGGATTCATGATGGGTGTCTCGCATGAACAAGTTGGCCAGACGTCCCGGCTCGGTCTTGCGCTCGGCATCGGGTCTTCCCTTTTGACGGCAATCGAGACGGTCATTTCCAAGGCCACGTTGAGCAGAGACCAATATAGTCTTGCTCAGTTGGTGCATGATTCAGCCTTGTTTATGTTTGTACCGAGCTCCATGCTGGTCTTGTGGACGAGCGAGTATCAGATCGTGTTGCACTTGGACATGCAGACCTCCATTCGGCTCGGCCTCCTATTGCTCTTGGCAAGTCTTGCAGCCTGCGTTCTGAGCCTTGCGACGTTATTCCAAATCAAGTTGACCTCGCCGACGACACACATGATTGCAACTGCTGCACGTGGGGTCTTGCAGTCTGTGCTAGCCGTCTTGCTCTTCAAGAATGAACAGCTCTCTCCTTCACGCATCATGAGTCTGGGCGTCATACTCCTTGGTACGATTGGTTATGTAAGTGACTGCACTCTCTTGATCTGCTCGAAGCTAATTTGCTCTAGGCAGCAGTCAAGGAGAGTGAGCGTCATGCCAAAGAAGGAGGCCATTTGCCTATTTCGCGTGAGCTCGTGGTCGAGGAGCTCGAGCTGGAGGGGGATGTTTCGGTTGGTTTGATGCTGCCATCTGAATTGCGTGAGATGAATATCAGATAGAACAAATGCACGTGTCTCGTTAGAGAACTGAGACTGCTTTTTCCAATCAACAGACAGACTTTCCCTCCCCGAGCAGCAGCGACTAGCAAGTCGAGCGCAACACCACGTAAAACAAAGAGACGCCTAGCAAAGACCAGCAAGACCCACCTCACATCTATACACAACCATGGTCCGTTACGCAGCGCAGCCTGCCAACGCAGAAAAGACCGCCAAGGCACGCGGCGACTACCTCCGCACCCACTTCAAAAACACCCGCGAGACCGCTCAGGCCATCTCCGGTCTTACTTTGCAAAAAGCAATCACCTACCTCGAGGATGTCAAGGAGCACAAGCAGGCGATTCCCTTCCGGCGTTTTCAGGGTGGTGTCGGCCGGACTGGTCAAGCCAAGAAGTTTGGCACGGACAAGGCTCGTTGGCCTGTGAAGTCAGCTACCTTCCTCTTGGGTCTCTTGCACAACGCCGAGTCGAACGCCGAGACAAAAGGGTTGGATGTCGAGCAGTTGGTTGTCAAGCACATTCAGGTGAACCAGGCTCCCAAGCAGCGACGCAGGACGTACCGTGCTCACGGTCGCATCAACCCTTACCTCTCCTCGCCTTCGCACATTGAGATCATTCTCGCTGAGCAGGCTGCTGAGGTGCCCAAGGCACAGGATGGACAGGTGGTCAGGCTGAACGCCAGACAACTCGGCAAGAAGCGCACGATCGAGTCGCGTCAGCCCGTTACCGCGTCTGCTTAAAAAAGATGACCTTTTCTTTCGTCTTGAGTATCAGAATATACGCACCCTCACCCTAGCATTCAACGTCCCACTTTGCTTTGTCAATTGCCTTGCTGTGCCTGTTGAATGGTCTTGATTTGATTTGACGTGTCGTGTTCATGCTACTATGCTATGCTATGCTCTGTCAATCGCTATCTCTTTCACTCCATACGTTCGCTTGCATTGCTTGCATCGCGCTACTGTGCACCGCGACCGTAAAATGCCCGCGTCGTTGTTGTCGTCACACTTGCTTTATTCCGCGTCGCACCGCCTTTCCCCTGTCCACCCTGCTCAGAAGCCACGCCTTGCATCCCTTGACCATCCAAGCTTGTCTGTGTCGGTAAACCGGAGCTTTGCTGCCCGCCAACGAACGTTTGTGCGGCCACGCCATAGACGGCAGACGGAGCAACAGCGGCACCACCAGGCGAAAACTTGGTTGCTTTAAATGGAAACTGACGCGGTGACCAGGCTGCCGTCGCCGTCGACGTACTCGCGCCAATCTGAATAGTCGGTCTCGCACCCGCTGCTGTAGTGGGCGTTCCGTTGGCAGGGGTCGTCGTGGATGGAGCCGCGACGGACGACGCCGTAGACCTACCTGTGCCGCTACTGCGCATCACAGAGGCCGGCATCACCTGGCGACCACTATACCCAGGGTTCTTCTGCACAAACGGATGCTGTGGTTGCTGAGGCAGAGGAGGTAAAATCGACAAAGCTGGCAGAGCTGGTAGAGCAGGACGAGACGGACTGCCTTGGACGAGCAAAAACGGCTGCGGATAGCTAGCGCGTTGCATTGCCGTCCGGTCAGCCACGTTGAAGCCATCGCGGGGACTCTGTGACGCACTCGCTGATGTCGTCGTGGCGGCAGCAGCCGTCGCAGGAGCTTGCCAAGGGTGGCGCTCAATCGGTACATCCGCCAACGTCGCCGGCAGGAGCACTGCCGGCGGTGGTGGCAGTTTCACCTTTGGTGTTGTTGCTGTTGCTGTTGCTGTTGTCGTCGGCGTCGACGTCTTTGAACCCTGCCGCGCTTGCACGGGACTCTTCCCTTTCGTCCGCGTCGTATTTCTAGAGGTGGCGGTGTTGCTGGTACGCGTCCTTGCCGGTGACGTGTTCCCGCTCTCCGCTTTCCGCGATCGCTGCGCACGTCGCAGAGGTCGATCGCCGTCTTCAGCCTCGACAGACACCGTCTCCTCCACCTCCGCTTCGCTCCCCGAGACGTGAATGGCTTCGGCGGCGGCAGCAGCGACGGCCCGTGCACTGGCTTTTTTGACACGCCCGCTACGTCGTCCGCTGCCTTCAACACTCGGTGGCGCCGAGGCCTGTACACGCTGTTCCGGATGCTGGCGTGATGCATCATCTGGGGATGACTGTGAGGCTTGTCGACGGGATGACGGTGTTTGAGAGGCAGATTGACGTAGTGGTCGGCCACGTCGAGCGCGCTGGCTCGTCTCTGGTGAGTGTGCCGGTGTCGAGGCGGTAGACGGGGTTGTACTAGCTTCTGTTGTCAAGGTCCTTCCACGTTGTACAGACTCAGGCGCACTGGCAGGAATTGTCGTCGCAGCCATACTCGGCACCGGTCCGCTTATCAAGGTCGACGCTGCCGTTGTTTGACTGTCTGAAATCAACGCTGGCTGCTGCTGCGTCGCTTGCATCGCGAAGTGTTGTTCAGCATGCCCAGCGTGCATCTGCTTGACGCGTTTCTGCCTCGCGACACTGACATGCTTATAGACCAGATGCAGGAGCCACATGCCCGGCTGACGATAGCGACCGTTTGCAAACACCTCTTCAAAGGCAGCTGTAATCTTCTGAGCCGCGGCGTCCCGTAAGGTCTGATTGAGCGCTGACCAAGCTGGCAAGAGTACTTGATCATTTTCCGGCTGTGGAAAGGCACCACTTTCCAAAACACCCTGGGCAAACGTTACCATATCCTTGTACCGAATATCACCCAATTCAAAAGCGCGTTTAAATTCAGAAGCCGTCATACGACGTAGAGCTTGTTCGGTGGGTTGATTGAGATCACGATGATCCACCATATACGTTGGCTCGGCACCTTCTTTCGAAAGCTGGTTTGCATCCGTGTTGGCCATCGTCGGATTAGCCAACGCGCGTGCACGAATCTCCGCTGCCGACGGTCTCGGTCGTGTAGGAACAGGCGATGGCGCCGGCACTGGCGCAGGAGGCGGCACAGGCGGCGGTGCCGAGACAGGTGTCTCGATCGGCTTGGGCGAGACATCCACGGTGTTTGGATCGACGCGCTGTAAGACAACAACACCGGTCGCTTGTAACAAGTTGGGCAGAACTTGTGGCAGTAAAGGGTTCATACTGGTATGAGGCAATGAAGCGGGTCGCGTGGTTAGAGCAGGATGTGGTGATACGTCTCGTTCTGGCGCAGCAGACGAGGGGCGGGGTCGTTTGTTGGCTTCTGTGTCTGCATCGACAGGTGAGCGTGCTCTTTTATGACGCATATCGGTCGAATGGACAGCGTCTGTCACTGTGGTCGTCATCGCAGGGATCGAGGGAGTGTGTGCAGGTGGAGGGGACTGATGCTGTGCAAGCTCTTCAAGCTCGGCTTCCGCCATCACCTCATCCTCCGTCTCGTCGCCAGCGCCTGCGCCAGCGCCTGCGCCTGCGCCAGTCCGTCTATCCGCCTGCCGTTCCAAAGCGTTGTAAATGGCAGACAGATCCTCATCCAACTCGGCATCATCTACCTGCACAAGCCGTGCTTGTTCTTTACTGAGGCGACCGCCGCGTGAGACGGTCGGTCGAAGACTTGCCGAGAGTTTTATTTTAACGAGCGTCGGCGGCGTCGAGAGACCTGTCTGCTTGCGTAGTGTGGCATGCGGAATTGGCGAAGCGTCGATCGGGAGTCTAGGGCCGGCAGCATTGGCAGATTTATGAGTGGGACGTTGCGGTGGCATGCGATTAGGTGGCAAGACACCGAGTGCCACAGGTGTCGGTGGGCGTGAAGGCAAGACAGCAACGTGAGGCTGTTTGGCGAGGACGGCTTGGTGTAGTTCAGGCAGGCAATGATGACAAAAGTAATCTTCTGGCAAGTCTTCCGAGTCCAAGCCCATGCAAGGGACATCTGCTCCTGTTAGCATTTTGATGCTTACTGTATCGTGCAAGATAAGGACTGACGTTGCCACTGTTCACAGTTATCACAGAGGACCATTTCGCGCGTCTCGAGCGCATCCGCCATACTTGTACCACACACGCAGCGGACGATATCCCGTTGCGCATAGTAATCTGGTTGCAGCCGGACATCAAACGCCTCGCCCGACCAGGGCAACACGGCATCTTGAAAGACATGCGGCGGCGGCACCTCATCCGTCCTCTCCATGACTTCGTTGCGTCCTCTTGTGTCAGTTTCATTTTCCGGCGGCGGGCAAGCCTGCTGCAGCTGTGCCTGATTTTGTGTCGTCGTCGTTGATTCTGACGTGGGCGAGTGACCGGGTTCCGCTGTGGCACGCGCTTGCGCCTCGACTGCAATCAAACTCGCCTTGTCCGTCGACAGCCTAGCCGGCGCATGACTTTGCGCTGCCTTGTTGCGCAGAGCGGTCCGACGTGGCGAAGCGGGTGAAGCCTGTGTGGGTATGGTGCCTGCAGCTGTCGTCGCACTGCGGGTCCGGGTGCCTGGCGAGGTGGCTCTTGCTGCAGAAGGGGTAGCTGTGCGTGTACGGTTGGCCGAGGCAGACCGCGTGGGTCGCTGAAGGGCCGCCATCCAGAGCCCCTTTGCTACAGATGCCTGCTCTCTTCTTGAAGGCTGTGCTAGATGGTCAACTGGATTCTTCTTCTTCTTTGTCGATGCGAAGGAAGAGGGATGGTTGCGGGTTGCGAGTCATTTCACGCGGCGAAAGTTTGCGAAAGTGAAGGCGACTCAGGGGAAAATGGGGGCGACCGACACAGCGAGCTAGCTACACAAGGGAAATGCTCATCATCCTATTGTAGAATTTGTAGTCTAGCTAAAGCCAGCCAGCGAGAGTGGCACCGTCGATCCACCAGGCCGGCCACTTCGAAATACTTTAGGTCGATTCAGAAACGCCCTCGGCACCGGTAACGAACTTGCCGGCTCAAATTGAAAGCGACCGCCATCGTCAACGCGTTGAATCTGGGTCGCCTTGAGTGAGAAGGAAGCAGAGGAAGCATGCCCTGGATGGCTTGATGCATGACTATTCGACGGCATACTCGGGACGGAGTTCGGTCGTGCGGTGGAGGGCGCACGGAGCGCATTGCGTTCAGCGAGGGCGGCACCCAGATGTTCCATGCCACCGCCGCCGCTCGACACAGAAGGTGAAGCGGTTGCTACTGTTGCGGGTGGAGGCGGTGGCGCAGAAGGTGCAGCAGAGCGAATAGGCGGCGGCGCAGACATCGGCGGAGGCGGTGCACGACCCGGTGACGGAGCGCGTGCCTGAGGTGCCGGTGCTGCTAGCGTAGAGGAAGCCGGCGGTGGAGGCGGCGGAGGCGGCGGTAGTGAGGGCTGTGAGCGACTTGGCGGTGGTAATGCTCCTGGCGGCGGTGGCGGCGGCGGAGCCATACTCGGTAGTGAAGGTCTAGTCTTGTTAGCTTCACACATCTTGACACAAGGATGGAGGAACTCACGGTTCAGAGGAGGGCAAAGGCGGTGGTCCACCGGCTCTTGGCAACGGCGGTGCCCTACCCGGCGGCGGTCGACTCGGTGGTGCTGAACCTGGTACAGGCGGTGCTGCAGAAGGAGGTAGAGGCGGCGGCATGCCTGGTGAACTCATGGAGCCACTAGGTCGATGCGCCGGCATGGTGGGTCTAAGTCCATTGTTAGTGACCCATACACAGGTACATGAGGTGGTCGATGGACATACTTTTTTGGCGGTAAAGCAGAACCTGGGTTCTGACCCGGCAAAGGCGGCGGCCTCGCAACAGGTTGAGACACAGACCGTCCACCACTGCTGCTTGAAGCGGTCGAAGGGCCCTCGGTCGTCCTGACGCCGCCAGCTGTCTTCTTCAACGTCGGCATCCCCCCTGCAAACAGTCCACCTAAAGCCGGCGCACCGGAAGGCGGTGCTGAAGTCGGAGGCGGCAGATCGCTACCAGCACGCGATCGCGTCACAGGCGGTGTCGCAAGTCCTGGAATCGCAGGCGGTCTTGCCATGCCCATCTTCGGCGCACCACCACCACCAGTACTGCTGCTATTGACAATACCACCGCCTACAGTCGGTGCACTGCGGTCATCTGTTTACACATTGTCAGCCAGCTTGCCTACTGATACAACAAGGGAAAGCATACTCGTGACGGCCTTTTTGAGTTGTCGGCCCTTGGCGATATCATTCAAGAGTCCCTTGCGGTCTGGTGTGACTTTTGGCAATGCGCCCGCTGCAGGAGGTGCTAGTCCGTCAGCGATGTAAACCTTAAGACAATGGAGACGGACGCGGCGGCGCAGGCGGTCCAGGCGCTATAGCTAAGTATCAGTCCATCGCATTCAAGTGCTTTAGGTCGCGGCTCACGTACGCGGCGGAGGTCTAGTCGGTTAGCGATTGAGTTCATCATATGAATAGACTGACGGCGGAGGTGGGACCATATCCTTGATGGCCTTCTCGTCCTTGTCTGTCTGGTCTGGTCAATGCCAAGCTTCGGTATTCGATGAATGGATGATGATGGTGGTGGTCTTGTTCCTCCTGACGAACAAGACTCGCGAAAACAAACGACAACCTAGACTAGACTAGACAAAGTAACAGAAGAGGCAGCATGGCAGATGCACTTGCAGAAGACCTCTCTGGCGATGAGACTGGACAGGTTGCTGTAGAAGAGACAAAGGACTTGTCAGCTGCAGTCAGTCCAGCGGCAGAACCTACAAAACCCGCCGAGGAACAGGACGACGATCTCGCGGATGACTTGTTTGGCGATGAAGAAGAAGGCGAACCAGCAACCGAAGCTGAATTTATTGTCCAGGATGAACCGGGCGCAGAGGGTGACGCGCAGGACGATGAAGAAGGCGATGCAGCAGCAGCAAACGCACCCGGTGCCGAACCGGAACTCGACTTGAAACCGTTTACCGTCCCTGCCGTGCGTCGACCACGCGGCCAAGATCAAGCGCCTGCGACGCCAGACGCTGACCTTTGCTTAGTCAAGTTGCCCAACTTTCTCAAGATTGCACCGGAGGCCTATGACCCCACCGCCCTCGCGCATGAAATCTCAGCCGAGATTGAGGCTGGCAACCTCACCTCGAACGAGCAAATCAGACGCAAGACGTTCCGCGTTGATAATACCGTACGTTGGAAAGAACCTGATGAGGAAGAGGCCACGGCGCGCATGTCGAATGCCCGATTCGTCAGGTGGTCGGATGGCAGTCTTTCTCTCCAGATTGGCACAGAGATGTTTGACTGTCCCATCAAGGCGATCCCGACCGAACACAACTACCTCACGTTGATGCATCCTGACGAAGGTCTTTTGAGACTCGTTGGCAAATTCACACAAAACTTACGCATCCTGCCCTCCGGTCTCGCTTCTAAATCGCATACCGATCTCAAGGCTGACATCGCACGTCGTCAGCAATCCAACAAGAACCGCGGCATCAAGGAATTCGCCACCTCGGCCGATCCAGAAGCCCTATCTCGCAATGCAGCGAAAGCAGAAGCCGATCGCATCAAAGCACGGCGTCGATTAGAAACACAAAAACAACGCGCCTTGAGTCGTGTGGGCGATGGTCGATCGAGTCGATTGACGGCCGCCATGCTTGATGATCAATCCGACGAGGATGAGCTTGGCATGGGTGCAGCAAGTCATCGCCGCGAACGTGATCGCTATGATGACGACGATGGGTTTATTGAGAATGACGAAGACGAAGAGGCAGAAGAAGAGGCAGGTGCTGAACGCTTGCAGGCGCTCAAATCAAAAGGTGCCCAACAGTATGCGCAACGCAAACGCAAGGCATCGGAGGAGGAGGAGGATTTGTTGTCGTCTGAGGAAGAGGCACAGATGACCGACAAGGATGAGCCACCACCTCAAGCTGCGGAGCAAGCCAAGAAGAAGGCTCGCCGCCTGATATTTGATTCAGACGATGAAGACTAGCCTTGTCATGCATTCACATAGCCTTGTACATCTCATTATTGCATTCTATGGAGAGTCCCTGTCCAAGCTCTTGCTAGCTAGGACGCTTCGCAGGCGTCGGCCATGTACTAATCACATGACTAATCGCCTTATCCATGGCTAAACTACTAATCGGCTCATTATCATCCACGCGCCTCAGATGGAAGGGATTGAGCACGGCGCGGATATACGCCGCATGAATCCGTGCAAGCACAGACTTGACCATACTCTCGCTGACGAGTAGATCCGTCTCTTGAATGGCTAGGACGAGCTTAATGTGGGTATTGGTGAGGAGGCCGTAGAGAGAGAGGGATGGGTAAGCTGCCAGCATCCCGAAATAGCTTTCATGAACGCGTGAGGTAGTGGAGCCAGCAGCTGCAGGAGGTGGTGGACTCTTGAGCCGTTCGTAAAACACGTCGCAGGCGGCATAGGTCCATTCAATCAGCTGGGCATCGTCGTAAATGGAGCCGGGGAAGGCTTTGAGGTAGAGCGGTTTATCATGTTTGCCAATGATGCCGACAAAGGTGATCATTGCATGGAGCTAGATGGAGCGAAGCTTATGCTAGTAGCTTGTAGGTCGTAGCTGACTTTGTAGCAAGCAGCACTCTTCCAAGAGATTCTATGTCTTGTTCTAGTGTCGCATCTATCCTCTCTTCTACCCTTGTACTTATCTCGTCGGTGTCGTGCTACATCCCACCACGCGCACGCCAGCACACCCTATACTTACAAGTCCTCCATCCCCTCATCATCATCTAGACGCGCGATCGTGCTTAAGCTGAGAGACGCAAGCAAAAGCTCAATGCATCCTTTCCTCTCCTGGACACTCTTCATCGGTGTCGTCGGCGCAGCCTACGTCTCTGTCTATGGCGTCCCAGGACGTGTCCAACCAGTGACACGACACGCTGCGGGTCAACAGCAGCCTCAACAAGAAGACAAGGGCAGCAGCACAAGTACAACGTCGAGTCTGAAGCAACAGGCGAAAAAGACAACGGCTGCCAAGAAGAAGCAGGCGGCAGCTGGCAAAGCGCCTGTGGGTAAAGCTGTTGGAGATGCAAGCGAATCGGTCAAGTTGGCTGTGGCGGGACATGCGGAGCGCGTGGTGCAAGGCGCCAAACAAGTCGCTTTGGATGCCAAGGCGTCGTTAGATCATGAGGACGCGTCCAAAGCAGCGAGCAAGAAGAAGGACAAGAAGCGCAGTGCTCAGGCGGTCAAGGAGGATGCCGTGACGCCAGCTGCGCAACCTACAGCTGAAACGACGGCAACCGACAAGAAGCCTGCCCACAAAACTAGCAAGATCAAGACGGCTTCTTGGTACCACCCTGAAGCGGCACTCGAGCAAGAACCCGAGTCGCCAGTCGAGGCCGTCATGAATGGGTACACCCACCCTCTTCACAAACGAAAAAGGCTAACCGGTAGACGACCGCGTAATACATCGACGCCAATTGGACGGCAGCCAACGTCCAAGGCATCAGACGCGGGAGGCCAGTGGACCACGACGACAGGCAAGTCTAGCATTGTCAATGCTACGCATGCTTCAAATGCTCAAACGCAAGAAGAAAATTCGTCAGCAGAGGACGAAGACGAGGAGGAGGAGGATGTACAAGCCAGCGCGCTGCAAGGTAATCGATTCTGGCCGGCATTGCCTGAACAGGACCGACCTGAGGCGCATCTCGCTGAACGTGCGTTTGCCAGTCAACGACGCGCGCACGTCACGGATGACATGTTGGATCCCGATACCGCTTTTGCCGCGCGCACCCTCAAAATTGTGCCCTCCGCCCAGCTAGCCTCCCAATCGCGTCCTGCAAAACAGCACAAGGCGACAGGCCACGCGGAGCCCCTGACGAAGAAGCAACGTCAAAATGCCGCAAAAAAGGCAAAAGCGCAAGCTGAAAAGGAGGCTGCGCGACAGTTGCAAGAGCAAGCCTTCAAGGTGCATCAGAAACAACGTGAACGCGAACGGATTGCCGAGTTGGAGGCAGTGGCACGGCAACGGGCGCCAAAGTCGAGTAGTGCTTGGCCAGAAGGTGGACCAGCTGGTCAAGCCCAAGATTGGCAGACGGTGAATAAGAAGAAGCTTGGGGCTGGACAGACGGCTGCCGTGGTGGATGGCAAGCTCATCTGGGAGTGATGATGGTCACCGGACGAGGGCAGCTTAGGGAGAGCCCTCTGGTATGGCTATAAAAGAGCAGGCCCTTTTCACAACATTTAACGAAGCAAGAGAAGAACACCTAGTCGGCATTGCTCTAGATCATAGTATTAGCTTCTCGTGATGCATACCTCGTGTGATCCATCCATGGATGTCCTCTTCTCCTGTCGCTTGACTCGCTTCTTCTTGCTCGGCCAAATGCGACGTCCAGCAAATCGCGCACAAGTCAGACCAAAGGAATGAAGGAATGAAAGACCGGAAGCAAAGCCGACCTAGTTCAGCAGCGCATCTCAAAAGCGATCGGCTCATCCGGGGTAGTGGGGGCCCCAGGATACTTTCCTTATAATCAGCTCAAGACCCCTCTCTATAGACCACTGCATCCCTTATCAGCATTGTCATGACCATTGCATCTGCATCTGCATCAGCATCCTTTAGCATGCCGCGCAAAATCATTATTGATACAGACCCAGGCGTCGACGACGTGCTCGCCTTGCTCATGGCATTGGCCTCACCGGAGCTCGACGTCCTCGCCATCACGACCGTCCATGGCAACATCGATTTACAACACACGACCCGCAACGCACTCACCTTGTTCAATGTCCTAGCCGCCGATGCGTCGCAGCCTTGGATGACACGTACAAGACCGGTCGTGCTGGCAGCAGGTGCACGAGCGCCTCTCGTGGCGGAAAAGGCCGTCGATGCGGCGTATTTCCATGGCAGAGACGGCCTTGGCAACGTCTCTGCGGCGTTTCCAGAGTTTTTGCCAAAGGAGGACTTTGCGAGCCATTTCCCAACGCTACAAAAGCAAAGTGCAGAAGACAAGGCGTTGCCAAATGGTCATGCAAGGCTCGAGACGCCTGGTCTGGAACTGTCAAGTCGACCCGCCTACGAGGAAATCTTGCAGATCCTCGCACGAGAGCCCGAAGACAGCGTCACCATCGTCGCCTTGGGTCCCCTGACCAATCTCTCACTAGCTGCCACGCACGATTACGCCACCCTGGCGCGCTGTCGCGAATTTGTCATCATGGGCGGCGCCCTCGCCGTCCCTGGCAATGTGACGCCCAAGGCTGAGTTCAACAGCCTCGGTGATCCTGAAGCCTGGGCACATCTGCTTTCGTTGTCCTCCCAAAAACCTCAGAGTACGTGGCAAGCGTCGCCGGCGTCACTTGAGAAACAACTCAATTTGACGCTGCTGCCACTGGACACGACGACCTTCATTTTATTGTCCTATGGCGACTGGCAGTCGGCGCTTGCCTTGTCACAGGTAAAGGAGACCTTGTTGGCGCGGTGGTGCAGCGTCTTTATCGCGCGCACCTTTGAGACAATGAAGGATCTCTATACAGAAGCCTCGGTCGAGAAACTTCGCCTGAGTATGCACGATCCAGCTTGTATCTGGTATCTTTTGCGTGAAGAATCGGACAAGTCCTGGGAAATCATCAAGGACGTGGATGTACGCATGGAATGTGAAGGTCGATGGACACGCGGTATGTGTATCGTGGATGAACGCGGTCGACAGCGGATTGCCGAGGGACTTGAGGATGATGGCAGTGATCACGATGGATGGTTGAGTCACAGCCGAGGGAATCGCGTCGCATGGGTCAAGGGCACGCCTGGATCGGCTGCATTTACAAAGGAGTTGCTTGGCCGTGTCTTCTGCGCCTGACCATCTGAAGCTCAATCCTCGTCTTTTGGCTCTCTTCACTCATTGTATGGGTCAAGCTTGTCAAGTTGTCATAGTAGAGGGGGCCCTTGCAAGTCAAGCTGACTGTCTCATGTACTATGATCTAGATAGATGGCATAGATGAAAATAAGCAGCAGTTGGATTGAGCTGATCCGAGGTCTTGCATGTGCTTCCTTCCTTAGCTCGAACACGCCAAAAAAAGACAAAAAGCTCAACCACGTCCAAGTACTGTATAAGTAGCTTCGACCCGCGACAACCTCTCTTCTCGTCAAGGCATGGCGCAACAGATAGACTTCAAGGCAACAGTCCTCGACCTGCTCGAACGTGTCCGGGCCTCCAATGCCTTTCTCGCCCTCAGTCTCTTCTCCTTCTTCATCCTCGCCTACTCCGCCTCAGCCTTCCTCACTGATTTGGTCTTCCCCGGCACGCCGCTCTCGACCTTTGGCGCCGGCAAGAGTAAGCGCAAGGATGAGAAAGTGTGGGCGGTCGTGACGGGCGCGAGTGATGGTATTGGGGCCGAGTATGCCACGCAACTCGCTCAAGCTGGCTTCAACATTGTGCTCGTGTCGCGCACACAATCAAAGCTGGACACCATTGCCAAGACGCTCGAGGAAAAGTACAGCATCGAGACAAAAACGCTCGCCATGGATGCGTCCAAGGCAACGGATGCAGACTATGAGAAATTGGCAAAGTTGGTAGAGAATGCCGAGGTGGGTGTGCTCATCAACAACGTCGGCCAGTCGCACGAGATTCCGGTCCCTTTCCACCAGACCTCGCAGGCAGAGTTGCACGCCATCATTGACATCAATGTCACCTGTACCCTTCGCACGACCCAGACGCTGCTGCCCAAACTCATGCAGCGCCGGTCGTTGATCTTGACGATGGGCTCGTTTGGTGGCTTCTTGCCGACCCCTTTGCTCGCCACCTATTCAGGCTCCAAGGCGTTCCTCCAGACGTGGTCAACGGCACTCGCTTCGGAGCTTGCCGATTCAAAAGTCACCGTCAAGCTCGTCAACTCCTACCTCGTCACTTCGAAAATGTCCAAGATTCGTAAACCCACCTTGACCATCCCAACGCCGAAAGTGTTTGTCCGCGCAACGCTGCAGGGCATCAAGAGTGGTCCCGTGATTACACCGTTCTGGGCACATGCATTTATGGCGTATGCACTTTCTTGGATCGGACGCGAGTCGAGCGTTGTCGTGGCAGGCAACAAGGCGATGCACCTGTCGATTCGAAAGCGGGCGCTCAAGAAGCGTGCCAAGGCAGACAAGGCGCAGTAAGCGTGCTGCTGGGATCAAGTAGAAGCAAAATAGGCCAGATACGCATGATACCGGTCCAGCATGCAACCAATTCGACCATTGTACAAAACGTACCATACTTAAAGACATAAACATCATTGCTTTCTGTGCATTGCTTTCATCGAGACCCAGCGCCCAACCAACGCTTGGCTGGCGATGGCGACTGGCTGCCAACGAGACTCGCCATGGCCGCCGCAATGGCCGATTGCTTGCCTTGCTCGGCACACGCTGTCGCATCCAATTGCGCCACGGCGCCATGCTGCTGCGCCAAATCCGCATCCGCTAAAGCCTCCACTGGCGCCGTGCTGCATACTGCTTTCCCTGTCAATCGCGGTGCCGGCATCTTGGCCGCTTGTTCGAGCTCGGTGCGGATCTTTCGCAATGCCTTGGTGGATTCTTGCATCGCCGCCTTGGGATCCAATAGCGTCTTGCCATCACCGCCTTGATGAGCCACCGAGACACGATGCATCACCTCGACATTGCTCGTAATGGCCTCCAAGATACTGCGCTGCCGTCCAATCTCGCGATCGCGAATACGCAAGCCACGCGTGGCGGCAATCTCTGTCTCTGCCACCGTTTGCTCGAGGTCGGCAATCTGTGCTGCTTGCGTCAAGCTGAGACGATGCGCATGCGCCTTGATTTGAGCCACCTCGGCCTTGTGCGCTTTCTCGGGATTGACAACAGACGCCTGTGCCTGTTGCTGCTGCATGAGCGCCTGCATCGACTGCAACAACTGCTCCGTCCTCGCCAAGACTGAAGCATCACGCTCCGCCAAGCTCGAATACGCATCCGGCAGGACCGTCAGCGACTGCTTGTTGTTGCTTGCCACTTTTTGCTCAGCAGCAGCAACCCGTCGCGCCATCTCTTGCCATTCTTCCATCATGCGATCCAGTCGACCATCGCGCATCGCGAGTTCTGCCTGATGCGCCTCGGCCATGGCTTCCCGCTCCCGCTCCAGCATCGCCACCCGCGCCTTGAGGATATTCTCATCCGTGGGCACGAGTGAAGCCCGCTCAACGCGTCGCAATCGATCCGTTTCGAGCTCAAGCTTGTCACGCATCGCCTGACCTTTTGCCGCACGCAACGCGGCGTCATCCACTTGTTTGCGTAAATCAGCCTCGAGTGCAAACCAGCGTGATTGTTCTTGTGCAATCGAGACGGCCGCCTCTTGGAATTCTTGCTGCAATTTGTCGTGTTTTGTGGCAAGATGCGCTTCAGACGCCCTTGTCCTTTCGAGCTGAGCAGCCAAGGCGGTAACCTGCTCTGCAGCTGCTTGCGCACGTTGCTCAGCTTGCATGAGCGCAGCACGGCTGACTTGAACAGCTTCCTCCAAATCACGACATTGCGTATCGAGCTGTGCACGTTTGAGTGTGCCATCGCGTACAGCCACCTGCAGGCCCTGTCGTGCACCTTCAAGCACCCTGACGCGCTCCGTCATCTCCGATAGCGCAGCTTTTGTATCCTGCGATGCGGCTGGCTCCGCAGCACCGGTACTGGGCAATACAACAGACGTCTCGGCCGCCGCACACTCAAGCTCGGCAATCTGTTCATGAAGCAACGCGACCGTCTCTTCGAGATGCTCGACTTGGGCATCACGCGTATCCAAAGCTGTGCGTGCATCTTGCAACGCTTCGGTCAATTCATCCACCTGGGCCACGAGCGGCATCTGTTCAGCCGACGCGGCAACATCACGTGTCAAGGCCGCAAGACCATGTTGAATGCTCTGCACTGCTTCTGAAACGCCGGCAAGCTTCGTTGTCAGCATCTTGTCCAAGAGGAGACCGAGACCAGCGTCTTGGTGGCCGAGAAGGAGTAGTTGTTGCGCGGCACTGGCAGAGCGCGAGTCCGCCGAAGCTGTTGCGATGGTACGACCATCCGATCGACGCAGTGCGGCAGGCGGACGTTTCAACGAGAGAAGCGCTGGCGAGGAGAGCATATCAGAAGAAAGCGCCGAAATGTCTTCTTCACTCTCAAAGGACGTCTCTTCATCTCTCTCCAGACTGCTCAACGGACTCTGTGCCTGCGCTTCCGTCAAGCCGCGAATGATCTGATCAAGCTCGGCATCTGGGACATCGACACTCTTTTGGAAGACGCGACGCGCCGGTGAGCGCTGCGGAGAAGCAAGTGACCCTTCCGGGCCGGCAGCAGTCTCGCGCGCCATGAATGCTTCGTGTGCACGCTTGAGCGGCGATGCCGACCTTGTCATATCGATACTCTCAAACACCGCCGTGCGCGCAATCGACGGCGTTGCCGGTGCTGACTTTGCATTCGGAAACACAAACGCCCTGACGCGCTCATCATTCTCTTGCTCGTCTTGCGCTTGCTCTTCAAGGCTCTCTTCTGCGTCAAAGTCTCCTTCCGAGCCGGAGTCAAAGCCATCATAGGCATCAAAGGACTGGCCTGATGTTTCGCCCGAAGTGGGCGTGCTCGTTTGTGGCACAAGCGGCTTGACAATCGGAATCGCTTTGCTCTCGCGCTGTGGCAGGATAAAGTCCGACATGGCACTCGCATGGCCGAGCGAGAAGTCAAACGTCGGCAGCGCATGGTGAGCGGCATTAAAGTCGATGGATCCAGCGGCATTGAGGAATGGCTGATCTGGTGAGCCGAGTCCATTCATGTACATGTCCACAAAGCCATGTGGGCCAGACTCATAGGCCGTGAAGGGCTGTGCGAGGGGTTGCATCTGGACCGGCTGCAGATGACCAAAGTCAGGCATCGTGCAGTCTTCGTAGAAGCCAGGATTGTAGACGGGCATATCGGCCCAGGACGTTGTCGAGACGGGTGGCTGTGAAACAAAGGGCGGCCTCTGTTCCGCCTCCTCGGAAATGGACTCGACTGCGCTAAAGTGGCGCTTGCCAGTGGGCACAAAGACAGGCGGCAGGCTGTTGAGGCGCTCGTGGACAAGGGCGCGGGCATCCTGGATGGGCATATGATTCCCGGCGTGCGACTGCGAGTGTGCGTGTGCCGCTGTGTTTTGCCATCGCAGCTCGCTGACGCTCTTGGACAGCGCATGATGACGTTGACGCAATTCTGCGAGACGCGCCAACTGAGCAACGATGCTCTCGGCTGGCTCTTCTGGCTGCGGCTTCGAGGCGAGCGCTTCAATCTGAGGCAAGATGACAGAGCTGGCGGATTCAGCCGGCGTATGCAACCCTGTCGCTGGCATCGCTACAATCGTCTGTTTGGGCATACTTGAGCGCATGGGCTTTGTCATGGATGTTGTTGCTGGTTGCTGCATAATTGGGCTTCCGAGCCCAAGTCTTCGCAGCTTTGCTTCTCGGACAGCACGAATGTGGGCTTCCCACTTGACACGATCGGCGACAGTGCAAACTACGCGCATGTCATCCTCAAAGAGGCCTGCCGTGTCAGAGTCGAGTGTTGTGCGTGTCGGGCTCGCGTGTGAAGGCTGTATTGTGTGTTCGTTTGATAGGCCGGGTTGAATATCGGCCGGCCTGGTTGCGTGAGGCAGAGCAAGCTTGACTGGCTTTGTTGGAGAGAGAATGTCGGTGTTTGCGCTATGGGCCGTTGCGACACTGAGGCTGGACACCTTGGCTGGCGTAATTGGTAGACTCTCGAGCATTCGCAAAGGAAGACTCTAGCGGTGCATGGAGCTGCAGCAATAATCAACAATTGGTCAAGAAAAGAACGTGGATATATGCTTTCGAGCTTTGTGTCAGGTTGTCATGTACGTTGCGTGTCTTGTCTTACCTTGGCTTTTCTGTGTTTGTTGTGAAATAGAGGGGAATTTGCCCATCTGATCAATTCGTTGCTGCATTCTGGACCGTGAGAGGAATGCTGCCCAAATGTCGCCTGAAGTTACCGCTTCTGGTAATTTGCGGGGACGCACCCGGGCATCCATGCGCATAAAACTCGAGCTCAAGTACGGCCTACATGGATGTGCATTGTCAATGCTACATATGCATGTACAGTACTACTGGGCAGCTGACAGACTCTAATTTATAGTCTGGAATCGTCGCAAAGACCAAGGCTTTTGGTTCAAGAGTTCTACAGATCAAGAGCTTCAGACGCTCACTGCTAGCTTCCAGAAGACGAAAAAGCGGCGGTTCAATCGACGCCCTTGGTTGGCAAATATGCTACCGACACTCTTCTACATTGTTACCTGCGCCAGTCTGTTTGTCGCAGGACAGACTTGTCCAAGTTTTACCGGAAATGCCACACAGGCGGCAGCGAATGCATGGATCTACGGTAATCCTGCTTTGCAGTTTTATCTCACAAGAATATTTGCGCTGAGATCTGGCCAGAGAATCAATCGCTTTGAACACGCGCGGAGACTCGCGACAGCTGTTGACCGATCAATCGTGAAGCCCAATGCCGACACAACTTATTCGAGCGCGTGGCTCGATCTGAGTGCTGGGCCGGTGACATTCTTTCTGCCGGAAGTGACCGATCGTTACTTTGTCGCAGCCATGTACGACGCTTATACCAATAATTTCAATAACCCTGGCAACCTGCTTCGTAGCCCGAGTGGCAACTATACCATATTTGGGCCGCGTCATGCGCCCTGTGCAGACAGCTCTTCGCCCTTTCATATCGTCAGTCCCACAGACGACATGTGGATCCTTGGTCGCATCTACGTGCTTGACACGACTGGCACCGCAGACTATGGTAGATTGCGCCTCCAAGTAGATCAAGACTAACAGCAGACAAGGTCAATCGAATCCAGAATCAGTTGCGCATCGTGAAGGCGCCGACTTCCACGATTCAGTCACTCTTGCAGCCCGGATTCACTGACAACACCCCTCAGGTCCTTCAGTCCTACTACTTTTTGAATGAAGCCTGTCGCAACAATCCTATCGACGCAGCTGCGTTTCAAGCCAACTATTCTGTTGCTGGTTTATCATCACACCGACCATTCATACCACTGCTGTCAAACGAGCAGCTTACAGCTGCGCAAGCCATGGCCAACACCACGATCGCTGGAGCGCCTTTGATGAGAGGCTTCCTCAAAGTACTCGCCAACAGCTGGCTCTTGCCAGTCCAGAAGAGCTTTGCCAATTTCGGCACAGACTACCTCACGCGCGCATACATTGCCAATACCGGCTTTGGCGCACTCGCACCAGAGCAAGCCCTCTACCCAACCCGTCTAGGCGTCCTGACCTCCACCGCAACCTCTCAGCATGTCATCTTCTTCCCAGATGGCGAGCCACCAAGTCGCAAATTTGGCTTCTGGAGCCTGACGGCTTACGACAACGACAGTTACTTTGTCAAGAATGCACTGGATCGATACAGCTTGGGCAGTCGCGATAACCTCGCTGCGTCGTCCAGCAACGGCAGCTTCGCCATCATTGCAAGCGTTAATCCGCCTGCAGAGGGAACAAGCAATTGGCTTCCTGTCCCGCTTGGCTCGTGGATTGTGACGCTGCGTGTCTATGGTGCCACATCTGCGATTGCAGACGGGACATATACGATGCCGTCCATAACACTGAAGACTTGAGCTCATCTCTCTGGCTGGACCAAGAATGACACCAAGTATTCGCTTGTAAACTAGTAGTGATATGGCAAGATAGTCAGGTAGGGGTGTTATAGTACTTTTGATCTTGTTCCGCTGCAGAGCTTTCAAACAGAGAATCTTGGAAGGCTGGAAGGTTGCTCGAAACATTGGACATGGGCCCCATCTGAATATGCGTGTGATTTCTTTACTTTTTGTTGCGCCGGTGCACTTGCATGCGCCGAGATCATTGAAGCCTTCTGAGCAGCATTCCGACGACTCGCAGCAAGGAGAACACAGTCATATGGCGATCAAGAAGAAGATTCGTAAGCCAGGCAATGCTGCACCTGAATTTGATGGCGGTGGCGCCAGCCGTTCTGCCGTGCGCAGCTATGCCGATGTCGCCGAGTCTGACGAGGAGGCGTTTGATGCCGCGCAAGACAAGATCCTGCTCGATGGCGCGAAGCGGGATGCGCGGCTGCGAGGTGAGCAAGATGAAGAACTATCAGACGAGGAAGTGCTCGGTCTTGAGGGCGTCGACTCGGATTCGGATGATTTTGAGGATGATGAAGGTGATGCGCAAGAGGGTGAACCAGAGGAAGGCTGGGGTGATAGCAAGAAGGATTACTACAACACAGAAGATGTGACTGACGAAGAGGATCTGAGAGCAGAGGAGCAAGAAGCATTGCGCATTCAACGGAAGAACCTACAAAAGCTGAATGCAGCTGCATTCGTCGACGACCTGGAGGAGTGGAACGATGAAAACGACGCCGAGGTGGCAGACGACCAGCTTCCTACCGATATCTCGGGAGAATTGCCAAAGGATGAGCGGCTTCGCATGCTCAAGCTACGGCACCCCGAATTTGAGCCTTTCGCCAAAGAGCTGCAGACACTTTCGCCTTTGATCGAACACCTCGATCTACTCGCTGCAAGAACTCATCACCCTCAGCAAGATCTCATCAAACTCAAGCAGAGTGCTCTGCGCTCGTACCTGGCCGTTCTCGCCTTCTACTTTGTGTTGCTGACAGCCTCTGCCCAAGATGGCGAAAGTCCCGTTGTCATCAAGGAACACGACATTATGATTTCACTTGTCCGATGCCGCACGGCCTGGCAGCGCATTGAATACGTCTCCATTGATGAGGATGCTTCGGACCTTGTCGAGGCCGCGTCTGAATCCGAACCGGAACCTGCTCCAACGACTGTCACGGCCAACAAGAGGAAACGGAAACGTGGAAGTAAGGCCAAGGCCGCCGTGACCGGCCCGGCTATCGAGTCCTACGCGCCTGATCAAGATGATGAACTGGAAGCCACATTTGCCGCGCTCAAATCAGTCAAAAAGATGCGACCTGCCCAGCACCTTGCTGACATTGGTGATGCCGCAGCAGACAGTCAGGAAGCCGACGATGCGCAACAACGCCGACGCACGTTGCAATTCTACGCCTCGCAGATTGCGCAAAAATCCAACAAACGTCGCGATGCAAGCAAGAATGCATTCATGTCGGGTGATGCGGATATTCCATACAAAGAGCGCCGCAAGGAACGCGAGATGCGAGTCCAGCAGGAAGCAGAGCGACGAAAGGGTGGTACCATAGGTGACGATTTGGACAATGATGAACCGACAGCCGACGCCGAGGCAGGGCATTCGGATACAGAGTACTACGATTTGGTGGCCAATGCTGCCAAACAAGAGAAGCAAGAGCGCAAGGCGGCGCACGATGGTGCACTCAAGGCGATGCGTGCGGAACGCGCAGGCTACACGATTGCTCAAGATGCCGGCGTCGAGGGCGACAAGCGCGGCGTCACGCGAGATATTCTGGCCAACAAGGGAACGCGTCAAGGTGCCAAGGGTCCCAACAAGCAGAACCGCAACTCACGTGTCAAGAAGCGGATCAAGTACGATGCAGCAAAGAAGAAGCTTGCTTCCCAAAAGGCAACCTTCAAGCAACCGACAGGCTCTTATGGCGGCGAGTCGAGTGGTATTTCACGTGTCATCAAGAGTACGAAGTTGGATGGTGGTATGAACAAGCGACGGTAAATCTCTACTTGCCGAGGATGGCGCGCAATTTGGTCTTCACCTGGCCTGACCCTTTCTCAGCCGCCAAAACCCATTTCAAAAAAGCCCGTGCAATCTCTTCGGCTCGCCTCAAGTCTGCCTTTTCGCGGTCTGTCAGCTCAGTCAGTGCATGCACGAGCGATTCGCCTTTCGAAGTCACAGTGAGCAACTGAGCGGCACGAGCCAGCACGTCGGGTGGGATGCCACCCAGCATGGCACAATTCAAACCAAAGCTGCCATGGGAAGGTCCATCTGCCAGGCGGTACAAGTATGTCAACTTGGGTGCTGTTTGCAAACTATCGTCGCCTTGGATAGCGTCTCCGGACGCATTCGGGATCATGATTTGCAAGTGCTGCAGCTTAAGGTTTGGCGGACGCTGCATGAGCCCTGACTCAATCATTTCGTGGAAATGCGTGGCAATCAAGGCCCGAGGACGCGCACTTTCGGCATGCGCGTCGGTACCCGTCAAGTACTCCACAAGCGAGCCAAACAAAGCGGCGCCGTCTAGGCTATCTGTACCTTTGCCAAACTCGTCGACAAGTACAAGAGAACGCGCAGACATACTCGTCGTGATGAGCGCGACTTGTTGCAAATCAAGGAGGAAGGCGCTCGATGGTTTTGAGACAGTCTCGCGTGTGTTGATGCGCGTGAGGATCTTGTCTGTCAAGCCAATTGTTGCCGAGGTGGCCGGTACGTAGCAGCCAATGTGCGCCATGTAGACAATCAGACCAACTTGCTTGAGGTAGACTGACTTGCCTGAATAATTGGCCCCTGTCAATAACACTGCGCTGACCGCGTCTGGGTGATCGTTGCCGCCACGCAAGCAGGTATCATTCTCCACAAAGGTGGAAAGAACAATTTCTTGCAGTGGGTGTCGACCGCCTGTGATGTCAAGAACGCTTTCCTCAACAATGGTTGGTCGACAATAAGTACGCATCTTGGCAGCCTCTGCAAATGCCAGGAGACAGTCTAAAGTGGCAACGGCATCAGAGAGGGTTGTCAGCAAGTCGGCGTGGCGTAAAACGCGCAATGAGAGCTGGTAGAGGAGCTCAATCTCGCGATCAACAACTAGGGTGTGAACATCGCCATAGTACTCGTCAAGCTCCACCATGCGATCCGTCTTGAAATACACGTGTTCCGCCGTGCTGAATGTAAAGGTCCATCGGTCATCCTGCCAAGTCGGCACGATCGGTGCATCCGTGCGTAGCGTGCGCACAGTCGATGGCGTTGCCCTGCCGCTGGTGGTGGGCGCATTGAGAGCCGGCATGACAGTGAGAAAGCCAATCTGTGGCAGGTAGATGCATTGCACGCCGTTACTGAAGAGGCGGGGGATTTGCGCCTGCAATGCCTGTCGTTCGCCATCAAGCACACCGTCGAGCGAGTCGTATGTGTCCTTAAGTCTGTCAAGCGAGTCGTCAATGCCCCGCTGAACGACAACACGCTGCTCTACCTGGGAGCTGTCAAAGTCAATGACATCGTTGATGAGACTGCCGACGTCGTTGAGATCGCTGACTCGGCATTGCGACACTATCTGATCGAGCAGCACCGCAGCAGACACATTTGACAAATCGTGCAGTGCCGAGCGGATCTTGCAGAGATGGAAGCTGAATTGAAGAATGCGCTGCCATTCAACGGCGACTTGAGAACTGTTGGACAACCCATGGTGAAAACGCCCTTGCTGGAGCTGTGCAAGTGTCTTGCGCATGTCTGCACACTTACGAAGTGCCGTCGCAATAGAGACCGTGAGGTGGGTGTTGCTTGGCACCGAAAGACACTCGATGGCATCGTATCGATCATTGAGGAGACTGCAATCGAGCGATGGCTGTGCGAACCAACTGCGGAGCAACAACTTGCCTTGGGTCGTTCTGCAGGTATTGAGCACGCCAAAGAGCGTCAACGACTCCTTTGCCCCATCTGCATGCACATTCGGGTGTGCTTCATTGCCAAAGATGCCGAGAGCGTACAGCGTGTCTGGATTGATGGCTAGCTGATCTTTGAAAGTGTACATGGACACTGCTTGCACAATCGCTGCGAGACTCTCCTCCACGTCTTCACTGGCGGCAGCGCTTCGTTTCTCAATGTAGCAGAGAACGGCATTGGCACAGCCAAGGGAGAGCTGAGCACTTTCGTCGATGCTGCCGCAGAGCTTGATGCCAGCCAGGCGACGCTCTGATTCGCCGCCGGATGCGCCTGCGCCAAAGGCAATACCTGGTCGCGTCACTGCGCCAGAGAGGTCGGGACGTTGTTCAAGCTGCAAGTCTGCCAAGCGACTGAGTGCCCAGCTGCTTGAAAACTCAGGACCAGGTCGAACTTGCGTGCGTGTCATATCTGTGTCGAGAGGAGGAGCAGTAGCACCGTCGTTGCCGCTTGCCGCAGAAAAGGCGTCTTCTGCGCGAGAAGAGAGTAGGAGTAAGTCTGGCTCAATCTGGAAGCGCGCACGTTTCATGGCGTCAAAGTGCGGTGGCGCCTCATGCTGAATGTCTTGAGCGATGAAGAGCGTGGCTTGCTCTCGGCTGTAAAAGGCGAGTCCTAGCTTCTTGTTTTGGTAGTCGAACGCAGCGACGACGGGCTCGATGACATCGCCAAAGTCTTCTTCAGAGGTAGGGGCTTCAGGAGAGGCTGCTGATGCCGTTGCTGCGTTCATGGTTGTCTCCTTAGAGGTGTCGGTCGAAAGAGCACTGAGGTGTGTCCATGTACAGTGTCTTCGGCGTGCCCGAGCAAGGAGTACTCTGGAAACGAGCTTAAGCAGCACAGAGAGTCATACGTGCCGTCAAGCTTACCTATCCTCTTGAACGTCAGAGAGCCACAATGTGCATCCGGTGTTCATGCACAGGTACACATGTGCTCTATTGCAAGCTTATCCGGAGTACAGCATAACAACCTTGGAAGATAATCCTACATAAGCAAGTTATTTAGCAGGACTGAATAGCTAGCACCGGATCCGTCGACTCTCTGTTCTCTTGAAGTGATCAAGCAGCTTGACCGAGCATCGAGGAGCCTGCTGCTGCTAGGAAGCGTGTTGATTACTTTGCCGATCTAGCGTCGCATTTAGGGTTAGGTCACGCTACTGTTTGCCACTTGCTTGCTAGTAAGTTGCTACTGTTGCCATTGAGGTAAACGCCCCGGGCCCTGGACCTCTACTGCTATAACTACTAGACGGCAGCTGCTCTTTGCATGCTCGGGTCCTTGACTGTGAAAGGGTGCAGGATAAGATCTGAATCACAGGGAAGCGCGGCAGCTCAATCATGGATCGATGTCTTCGTGTTGTAATGGTCTACGGCTATGTCTACAAGCACCAAGCGCTTAGCAGTCAAGCGAGTATTTGAGCTTCCTGTCCACAGTCATGACGCCCCATGACGTCTCAGGCAATTCAATACCAGTGTCACTTGTGGCTTTGGGCTTCCATGGCTCGTCGAAAGCCTCAAAGACGCCGACATTGATGCTCCAGGCACGCAAGCCACAGATGGCTTCTTTCCAAAATTTGCGCGCGGTGGTGATGTCTGGAGTCGCGGCACCGTAGGCATTGCCTTGCGTCGGCCAACCAGTCCTACAGAAAGTGTTAGTGTTCCGATTGAAGATAAACAAGGTGGGGAAAACGTACTCGCCAATCCAATAGGTGAACGGCGTGTTGCCCTTGACGGCTTGAATCCTGGCAAGCGACTGCACGGCATAGTCAAAGAATGCACCCGTCATGTTTGCCGGCGACTGAGCTTGCCAGAAGCTAAAACCGTTGACCAAGATGAGGTCCGAAGCGGAAATGACAGGTGATGCATCGCCTTCGATATACTTGTTCCAAGAGTCAGCGGTACCGACGGGTACCGATACACCGAGGCCTGATACAAGAGTCTTCATGTCGTTGATCTTTTGAGCTAGTTGTGTGCCCGTCAAGTCACCCCGGTAGAGTGCCTCACTGCCCACCGTGATGCCGTATACATTGTCCTTGTATGTCGGCAGGAACTGCCTCATGACACTCTTCTCGAGCTCAAAGTGTGCATCATCGGTCGGCCAAACGCCGAGCATGACTTTGAACCCGGCCGCCTTAGCAGCCGGCATGAGCTGTTGCATAGTGTCGCAGTCTGAGGACGAGTAGATGCGGACCGTCTTGCTGTACGGAGCCAAGGCGGCCAAGTCTGCATCGTAGTCTGCTTTGAATTTGCAGGATCCGTCAGCCTTCTTCATGCCGAGGCAGAAGAGAAGGCCGCCTGTGCCTGCAGCTGCCTCTGTAGCAGATGAAAGAAGGACTGCGGCCGAGAGGGCCCATGAAAGATACATCATAATGATTGTTATTCAAGGGAGTGTATAAGGTTCTTGTGTAACCTGGTCGGAGAGGGATTGAATGTCCATGTGAAATGCGAAAGTGACACTGTTGTGAGTGGGACAAATATAGATGAGCACGTGTATCGCCAGATTCGCCACATTCTCAACGGCAGGCACCACCTGACCTGGGTATCCAGGCTGATTTAGCGACGCACAAACAAGCAGTCCTATAATTCTATTACAAATGAGCCAGTTGACGTTACAACTCTCCAAATCGCTCAGAGCTAGTACCAAACCGCTTATATGTCTCGCGCTGAGTCCAATTCAGAAGCTACTGGCAGCCTCATCTGAGGAAGGCGCCGTCAAGCTATGGAATCTTGAGACACTCAAAGTGGTCCATGGCTTCCTACCCAGCTGCTTTCACGGGGGTGTCGTTACATGTATACGGTGGTCAGATGACAAGACGCTTCTTGTCTCTGCTGGAATGTCGCTCTATCGTCTATCAATACCAGAAGATGCTTCAAAGCTCATGACGACAGTTGCTCAAAAGCACTGGCCGGACGTGGCAGACGAAGAAATTAATTGCTTCTATATCCTGCCTGGCACCTCTATGGTTATCCTTGGTGATGATAGCGGTAGTGTCTCCGTGTTTGATCTCGAGACGGACGCCAGCGAAGTGGTGGAACCAAGTTTGAGCCATGCGCACATCTGCACAAGTATCGCTTTGCTCCCGGCCTTGACTACAGGGAAGGAGTCCTCGGTACATGTCATCTCCGGTGGCATGGATTGTCTTTTGAAGCATTGGACATTGCCAGCTGCCCAAGCAACATCCTCAGACGCCCTTGCAGATCCAACAGAGCTGTCACAAGCCTTGCCGCGTCCACAAATCACAGCCGTCATGAATGCCGCCGAACTACAAGACCCGGACGCGCCGCAACTCTTCAATCCACCCTACGTCGAGATGATTCTAGGTCACTCAAGACTGCCCATTTTGGTAGCGGGACTCGGCGACGGGTCTGTTATGCTCGCACGGCATGCACTGGTCAAATCGAAACACAAGAATAAGCGTCTCAAGAAGCGTGTCCTTCGACCTACGTGGACAACGTCGCGTCTGATGGGCCATACTCTGCCTGTGGGTGCGCTCTGTCTCATTGAATCGGACGCGGATACAGAGACGGCATTCACAGTAGTATCTGGATCAAGTGATTGCTCAGTCAGAGTTTGGCGTGTGCAACTCGACGAGCAAGGGGCCATGACGGCGAATCAGGCGGCCTGTTTCACGCTGCCATGGACGGACGAAGTGCGAAAGCCAAAGATCAATTGCATCACAAGTTTCAAAGAAGGAGACACGACCAAACTGCTGGTCGGCGACGTACTTGGTCAAATCACAATCCTCACGATGACGATGTAGACACATGATCAGTAGATTGTCATTTTCGGGTAGACCAACACAAGAGCTAGCTAAGACGTCTGCATACGAGAGATAGCATTCCTTAGTAGACCTTCTTCTTGTCCACTGCCAATGCGCCTGGTCCAGACGACACAAGCAGCACGAGGCCACCCATGATGGACAAGGTCGAGAAGAAGTCGTAACGCGCAAAGTCGCGTGCCGGCGAAGTATGGTGCAGCGACCAAAAATTGTTGATGACGAGGTTCATGAGCGACAGAACCATGACCAAGAACGTGGCCGACAACCGGGCACGGAATCCAACTACCACCATGACACAGGCGATGAAACCCACGATCGAGAAGAGAACACGCGTAATGGTCCATTGGCCGTGCAAGACAAATCCGATAAAGAGGAAGATGAGGAGGACACGGCCAGCGAGTTGGAAGTACTTGCGACGGTCCGTCTCGGATATGCTCGGCAAACCGGCAAAGATTTGCTTGCGCTGAGCCATCGAGTCTGAGAGCACCATGAGGAGGCCGCCGACGACACTGAGGTTGCGGAAGAAAAAGTTGAGGTCAAACAAGAGACCATAGCCGAGCGCTTGCGAAACGACGACACCAAGGAGACCGCCGATCGCATACTCAGTGTAGCGACGGCTAATGACGCCAAACGAGCAGGTAAACATTGTGATGACGTTGAGAATCAGGAAGAGGTGCGAGAAACCCCACCAAAAGTGACGATAGGTTTGCAGGTAGTAGAGCTGATCAGACCACTGCGTCAAGATGCGGAGGCCATCTTCAAGAAACGTCACGCAGATGAGGAAGCGGCCCAAAGCGGGGAGGTACCTGTTTGGTCAATGGACTGGCCCGTTACAAAATTGATTGAGACTTACGGCTTGACGGGCTCAAAGGTTGTGTCGAGAATATCCTCTAGCTTGCTAGACATCTGTTTGACTGTGTCCAAGGGCGATTCCACAGAGGGGCCAGACGTGGATGGCGCATTGATGTTGGGGCCGCCGTAGCCAGCGTTCCTGTTGTAGGACATGGCTTCTTCTGAATATCGCAAAGTGGACAGAGAAGTAGATCGATCGCCTAGAGATCTATCGACAGGTCTAGGCAGCTGTGAGGGAGCCTACGAGGTTGCGTGTGAGTAGTACCTTGCTTCTGGTGCGTGTCTAGTTGCGGGTCTGCAACTGTCGTCACAAACATCACAGTCACAAAATATTCAAGATATGTACATGACAGCTGATATACTTAGATTTTAATTGCTCTCCAGCTCCGCCATCTTCCGCAGTACATCCTCCTTGTTGATGTGATGCATAATCTTGCTCTTCCCTTCCTCGTCAAAGTGGATGACGGGGACCTAGCAGTCAGTCACCGCACGAGAGGTTCAGCTGCATTCGTATGTGCAGACGCTCAATGGCAGAGCACCAGGGGCGAGCAAAAGAAGACTTACATCAAAGCAGTACTTGTCAAACCAAACCTTGTTCTCTGGCTTGTGAATGTCAACCTCATTCCAGTTAAACTTGGCAGGCGTATGCGCGGCACGAGCCGCTGTCAGCGCATCTTGTCGTCAGCAGATTGCTCAGAGTAGTAGTACACGGAGAGAGTGCGCATGCGGTGGCTGACACTTACTCTTTGCTTTGGTACAGAGCGAGCACTGTTGATTAGTAAACAATGTCAGGAGACGCACAGTAGACGCGCTCATGACGAGTCGATGCACAGCAGCTTTGAAAACGCCCGCAGCTTTAGGCGAGAGACTACAGGTTATTCAGAAGCCTTGAGCACTCTCTGAACAGTAAAAATCTTGGTGGCAGCTTCGCAGAGTCTCGAATGATGGCAAGTGCTTGTGTGCGGGCTAATGACACATTCAGATGACCGGTTCCACTTGATGCCGTTGCCTGAGCTAGTCCAGGTGCCCTTCAAGGTTCGTATAGACTATGACTGAATTGAAAAAAAAAATGCTAAGATCGATTCAAAAGATGTCATCGGAAAAATCTTTGATCAGAATCGCATATGAGAGGAATGGTGTTGCAGTCAATGAAGTTGAGAGACCTCTTCGTATTAGGGGCTACCGCCTGGGCTCATCTGTTGGTGGCAAACCACTCCGCCACCTGCGAAAAGAAAGACACGTCTTTGAGACCATGCACAACAATGTCTCGTTGATCGAGATCCTGTAGCGTAAAGCGTCGTTTCGCCTCAGTCAAATCATGCGAGTCAACAGAGTCCTCCAGCGTCTCGCGCGGCAGTCGGTCCCAGAACGAGTACATGCGCGCCACGGGCATCGCGACAAAGTTAGCCACTTTGCCGCCGTCAATCAACCAGCCTGCTGTTTCCACATCTTCAGGGCCATACTGCTGGGTGTCGATTCCTATTCGGGTATCAATGACGGCTTTGCTCGTGATCCATGTACATAAATCGATCGAAAGTCCGTAGCCGAGGCCACAATGGTAGGGAAAATCAGGAAACTTGGTCGGCATACCAGGAATATTGCACAGTCTGCCATAGTAGACTTCAGACAAGTTGCGATACTGGCGTAGGTCTTGGACGAGCTCAGGTATATTGAGGTAGGAGTCATCGTCCAGCTTGAGAACAAAGTCGAACTGATCACTCGTATGAGGATGACCGTCTGAGTGGTCACGGACATGAGGATGGCGGCCCATATGGTTGAAGTAGTGCCACGTCTTACCGCCGTCAATGTTCTCCGTGGTGTTGAGCAAGATGAGGTCGCGATAGATATCTTGCTCCTCCTTGATGTGCGCGGCATCACTTGTCGCGAGTATATGCTTGATGACCACCACATCTTGCAAAGAGACAAGCCCAGATGCCAAGACACGGCCGTAGACCTTGCGCAGCATTGAACGACGGTCTTGGCGATCTGCGGTAGAGAAAATGCCGATGAAGAGCTTGACAGGCCACACAGTAGCGCAATGCCTCATTGAAGCTGCTGAAGTATCGCCACAATCGAGCGGTGCTTGAAGCTTGGCTGACAGCAAGTGATGTGCAAGAAGCTTCATGATGAAGAGCCACGAGAGCAGTAAGAGGAGAGCAGCGCAAATCTTCCAGCGCCGAACAAGTGTCTTGAGCGCGTGCATGAGGACAGCGGGATGTGAACAGCGTCGTAGCCCCCGTAAGGCCTCAAGCAGCTTCCAGTGCAGGGCAAACCGGGCAAATCGTTCGTCAAGGTCGAATCGAGCTGTGGCAAACAGCAAGCCTGTGATTCAAAGATTGGCCAGCTGGTATTCTAGCTCAGATGGCCACCGGCGCAAATGTAGCCGGAATCCATGTGTGTTTGGTTCTGCGAACAGCCGGTAGCATCAGGGGCCGCAAATAGACAACTGTTGAAAGGCACGTCGGGAGGTCTAGGTCCAGAGGGCGGTTCGTGTATGGATCAGTCTAGTATCAAGACGACTAGGACATCAGATCCTCTGCAGACACCTAGATGCTTCTAGTCTACGCAATTTGCAATAGTCGACGAGCAGGCCGAGGCTTCTCTCACGGGTACGCGACCTTAGATTAATCCAACAATGACGTCCGACACCACCAGCGACACCTGATACTTGTAGAGCAGTTGCTAATAAGGTTGCTGGAACACCTTCGCTGCCTCCTCTCAATCAATTGTGGCATTGCTTTGTGAAACAACTTACACCCTTATCGCTGTCTATCCAAGTACAGCTTTTTCTCATCATGTCTGGTCCAGATTCGCGCAAGCTAGCGCCACCCTACGACCACAGGGCTGATTTCCACTCCAAATATACAGGCTCATGCTATTGCAAATCTGTCCGCTTCTCCGTCTCGCAAGACTGTCTTGATAGTATGTATTGCCATTGCGAAACCTGTCAAACGCTGCATGGCTGTCCATACCAATGGGCCGCTGTTCTACCCAAGGATGCGCTTCAATTTCATCCCGACGCGCTAGAGCATCTCAGTTGGTACCACTCGCCGACACAGGAGATGGCTCGTAAGCCTGAAGACCGTCACTTGCCATGCAAACTCTCCTGCAACAACTGTCGAGCGCCATTGATGGATGAGGGTCGCAACATGATGCTCATGCTGCCAGTCTATCTGCACTTCCCGCGAGAAGACCCCGAGAGTGGGGCAAGTCAGTCCTATCAAGCCGCCGCTTCAGAAGCGGATGCTCAGGAATCCCTCGAAAGCGACAGCGGTCGTAAGCGGATCCCAAAGGCATGGCAGGCAAAGCATCACATGTACTACAGCAAACGCGTTGCAGACATGCGAGACGGCTTGACCAAGTATCTTACAAGAAAAGGTCAAGGCACTTGTGATGACGAGGGTCATGTGCTGATAGACAAGGAGAGCAATGTATAGATTTGTATAGTGAATGAATGATTCTACCATGACAAGATTGGCTCAGGCACCACTTTCGCCATGCTGCCAAAAGTTTTGAAACGCTTGTCGAGCGCCTTCATACCCTCATCCACATTTTGACCCTTCTTGATGAGATGCTTGCTGGTGCCAAGAACCTCATCGAGTTCCTCAACTGGCGGCAGCTTGAGGTAAATCATTTCCTCGCGCACCTCACATGGAAAGGTTGCAACAGACACATCCTCGTCATTCTTGCATCCACCGAGTCGCGTATGATCATCCGAAGCAAGCACGTAGTTGCGCTTGTGCATCGGGCAAGAAACATGCACCTCACCCTTTTCATCATCGCCAATAAGGCCTTGTGCCAGAACAAAGGCCTTGCGGTGTGGACACATAGCCTGTGAAGCAAAGTAACCCTTGCCCTGAACGTGAAAGATGGCAAGTTGCGTCTCGCCACGCAAAATCGTTGCTGAAGCACCAGCAGGGGTTGATTTGAGCGCGTCCACAGAGCAGACGGCCTCCCATGCGAGCCCAGACCACTTTGTATTTTTGAAATCAGTCGCATCAGACTTCTTCGGCCAGTTGGCTGGACGAAGCTGACCGCGTTCTTCAATCTCCTCAATGTTGCTGGCCGCCGTCTCGTCTGTGTTGACGAACTGCTTAAACTCGGCACGCTTCTTGGGGTCTTGCACCACAGCTGTCCACTCGCATTCAAATTTGCCGACCAGCTCTTCCATTTGTTCCTCGAGCTCTTGACAGATGCCGAGTTTGTCAGCGATAATGACACCACGCAGGTACTCGATGCCACCTTCCATTTGCTCGAGCCAGCGCGCCGTTCGCTGCAGTCGATCGGCCGTGCGAATGTAAAACATGATGAAACGATCCAGCAAGGGCACCACCTGATCTGGTAAAACGTCTGCTTGCAATAGCTCTGCATGTTTTGGCTGTGCACCACCGTTACCGCACACGTAAACGTTGAATCCCTTGTCTGTCGCAATGCAGCCGAAGTCTTTGCCTTGCGCTTCGGCACATTCGCGCACACAGCCCGAAATGCCACCTTTGAACTTGTGTGGCGATCGAATAGACTTGTACCGCTCTTCAAGTCGGACAGCCAAGCCGACCGAGTCACCAATGCCATAGCGACACCACGAAGATCCCACGCAAGACTTGACCGTACGTAAAGATTTGCCGTATGCGTGACCTGATTCAAAGCCAGCATTGACAAGCTCTTCCCAAATATCCGGCAAATCTTGTCGCCTCGCACCAAAGAGATCAATACGCTGGCCACCCGTGATTTTGGTGTAGAGGTTGTACTTCTTCGCAACTTGGCCAAGCACAATGAGGCGCGCCGGTGTCACTTCACCCGCACTCATTCTCGGTACGACACTGAATGTGCCGTTGCGCTGGATATTGGCCAGGAAACGATCATTCGTGTCTTGCAAATGGTTGACGTCGTGGTTACGCACGAGCGGGTTGAAGAGCGACGACAAGATGCTGGCGATACATGGCTTGCAGATTTCACAACCAAGCGCCTCGGGTCGTTTGCCATAGGCGCGCATGATGGCATCAAAGGACTGCAGCTTCTTGACACGCACGATGTTGAAGAGATCGGCGCGGGAGTAGGCAAAGTGCGGACAGATGTGATTGCTGACTTCATTGCCGAGCTTCTTCATCTCGGAGGTGAAGATGGCCTTGACAAGGGGCTCACAGCCACCGCAGCCAGTGACAGCTTTGGTGCAGCTCTTGATCTCGCCCATGGAAGAACACTCGCCGCTCGCTACTCTTTTGGCCACATCGCCTTTTGTCACATTGTGGCAGGAGCAGATTTGCGCGTCATCATCCAGATCGGCGCCATCATCTTCACCAGCCGCTTTGGCACCCAAGACGAATTCGGAAGGCGGCTTCGTGATTTCCTTGCCACCCTTGACGATCGAGTTGAGCTTGACGAATTCAGACGTATTGCCGACAAGAATACCGCCGAGCAAGTACTTGCCGTCCTTTGAAAAGATGAGCTTTTTGTAAACCCCTTCAAACGGATCGTGGTACTTGAGTACGCGCACATCTGCAGGCGTGAAGCCCGTCTTTGGCTTTCGCGTCTTGGGAATCGAGCGCGGTCCGTCACGGTCGGCGAAGAAGTCGCCAAAAGAGCCGACATCCACGCCCATGAGTTTGAGTTTGGTGGAAAGGTCAGGCGGGCTAAAGGTCCTGGGCGCATGAAGCTTGGCCTGCGTCAGATTCCAAGTGACAATCTCGGCCATCTCAATGCCAGGTCCAATGAGACCATATGTGTTGCCTTGCCAGTTGCCGCATTCACCAATAGCGTAGATGCTCTCATCAGAAGAGGCGAGGCTGTCGTTGACAACGACACCACCACGCGTGTGCGTCTCAAGACCACAATCGACAGCCAAATTGTCCCGAGCACGAATACCAATGGCAAAGCAGATGAGCTGACAGTCTTCTGTTTCACCAGAGAGATAGGTGACAGACGTGACGGCACCGCGCGCATCGACATTGATGCGTTGAATCTGCTTTTCAAGAAGGACCTCGACGCCCATGTCGCGCACTTTGCCAGTCAGTAGATCGCCACCTTGTTGATCAAGTTGTTGCGATAGGAGCCATTTTGATCGATGAACGACAGTCATGTGGTCAAACTGCTTCATGTCTTTGACGGCATGGGCTGCCTCTAGGCCGAGCAAACCACCTCCGACAACGATAGCCTTCTTTTGCTTGCCTTCTTCAACTTTGACACTTTCTGAGTAGTCGATCATCTCCTCGAGGTCGCCAATCGTGCGGTAAACAAAGACACCGGTTGCATTGTGGTTGGGTGTCTGCTTTGGGCGAACCGCCTCGGAGCCAGTCGCCATCACGCAGAGATCATATGGATACGCGCCATCATCTGTAATGACCTTTTTCGCAACACGATCAATGGCTGTGACGGGTGACGACGTCTTGTAGGTAAAAGTCTGCGTGTCGAGCTGCGTGTACCAGTCTTCCGGGTTGAGATAGAGGTCTGGAATAGACCGGTGCTCTAGGCGTCAGTCTTGTCAATATAAGGAGAATAGGCATACCAAAGAAGGAGGTTAAGCCGACGCGGTTGTAGGCAACATGTTTCTCCTCGCCGAGAACAATCACCGAATATTGCTTCTGAACGGCATCGCGTTCCAAGAGCTTCTCGATGAAGGAGATGCCAACCATGCCGAGACCGACAACAACAATGCGCGTACGCTTGCTCGGTTCTGTTGGCGAGACTGGCCGCGTCTTGGGCGGCGTTGCAGGCTGCTCATGCACCGCTTGCTCTGGCGCGTCCATGGCACGAATAGCTTGGAAGGCTGCAGCAGGCGTCTCTGCAGCGTAGTTATGACTCGACAGGAGCGTCATGAAACACAGCGCGTCGGCAGTATCGAGCTTGGGGAGCTACAAAAGGGAAGGCAACGAAGGTGTAGATGTATCAGCTAGAGGGACCCGGCGCTGACCATTGGGAGCTATCTTCTGGCTACAATAGCAAGATTCCCCGCGGCCGAGTAGATCCGGCGTATCAGCTATAGCCAGAGCTCTAGCCTTCATCTCTATGCCCGTTCAGGTGGGTCAGCTTCTTATCATAGCAGCGATAGACCCGTGGATCCCGTAGGTCCTAGGAAGTCTGAGACGGCTCGCACTGATTGTGTCAACAGAGCGCTATCTCTCTTTGCCGTGGCGCATGGAAGAGATAACCAAATACGGACAAAATATTCCTGACTCTGTACAATACTTGTACTTATGTGAAACTAAAACACCACCACATCTTCCTGACGCATGCCGCGTGCCAACGCCCATTGCTTCGCCAGCTGTTCTAGCGCAGGCGGACCACAGAGTAAGAGCATCGTTTCACCACTTGCGTCCACCGTACCAATTTTGCTGTCGAGTAATGCCTCAGTCAACCTGCCGCGACCGTGTGCCCAATCGTCTCGCACGATCTTACCCGAGAGCGTGTGGTAAACGTCAATCGATTCCTTCTCAGCAAAACGATCCAGATCTTGTCGGCATAGAATGTCTTCTTCAAAGCGATTTGAATTGAGCAAGACGCACGCTGTGGTATCATCAGCATCAGCGTGAATGGCGCGCAAGAGTTGGAAAAGCGGTGTGATGCCGCTGCCACCTGAGACCATCAAGAACCGCTTCACCTGCCGCTCATGCGCATGTTGCATCAGCTTGCCACAGCCAAGATACTCAATGTGACCTGTGGGACCCTTGACGTGGATCAAATCGCCTAGACGCAAGGCATCGAGTGCAAGCGTCATCTTGCCGCCTGTTGGCCAATCCTCTGATGAAAAATAGACCTTGACAAGCACATCGAGAAACCCGCGTGCCCACTGTTCCGAGACGGGCGTGTAAGCGCGCATGACTGCGTCGCCTGTTTTTGGGCAGTTTGTTTTGAGGAAGAGATGCTTGCCGCACGGCAGGCCGAGCAATTGATCTGGATGATCGAGCTTGAACCGAAGCATGCGGGCATCGGCAGAAACCTCGTGTCGTTCGACCAGCTGCGCAGTATGCCATCGCTTAGCCTCGAGAAAAACCTCTCGTGGTATTTCGTCGCCATGCACGGACTCGGCAGGTGTCTTGGGCGGGGTCAAAGGTGCATGCTCAAGCGTGCCAATGTGGTAGTCAATGAGCATCTGCTTGGCAGTCTCGCTGTGAATCGCCATGAAGTCCTCAGTCGAGTCTTCGCCGCCGACGCCCGTGATGGACTCGATGCCACCAGGATGCTCCTTGAGAAAAGGCGTTGCGTCGTATACTTGTCCAGCATTGATGAACCAGCAAGAGTCGGCGTCCTTGTGCTTTTGCACTTCAGCGAGTGGAATGAGCTTCGTGACGCCGTCTTTGGTCATCTTGATGCCGGTTTTGGCCGTCACAGGCACGGTACTTGCAGTAGCCAGCTCACCCCAGCCGTGTGCCTGTAAATCCCCGCCAGCCTCCTTGACACGCTGCATCCAACCACCAGGCAACAAGGCAGGCTGGGTCGGATGCTCGCATCGCAAAGTCGTGGATGCCTCGGCATGTTCCGTCTTGTGCATTGCCACACGGAACCAGCAATTGTTCATCATGCTCATGACGCTCCAGTACATGTCGCGCGGCTGAAGATTCATATTCTCGTCCATGGCGCGGACCAAGATGCACGATGCCTTTGCCAAATTGACGGTGGGCACTTTGAGCGTGTAGAAGCACCAGCACCAGCAGGCCTCGCGCTCAGCCATGTCCACTTTACCGCCATAGAGCGTGCCCTCGTAGTTGCGATACGCATCTTCTGGGTATTCAATTTCGGCAAGCTGCCAAGTCCGGCCATCGTCGAGCGAGAGTTCAACCCGGCCGATGCGGACGCCGCCGCCGTTATAGGCATACCCACGAATACTGTAATCTTTCTGGGCATCCACCTGAATCACCTCGTCATGCGCCGGGTAGACAATCGCACTTTGGACATTCAAGTCGTAAATGGCATAGCGCTCATCTTGCCACCACTTCTGCTCAGCTTTGGCCATGGCTGGGTCCACCTGCGTCGGCAAGACGCGATTGTCGTTGATGTGATACCAGCTTGCCGAGGGTTCGGCCTGCACGATAATCTTGGAGAGCCACTTGACAGACCGTCCGCCAATCGCGCCAGGAATCACCACGCGAATCGGACGACCATGGTCAGGCGTCAGAGGTTCACCGTTCTGTAGATAGGCGAGCTGAATGGCACGGTCAAACGATTTAGCCCAAGAAGTGCGCACACACGTCTCGTAGTTGCCATTCGGCAAATTATCGTCGCCACGGAAGCAGACAAACTTGCCGGCGCGCTGAGGTTTGGCTTTGGCGATGATGTCGCGCAGCAAAGGTCCTGTCCAGAGCGAGGTGGACACACCGGCGGCGCCCCAGTTGAATCCTGAGCCCTTGCGGACCATGTTTTGTTCTTTGCGCCGATTGCCAGCACACACCATCGTCACGGGCAGGGTAATCTGCGCGAAATCTTCCATCAATGACTTGAGTGAGAGCGTGAAAGGATTGTCGACGAGGCCAGAGACTTCAATCTCCCAGTCGAGACATTCTTGGTCGGTATACGCGGGACAAGCACCATGGTTGCGCACATAGAAAAGTTCCGGCGGCGTCAGGAAGCCGGCGTCAAAGAGCGTCGAGAGTGGCGCCTCGCTGTTGAAGGGATGGTTGCCCGTGAGGCGAATCATGCGCTCGTCGCGGCAGACGTGCTTATCTGCCGTTTTTTGGTCAATCTCCATGACTTTGCTGGGAAGCTTGTGCGGCCCGGGCATCGGGAAGGGATACTTTGTGTCGACGCTGGCAGGCGTCATGATCATCGACATGCTAGCGATCTCTTGATCTGTAAGATCTTGTCCTTACAGTTGTACCCGTAGAAGAAAGATGGAGCAAGCTTGAAGAAGATGTAGCGGGGAAAGAGATCAAAGAAGGCGAGCGTCTATCTGAGCAGTCTGTCAGCATAGTGGCAAAGCATCGGACCGGGTCGAGGGCCATCTCTGCAAGCCTGGGCAGTCTCTATCTCTGTCCGTTTGCCGTGTGTGTGTGGCGCTATCTCGAATCTTTTCTTTTTCTTTTGGGCAGGCGAGCGATAAGAAAGAACAGAACAGGCAGTCGGGGCAAATCCCTGATCGATCAATCCGGATCAATGTTCAGATGCCGACGACTTGCGAGCGACCGGCTATTCAGATGCACAAACAGGACCTCGCGCCGTCATGTAGACTGACTCTTTGTACTATACGCTCTACGGAATTCAAGCTTTACTTTGCGCAGGCATTTCCTTGAATAGGCACTCGTTGTGATCGCCCAAAACTTCTCATCTCCGGTCGTCAGGGGTCAAGTCGCATCTTTTGAGCCAATCTCCTTCGCTGGCTCGACAAGCAAAGTGCTGCGCATTGCTTTTGTTTGTGCGCATCTTTGTCGTCCTCGCAAGCATGGAAGATGGCAGAAAGCAAATCGACGAGACTCCTGAGAGAAAAATCCTTCATGGCTGTGAGGCTGGGAGCTGGCTATAAAGAGCGTCGTCCTGTCGAAGCCGGCCAGCAAGCTATCCATTGTTTCTTCAACAACATTCAAGCATGCTCTTCTCAAAGGCATTCCTCACGGCTACACTTCTCGCCATCACCTCCGTTTCAGCCAACTTGGTAAGGACTCCAGCATCATCAGCCCATGGTCGTCTCTGGAAGCTGACCAATAGAACAAACGTGCAGACACAAATGGAACCGTAGGCCTGCCAGGCGGCACCCCCTCTGTCAAGACGCCCACCACCACTACTGAGGAGAAGTCATTGACTTCTGACGGACCCATGGGCGGCATGGGTGGTATGGGTGCCACGATGCCAATGGCTGATGGCAAGGATATGGGGGATGAGCCCTTGTCAACGGCCACGCCAAGCTCCAAGCCCAAGGCCAGCGATGTGCCCAAGAAGAGTTCGGCTATGGCAATCCAGGTGTCGCTCGGTGTGGCTGGTCTCGCAGGATTGACCTTCTTGGTCTAGAGACAGGCAGCATCCTTGGCTTTGAAAGGAAGATGGAAAGGTCGCGATAGTGCATTAGTATTCTAAAGTCTTTTTGCTTTCCTTGGCTTTTGATCTAGCGTGCATTGACGTACGTCGTCTGCACCGACGGTGTGTTGATCGGGTTGCGTGAACTGTACAAGCCTCTTCGCCATGTTTTACCCTCTGCAATACCCGACGCCTGTTGCACACCCACGCCACTCCCTTCTACACCGCCCATGGCTTGAGCGTTGCCGCCGCTGCTTGAAGGCTGCGCCGTGGCCATGCAAAACCGACAATACTCCTTCTTTGGCCCGCCAATCTCCCACGTATCCTGCCCAGCCACACGACAAAACGCACAACGCCAACGTGCGCGTTCATGTTCTGGCATCGCATCTGTTGAATCATCCATCTGCGTGCGTGCACGTTTTCGACCCGTCGCCGTCAATTGCATTGTTGTTGCTGGGATATGACCGGTTGAGCGACCAAACTTGGCCGTCTCGCGACGCAGACGACGCACGACACGATCACGTTCGCCGTCGCGCTTCTCAATCTCCTCGCGAGACAGGATTTCAATCCGTGGTATCCAGTCGAGACCGAGCGTTTCGGGACTAACACGAATCCCGGCGGCGCGATCAAAAGCGCATTCATTGTCGATTTCGACATGGCCATCAGCAGTGCGACCGGGCGGACTTTCAACAAGCTCCTTTTTGAGACGCATGAGTTGTTCGCGGATGGCACAGGACATGGCCACATTGAACTCGCCAAAGAGGCCGATATCCTGGCAAGTTTGGCGCGTAAAGTCCTCAACGGCGGCTGTACTTTGCAAATCCCATTCAAACTTGTCTTGAATCAAGTGACGTGAGAGATGCACCTCGAGTTCGACAATGACGGGCGCCTCTTGCGCTGGCACGGCGAGGTTGGCCACTGGCGCGTACTCTTCAAGCTGTTTGCGAATCTCCTTGGCGATTTCATTCACATATTGCGGCGATAGTTGTAGATCTGTCACCAGGTTGACGGCAAATTCGGTCGGCGTAATGAGCTCTTCGTTTAGGTTCCACAAAAACACATCCTTGAGTCGAAAATCACCGCCGAGTTCCAGATCGAGCCGGATGGGAATCAAATTTTCTTCAGCGGCAGCAGCTTGTTCTAGGATGTAATCACTTCGAACACGAATCCAACCGGCAATCCTGCGATGCATCGCCGGCATCGGCCCGCTCGCTGGTCCCGTAACAAGACCGCGTTCATCCACCTCGATATCGGGCTTGCCGCCTTCACGCGGCACAGCAGGCGACGCATGACGTGGCGAATCGCGCGATGGCGGCGGAGAGAGACTTGGATCGCGATAGCTGGGTCGCGGCCGTGTCGAACTGCGTTCTGTTGGTGCCGAGGTCGCGGCGGGTACGTCTACATGCTTGAGACTTGCAAGGTTGGGTGTCAACAGCGATGTGGAACCTTGCTGAAGACGGGCCGGGTAGCTTGTTAGATATTGAGCTGGGCCTTGTGCCATGATTATCGTACTCGACGCGGTCTCAAGTCGAGATCGAGTGTTTGGTGTAGCGGGTGGTTGCTGGATGTTTGGGTGAAAAACAAGCAGCAAGACATAGGCGACGACATTGAACATGAGACTTGAGCTTGAAAGGAAATAGATTATACGATCTAAGATAGAGCTAAGGTTACAAAGGAGATGAGAGCAGAGCCTACTCAAGTAGCTCATCCTGGAGGTCTTCGTAGATCATTCCAGAGTCATCCATCAAGCCCTCATCGCCAGGATAGGCGAGCATCGGCTCACCATCTTCAACAATGATCTGACGCTTGTCCTTCTTGCCATCCTTGGGATCCTTGGCCAGGACAAAGCCGCCCAGGCCGCCGCCAATGCCTGCACCAATACCTGCACTAATGCCACCCGAGATGGAGCCACGGATACCGCCGCCGATGCCACCGACAATACCACCACCGATGCCACCGCCAATGCCTCCGATAACACCACCACCGAGGCCACCACCGTAGTAGCCACCGCCGCCATAGTATCCGCCACCGCCGTAGTAGCCACCGCCACAGCCGCCGTAGTAGCGGCGCGTCTTTTCTTCCAAGTTGAGATCAGCGGCCTTGCTGTCCGTCTCGGGCTGGCCAGGGATAGCAGCCTTGGCTGCAGTGATGGGTGCAGCAACCTGCGTGGCTGTAGTAGGCGCGACAGTTGTCGAAGGCGCTGCGACAGCGGATCCTTGAGGCACCGGCGAAGCGATGATTTGGCTGGCGAGCAGGACAAGGGTAAAGAGGTTCTGTTGCATGACTAGTAGTTTGAATAGGCTGAAGAGGAGGAGGATGAGAGATGCTGATTTCGAGAGGACTTGCATAGACCTTTATACCAAGCTACATCATGGTGCACAGGCCATGCTCACCAGACGAAACTGCCGACGGGCGCTCCTGACTTTTGCAGTAGGCCCGCTGACACTTGTCAGTGCGTAGGCTCGAAACACGACCAGACAGGTCTTCATGAGCAGATGCATCTCTGATGGAGCCATTCTCGCCGAGAGACACCGTTTGCAGGGTGATTCTCCCCTGTTTTGGGCGCAGTTGGTCGAGGAGTGACGAAACAAGGATTCTCAGAGGAAGACCCCTTGAGACGGCACAAGAGCTGGCGAAGGTTCCGTTCCTTGCGTTTCTAAGCCAAGTCCGTCAGGCTGACCAGCGGCAACTTGTGCCGGTACTGCCGCACCGCAGCTGCGCAGGTGGTCATGAATCGCCTCTCGTCGAAACACGTACGCAGCAAGCAGCACTTCATTCTCTGCAATAGCCTCTGTGAATTCTGGACAAGGCTCTTCTTGCCTCAGCTGAGCATTGGTGTCCAGCAAGCGGTGTTCAGACTTGTCTAGCCGCTTGAGTTCAGCATACACTTGCTCAATGGGTAAGTCTCGGATAGCATGCGTGTAGGCATCCAAGGTCAGCTTAATCGATGATGTCGGGTCTGCCATGGTCATACGACACGACCGCTCAGTGCTTGATCGGGACTTGGTTTACAATTGAGCTGCTACCTACGCGCTTGGTCAAAATTACCTAGGTAGGTAGGGAGGTAACGTTGGTGCGTCCTCGGTCAGTTTCGACACTGCACGTGCATCCCATTCATCGCCCATAGATGCCGGTCACAACGGCAGTTGCAAACTCAACGACATCTCAACCCTGTAGTAGGCGTACCTCAGCAGTCTGACAGCCAGAAGAATGATATAGAAGTAGATCACTTGCAATTAGCACCTCCTGTGGCTCATGAACTTGCAAAACGAAGACGCCAAATGGCAACAGCTGCAATCGCGGGCAAGTACTCGTCGACGCTGATGCTTTCCTCTTAATCCGGTGTAAGCTTCGGACACCTCCAATTCGCGTCTGAAGGAGGCTTTGCCCACACGCGCTCAAGCATGCGTGACTGCCTTCCTCTTTGTCAACTTGCCATGCCGATGATGCTGCCAAATTGTAAGATCTGCTGCTGTGTCTAGATCTGATAATCGTATCATCATTGTTCATTTACCGAAGGTTGCTGCCATGAGTACTGACCTCGAGACTCGGGAGTGAGTCGCTGCGACCAGGCTGGCAAGCTTGAGTCGACTCAGCATGAGCGACAAACAACGACATCAACCAGCCACCTGACATGTTCAACCTGAAACATCGCAGTGATCAATCTGTTCCAGATCTCCTTGTCAAATGACTTGCTCAATTCAGGCATTGAAAGTCGAATGCCAAAGGCCGACCGAGCTGGCAGTTATGATGTCAAGCTCAAGCAAGCACGCGCATGGCGTCCAGTCTCGAGACTCACGACATGCTAAGACGTGATGGGCCTCACGCGAATGCAAGCTTCGGGGGGTTCACCCGTTCAAGTCTCCGGCGCGCGTGCCAGACCGCTTTAGCCGATCACACGAATTTCAACTCCGGTTCACCTCAGCTGTGAGCCTGTGAGTTTGTCATCCCGCCCGCGGCAGAGTCTTAGCTCGTACCATGGTAGACGCGTGCTTGTGCTTTGCATGCTCATGACCACTAGCGAGCGGTCTATCGGGAGGATCCCGAGGTCTTTGATTCTTCCAGGAGGCTAGCGCTGCCCAGCTTTCCGAATGGGTTGCAGTCCACTGACGATCTAACGAGAAAAAGACGAGGTCCCCGAGAACGTCTTCGTGATTATATATTAGTGATCTGAATCAAAGCCATGCAAGGCTGGGTAGAAATTGAGCCTACGCCATTCTCGCCATCAAATAGCCGAGGCGTAAAGCAATTTGCAAGTCGACAGACAACGTTGAAGACTTGAAGTCGGAGAGTCGCAGATGCGAGCTGCATGACGGACGGCACAGCTAAGACACAATCTGAAACCCGGGGCTATCGAAGTTAGGGCACTTCCAAGTCCAACCTTGGCGAGCTCGAGTTCGAGTGCGACGCCTTGAATCAACCACACAGTCCTCGCTACCATCACAAGACGAGAATCAGGCGTCGAGTAAGGCTTTTGCAATTGCCAGTCACTGTAACAAATCAAATTCATTGCACTCTCCTCATTGCAAAGCATACTAAACTTTTCGCTATTGCTCATCCCAATTTCATTATATGTTCAAAAGTCATTCTTGACATCCAGGACGTCGAGCATTACTCGCTCCACCCGCCCGAGACGTTCGAGTGCATCGCTTGCGATACGCGTTCCTTTGTCTTCTTCTCCGTGATTTGCACGTATCGTGTACGGCACTGTCGCTGTGTTCGCCCGCGAACAGCCGCAGCGACCTTGATCCAACACTTGCCGAATCGCTGAATGCCACGCATAAGGTTGGCATCCTCCTCAGCCGTCCACTTGCCCTTGACGATGCGCGGGTCAAGTGCCTCGGACCAGCGAGCAAGAGCTTGTACACCCGTTCGGGGACGAGGAAGAGTAGCAGCAAGGTTTCCCCAGGGGACGGACTTGTGGAGATCATCTCCAAAGTCTTCCGGGTTGGTGAGACCCTTGTTTTCGTTTGTACGCCAAGCTTGCCACTCTGCGACCGCCTTGATGAGCATAGCATCCTCCTCAGGCTCCCATTTGCCCTTGTGAATGGTAGTGTTGAGAGCACCCTGCCAGCGGGTGGAGCACTGCATCGGCGTCCGACCAGGGACGCATGTCGCCACAAGAGACCACTTGGAGTCACCGTACTTGGCAATAGCCTGTCTAAGCAAAGTGTCTTCCTCCTCCGACCAGCGAGAGTAAGTAGTGGTCTTCTTGCGCACCGATGGGATGGCCAAGAGCTCAGGATCCGGCGATGAGGTGGGCGAGTCGACGACGCCGACATTGTAGCCCGTGTCAAAGGACGCAACCGTGTTCTCAGTGGCCGTGCGCTCAAAAACTGGTCGACGAGGCGGGTAGTTTGTTTGCATGGGCGGCACATACGGCTCCTCGGGCATACCAACCTCGAGGTGGTCAAAGTACGCTACTCGGTCATCATCCATGCCAAAGACAGGTGAGTCCATGAGGACAGGCGAGCCATTGTAGCTGTTGACGTGCGTAAAGTGGCCATAATCAGAGTACGGGCTCGCCATGACTGGTGTAGGATACATGTATGGTTGACTTTCGTGCGGTCGCGGCACACGGCCAATCTCCTCAACCGAGGCCGCAAGCGAGGCCGAGTAGTCAGCAACCCGCGAGGCAGAGGTATAGATTGTGGGACGCTGCGGGTAGGGGCTGATGTGTTGCATTGACTTTGTAGCCCGATGTCTCCTGTCTGCGTGAGGTGTGTTGGGCGCTGAATGCGTGCTTGCCATCGATCGCTCGATTGTTCGCCTGGGTGGTGAGGCAAAAGGCACCTGCGGTGGTCCTGCTGACCGCGGCATCTCGTAGTGAGGTGTGCTGTGCGTATAGGACGGCCCCATCGGTTGTGAAGGCTGCTGATACGCTTGTTGCATCTCAAAGGACATCTGAGGGATGTGCGATGTGTTGGGCAATCGTCGGAGCGCTTCTTGGTAGCTCGTCGGCGGACGTTCGAAGCTACCAGAGCTGCGGCGCCGCAAGTTTGTCGGTCGTCTTGACGACGGACTCATACCGAAGCTTTGTGGTTGTTGATCGAAGGAGATTCCCAGACCAACATTGTACATGGAACCCATAGCTGATCTGAAGATGTGAAAGGGAGTCCTAGTCTGCGAATCTTTTCAAAGTAAGGTCCTCAGCCAGTGAGGCACTTAAGTACAGAGTAAGGAGGTTTGTCGTGGATGCGATGGCAAAGTTTCGGACACTGTCCTAGCTAAGTAGTGTCGGCGTCGAAGGAGCAGATTGTCTCTCATGTGAGACAGTCGAGTAAAGCAAAGGAAATCAGATCACAGCGTACGCGTGTGCGTGGCAGCGTGAGTCTGCCCACCCGGCGGGTGCGAGGGTTGGCTCGACTGAGCTGGGCGATTTTCCCGCCAGGACCACGGGCGGGCAGCGGGCGCCGGGCACAGTGCGCAGCTCGCTAGACTCTAGTTGGGAAGTCCAAATTCGAGCTGTGTCGTCAGCCTGTCAATGACGGAGGTGAGACAAAAGAGGCGGAGAATCGCCGAATCGCCGGAGATCTTTCTGCTTGCATTAACTTCTGGTCTCACCGCCATGCATGAAGGTTCAACGCTACAGCCTACAGCCTACAGCCTACTAGTCTAGTAGCCACTGTAGCCTTCGTAGGGACTAGTAGGGAGTCCCGGTAGTCTCTCGCCATGGCCTTAGCTAGACCAGGCTGGGTCTACGGCCAGTCAGCCACAGACTAGCACAGAGAGGCGAGTCTGCAATAATGTCGTCGGCATGTACCGCCCACAGGCTGGCTGCTATGGCCTATGGGTCTACCGGCTACGCGTACGGCAGTGTGCCGGCCTTGAAGCGGGGCTAATTGCTGCTTACCGACGCCCTGACATGATGACAGACACTGACACAGTGACACTGTCTGACAGTGTTTCATCAATCACTTCACTACTGGATTGAGCCAAGTCTCAAGACGGGACAGTCTCCCTCGCCAAGAACAGCAAGCAGGGTACTGAGCGTTACGAGCTACGTTCGGCAGCAGTTCACCTCGTTAACGTGGAACGCAACTGCCATGAGCTGGATAGATCAGAAGTGACGATCTGGCTCATCATCTTCATCCGAGCTGCTCTTGGACAATTGCGATGCCACCTCTGCCAAGTCGCTCAAGCGTCAAGTGGGCGCTGGCGACTTCCAACTTACCCGGCGCAGCACGGCAGCAGCGCTTAGATACACTGGCCATGCTTTGGAGGCTAGATTGACCACTTGTTCCAAGACGAGCTTGTTGTACGTGCGAACTGGGCATCTGGACCTGGGCGACCTGGTGGAGTAGACAGTGAGCTCGGGAAGGTCGTTCGCGGCATGCGACACACTGGTGATGAGCTGTGATTCGTTCTTACACGGGACAGGATGCAAAGCTGCGAAGCCCGTCGAGCCGCTTTCTTCAGGGCACGGTGCACGGCACGGGAGTCCCAATGCGCAGCTTTGCCAAAAGTGGCTCCAGACACAATTCGTCTGGGCTGCTGAATTCAGTGCTGTAGGCCTAAGGCCCTAGGCTACTTGCGAAGTTGCGAGTCGCGAGTCGCGACCCAAGCTGCGGCCTGCGGCTGCGGGTCAAGGCTTGCAGGACGGTGCACATCCATTGATTTTCGATTGGCTGATAAATTTATCCGTCAACGCCGAATCAACGGCTGTCGGCCACTAAATTGGACCGGCATCACCGCAATGTGATCGCCCTATATGACCGCAGTGGTCCACATCATCGTGCATGCCTATAGCTGATCTAGCCCAGTCGGTAGCATCGGGCGGGCTACCGAGTCTAGAGTTTCCAACTTTCCACTCTCCAGCAAGCTCGCAGCAGCAGCAGTTGAGTCGTTGCAACCTGCAGCCGGAAGTTGGAGGCCCTTCTCGGCGCGTCAGCTGCTTACTAGCCGGCAGAGAGAAGAAGTAGGCAGCGAGGATGGCCCGAGTGCAGCTTGAGCGCAACTCCAGGTATATTTTTGATCCACGAGGCCTAGGGACCACGACGTGCCCGTTATCATCGGTGAGCTATAGCCTACCTGGGTCCTGGGTACAGCTACATCCTGCATGCACGAAACTGAGACAACAATTTGAGCGCACATCATATTGGCAACGGCACGGACCGCACGGCCTTGCACAGGCTTATCTCGCGACTCGATTCGAAATGACTTTGATGATCTACAAAAGTGAGCAAGAGCGCAGGAGCCTCTAAGGCAGGAGCAGCCGCGACGCTATTACGCACGTCCTGCAGGCTGCAGCTGAGACCATGGTCTACGGGGTAGCAAACTTGCAATAGCAAAGACAAACTTCAAGACAAACCTTATTTTTGGTTGCAGGACGGCATCAAAATCCGCACATTGCATCATCAGCGCTGTCCGATCGCCTTCTTGAAGCTCATTGTAGCACTTGACTCCCCTCCTACAGAATCACTACCTCGGCAGTCTTTTCTCGCGCATTGTCTGGTTGCCGGCCGCGGCGTCGGCATTGCTTCTCACGTCGGCACGTCCATGGCACTCCATGCAAATTGAATTTTCCGTGCGATGTCTGCTGCTGCACTGCTGCAGTGCTGCCTCTGTTGCGTGCTGCAGCTGCTGGCCATGGGCCAGTGCTAGCAAAGCTTAAGCCTGGCATCCTGCTACTGCAGCCTGCCGCCCTTGAACTAATCTCCGCTGCGAGTCTACCGCCAATTTGCGCCAAATGCAAAAGTTCTGATCATGATGAAGCTAAGCAGTCAGAAATTCAAAATCACCTGTCGCAATCTGCTTGAGCAACAGCTGCTGACAGCCTGCTGTACGGCTACGTCGGCTAAAGCAAAGCTAGAAAACAGCAAGCGACCTGTGAGCCGCAGCCCAAGCTTGTGTGAAGTTGTGTCCACCGGGATCTTTAAATTTGAGCTCAATCAGAACATTCAGCCTCTCAATCGCTTCGCGCCAAGCTTTAACGTATGACCAGCACTGGTATTGCGATTGAATGGATACCCATCTTCATATGAATCTATTGATGCTTGGCACTGCCGGTGTTCTAGAATGGAAGAATGCAATCGCCGGTCTGGGTGGCACCATTTGTCTCGATTCTGAAAGCAAACCAAGCTCTCGGTTTCGAAGCTTGAGAGTCAAAATTGAAGAGCTCCTCAGCTGCTCCTGGAGACACAGACGCTGTCACTCGTCAACAGCTCCTGACACTCTGGGCACGTATCTAGTGCAGCTTTGGCAAGACTACCTAGGTAGTCCGGATCCTAGTTGCAATTGGCATCGATCGCGAGAATTTAGCAATTCGAGTTCGAGGTCGCACTGCATTACCACATCCATCTGCCAACTCGCAAATGACGAGTTCGGAAGGGCACGATCGAGCATAATGCATTCCCCAGATTCTGCATTCTCTCGAAGTCTAACTTTTCTGGCTCGGCTACAAAGGCCGCTGCCCCGGTCCACAACAACAATCAAGTCTACACACCCAGCGTAATGCAGTTGTTCAACCTGCAGCAGGCCATCAGCTTGCTAGCGGCCGTCTCGAGCGTCGCAGCTTCAGTTAACTACTCCTCGCCGCTCGTGGTCGAGACGAATGTCGGTACTTTCCGTGGCATCAACACGGCACCGGGCGTCAGGGCATTCCTCGGCATTCCTTTCGGTATGAGCACGAATGGCACCCGACGATTCAGACCGCCTCAGCGTGCTGCCGTCATTCCAAGAGGTCAGATCTTCAATGCTACCTCGTACGGCCTGGGTTGCCCGCAAAACAAGGGTGGCAACTATCAAGGTTTCAACTTGGTCACGGCCGGTGGCAATGGCAATTTCAGCGAGGGCGATGATTGCTTGAACCTCAATATTTGGACGCCATCGGTGGACCGCTTGAACAAAACTGGATCTGGGGCTGCAGTTCTCATCTGGGTGAGTGGTTGAGCCTTGTTGCGGGGCACACGCTAATTCTAGTTTTACGGCGGTGCTTACACTTTCGGTGGCTCGGCCGTGCCAGATTACAATGCGACCAACTTCGTTCGCTTGAATGACGATGTTATTGTCATTGGCTTCAACTACCGGTATGTGATTCTTGTCGGCGGCACCCAGTGACTAATCTCAGTATGTCAATCTTTGGCTTCCCAGCTGGCGCTGGTGACTCCATTCCGGCCCAGCAAACCAACGTTGGCCTACTCGACCAGCGCCTGGCTGTTGAATGGGTCTACGCCAATTGTCGATCGTTCGGTTGTGACCCTAATCGAATCTCCATCTTTGGTGAGTCGGCAGGAGCTTCCTCGGTCGCCACCTGGCCTTATGTGTATGAATGGGATCCTATCGTCAAGGGAATCATCATGCAGTCTGGTACCGAGACGTTGTTTGGCTCGCTGTCGGCACCGAACGCAACGCGTGCGCAAATGAATTGGAATCAGATTGCAAACTCAAGTGGGTGCCCGCTCAACTCGACTCGCAGGGCGCAATTTGAGTGTTTGCAGCGGGTTCCACTGGCGATCCTTCAGAGCGCCGTCAGTAACGCATCTTCCACCATCACATCGGGGTTCCAGCCGCAGGTGGACAATGTCACCGTGTATACCCAGAATGAGTATAAAGATCGGCGTCTTCGCGGTGCCTTTGCCCGAGTACCAAGTAAGAACATTTCCAAAATCCGAACGAGAACTAACGTCAGTCTTGGTGGGCAACAACAATGATGAAGGTACCATCCTGACGGCACTCAGCCCCGGCGTCGCACCGTACGAGCTTGGACAATTCGGCTTCACGTGTCCGTCCGCCGTCGTCGCCAACTCACGAGCAAGGCACAATGTCACGGCCCACCAATATCGTTATTTGGCAGTCTGGGAGAATCTCAGTCCATTCCCAGGACTCGGTAGTTTCCACTCGAGCGAGATTCCACTTGTCTATGGCAATTACAACAGGACGATTGGTACTGCGAACGCAACCGCTGAAGAGATTGCGACTTCACGTGTGATGCAGGGCGCCTGGGCAGCATTTGCGCGCGATCCAGAGAACGGCTTGGTCAACTATGGTTGGCCTTCATACGCCAAGAATGGTTCTACGCTCATTCAGCTTGGCAAGAACAACCAGAGCATGGTCACATTCAACAAGACTGATGCATACAACACCGGTTGTGCAGCCTTATTCCCTGAGCTCGCTTAGGAGCTGCAAGCCTTGAAAAAATTCTGCAAATACTATCTTACTGCACAAAGGTTCTGCTTGTAGTCAATTCTAGCAATAATATAGGGAGCTTTGTTCATGGACAACATCGTCAAGGGGTCTCGCCATCTGAAAATGGTGTAATCTTGCCCGTCGGCAGTGCCGCATCCGACGACAGCCAACCTCTCCAGACGCGGTCCCTGTGCGCTGGCGTCAATAGCATCACTTTCACACAACAAAGGCTAAGAAAGCATTCCATACAGCTGCAAGCATGGCGCAAAAGGCTACAACAGGCGCTCTTGGCAACTCCTTCAAGCAGTTCACGTCCTACAACGACGCGACGCGGACCTTCTTTCGACAACGCGGCTATCTACCTAATGACTGCCTCTTGCATCGCGTACCATGGGGTCACCTCGACAGTCTTGGTCACTTGAACAATGCGCAGTATCTTAGCATCATGGAGTCTTCACGTATCAATTACTTTGAAATGCTCTCGCAACGGTTCCAGGGTTTCCCCGCCGTCTTTCTCCAGCCAAAGGGCATCTCGCCCGTCTTTCGGCAGGCAAACGTGCAGTGGCGTCGGCAGCTGACGCGCAACGATGTTGTAGGTGGTTTAAAAGTTCGAGAAACAGGCTGACAGATTAGGTTGCCGTGCAGCATCGCTTGACAAAGCTCGGCTCGACGTCCATCAATCTTGAGGCTGTCATGGTCTTGGAACAGAGCGCAAGACTGGCATTCAAGGATGAGATCAGATCTGAGCCACTGACGGACAAGGACATTGCCTTGAGCTGCGAAGAAACCCTGGTCTTATACGATTTCGACACGAAAATGAAAACGACCATTCCTCAAGGTATTGTTGGCAATGAAAGATTAAATGACAAAACTAACGACAGCTTGGCGCAGAATATTGGAAGAGCAAATGCAGCTTGAAGCAGGACAGCGCGAGAGTGACTAAAACGTCAAGGCTCCGGATGCCGCGCAGAATGATCTTTATTCTCCTTTGAATTGTCATTCGTTGCAGCAGTCGAGACGTGGTGAGGCGAAGCAGTCGCGTCAGTGCCACCAAGCAGATGTCCCTCGATGCCGGCATAGCCAGATGTCGGCGTGACATGCATCCAGATTTCGCTGTCTTCGCCGCCGTGCACCTGCATTTTTTGCTTCCAGTCGTTGCGCCTGCCCTTCGTGTTGCGCCACTTGTCGGTGATCTGGCTTTCAAGAAGACCTTCGTCCACGGCACGGATCCAGTGTGCTTGGTCCGGCGGCATCACTTTGCGTGCAAATTCCATCGAGGCATTTAGAACAAGGTCCACAACACGCTGCGAGTCGATCGACGCCTTGAAGAGAAACTTGAAGAGACGCGGCCATAGGATGCTGAAATCGCTGAAGCTCATGTGAAAGCTTCCTCGCAATGTCATCATCCAGAATGGCTGCCCTGCTTCCAAAGTCTCGCGCGCCAAGTCAAACATAATCTTTAACTGCTCCTGCCAATAACAAAACGACTCTGAAAAAATCGCTAGAGTCGGCCGCTGAATCTTGTCAAGCTCACCTTTGTCTGGCCGTGGCGGTAGACCTTGGCCCCAGACATCGAGGAGGATGCCATACTTGACGTACTCAAGCATGGCTGGATCTCGCAAGACAGAGATGGCTGTGGCGCCGCCGAAGGAGTGACCGCATATAGTCACATCATCGACACGCACAGCGTCTTTCCAGCGAGCCCAATCGATGCCATCTGTCCCGCGGGACGTGCCGCCGACAAGATGTTGCTTGCCATGCGCATGATGCTTATCACGGCGATTCAGCTTGGCGACCGCTGCACCTTGGCCAGCATTCAAACGACAGATGACTTGGCGCGTATGGTGCAACTCTCGTTTCCGCATCTTGATTTGTGCGTTGCGCAAAACATGATCGGTGGGTACCTCATTGGCAGTGTCATTCTTGGATGGACCATCCGTTGGACCTTCTGGATCCTGCCACGATCGGATGTAGCTCACTTTGCGCGCCGCCTGGCCCAATGGATGGTTTACAAACGTCTGTGGACCTGATCCATCGCGGTGCTCGACGGCAACACAGATGAAGCCATAACTCGCATACTCGCTACAGATGGCGCTGTAGGTGCTCCTGTTGCCACCAAGACCATGGCTGAACAGCATGAGCGGGAATTGTGGCATCCGGTTCATCTTTTCTTCCGCGGCGCGATCCTTGATGTCGGCTCCAGCGATATGTGCGTTGCCCTCGGCCGGGAAATGCTTTGCCAGCGGTGCGTTTCGCCAGGCAGGCAACTTTGTCAAGCCGACGGTCGAGCAAAAAAAAGCTTGACAGAAGGCCTTGTTGACGCCTGCAAAGTCACCGTAGCCGCGGGCCGCTTCGCCCCTCGATCGAGGCAGCCACGTCTGACGCGACCATTTTTTTTGTCCGTCAGGTGCCTTTTCGTTCAGTGTGCCCAGCTTGATGGGATAGTAGATGGTAAAGAGGACGGTGTCGAGGATGAGCGCTTCTTGCCCGGCGCGTCTGATGCCAAACGTTTCGCGCTCCACTGGGATTTCAAGGTCGATACTGCCGACATCGTAGGGACCTGAGGGCGTTGGCAGTGATTTGAGAAACTTGTCGCGCAAAGCACGCGGGCGTCGTTCTTTGAGTGCTTTGCGTGAGATGGGCCTACTGTTGGAGGGTTGATGCTGGTCGCGGCCGGGCACGGGCAGATTTAGGAAGCGAGCAAAGGCTGGCATCGTGCCAGCCTGGTGAGTAGTACAATTCAAGGATAGATTCAGAAGGCGATGGTTCAGGTGATGGCCATTGCGGCTATATAAGGCTGTCTATGCAAGTGACTTTGCCCCGGTGATGACATCTTTTCTCTTTTGAGCAGCAGATGTGAGACGTCGCAACGGCAATCTGGAGTAACCGATCGGGCAGCGGGTTGATGCGATCTGCCGGCCAGACACGTCAATGCGGGATTTTGCCGACACTGCCGAATCCACACAACGCAATCGCAAACCTCAGCCCTCAAATCTAAAACAGCGCGGACCTGCAGCGCTAGCCGGCTTGGCAAAGTTGGCATTGCTTATTCAACGCTTTTGCTAGCCTCATCATGTTTATGGTCAAGCAAGAAACTGAAAACGACGCATATGCTTATAATGATCTATCGCGAAGTCGGTCTCTGCGCTGGCGCAAACCGACTGCATGCGCACTGCTTCTCTTGCTTGCATTCTATCTGCTTCTGCCGCCGATGCATCTCAGCCTACACCCCAACTGGCCCGTAGGTAAGCAGCCCAAGGACGATTTGCACACATGCGCCTGGCGGCATCTATCTCAAAGCGTTTCTTTACTCGAGATCCCCGCCATCACGAAATCTACCTTTCTCGAACGCCAAAAACGGCTTGCGGCGGCGCTCGATCGTGCCGGTATCGATGCCTTTGTCGCCGAACCAAGCGCAGCGACTGCTTACTACTTTAACATTTCTGCAAACTATGAACGGTCGGAGAGACCCTTTTTGCTGTCGCTCAGCCGTGACGCGCAAGTTTCCTTTCTTGCGCCAAGGTTTGAGCTTGGTCGGATTCAGGAATTGCCGCTTGTGGCAGAAGAGGCACACATCTACAGCTGGTCAGAGGAAGACTCGCCCTATGCCGTCTTTAAGCATGAGATTCCCTATGACAGCATCATGCTCGATGAAGCTTCACGGTACATGATTGCAGCCGGCTTGATGAATGCAGGTCTTGATGTCTTTCCTGCAACAACCGAGATGAACGCCTTGCGCGCCGTCAAGGCCCAAGCAGAGCTTGATATCCTCAAGGGCATCAACACATTCACGCTACGCTTGATTCAAGCTCTACAGCCGTGCTTGCATGTCGGCATGACACAAGGTCAAGTGGCAGATGCGGTTGAGGGCCTCTTCCGCGCAGCGGGTGTCGGACAAGGTGTCTGGTCGATTGTCCTCTTTGGTGATGCAGCGGCATCACCGCACGGCGGCAGTGGCGGCCGCGAGCGCGTTTTACAAGAAGGCGAGTTTGTGCTTTTGGATATTGGCAGTAGCTTGCATGGCTATGGCTCGGATGTCACCAGGACGATCTTGCCGACCCGCGGCAAAGTGTCCAAGAAGAAAATGGGAGCGTGGCAGGCTGTGCATGAAGCCCAGGCTGCTGCGTTTGGAAAGATGGTACAGGGGACGGCGTGTGCTGAAGTTGACCAAGCGGCGCGAGATGTACTCCACAAGGCAGGCCTCGGTGAGTTCTTTACACATCGACTGGGTCATGGTCTTGGACTCGAGATGCACGAGCATCCCTATCTCAATGGCGCAAACACGGATGAACAGTTGCTGACGGGTGAGGTGGCTACGAATGAGCCCGGTGTGTATGTCGTGGGTGAGTATGGCGTCCGGCTTGAAGATGCTGTGGTTGTCGGTGAGCAGGCTGGATGGCTCTTGACAGGATCCCGCGCCGAGTCGCCTTGGAAGCCGTAGACTCGCAACAGTACCTACCTAGTCACCTGCCTAGTCACCTAATGACCTTGGAATTTGAGCAGAATTGATTTTGGCATCTGAAGATGGAAGAATCGGCGACTTCCTGAAAGCAAAGCCATGCGAGACTCGATCCAGCTACATTCAAAGCCCATCCTTGCAAAGGACCATCACCGACATGTCAGCGACACCGCCGCCCAAGAACTCACTTCTTGCCACCTTTCTGCGCCTACCACCTCGTCAGCGTATGGCCATTTCTGCCACCCTCATGGCTGTGTCCGGCGCCGGCCTGTTCGTCACCGATCGCGTCGAGCGCTACCTCCTTGAACGACAACAATCAACAGGCGAGACGGATGCCATGGGTTTGGCAACGGTGACGCCGGGGGATACGGATTATCGATCGTTGGAGACGAAAGGGAGTAGTACGGATGCTGTCAGGAATATGGATGCGAAGCGTAAGCAAATGTCGGGGTGACGCATCTGACGCACGAATCAGCTTGCTTGATCATGGTGCTTGAAGAATATGTGCTATCTGGACCCTGGATACGGTAAACGATAATGTGCTGTGGAGATGCTGGAGAATGAACGGCGAGCACAGCCGCAAAAGCGGAGAGCCTGCAAAAGTCAAGGCATTGCTGCAGTTGGACTTTTGGAGTCTTCCTGGGTCTTCGTTGGCGTTCCTTGTGGTCGCTGCGGCCCGTACCGTCCCTGCTACTCCCTTTTGCTGATTTGCGTTTCCACAATGGGGGCCCATCGGGGGCTGTTGGAAGAGCGCCTCGAGGCGGATGCTGAGCATTGCTGACTGCGCGCTTGCTGAGCCTTTGGGCTTGCATTGATGTAGCCACTAGCTTAGTCTAGCTTAGTCTTGCTATAGGCCCTCTGCTATCTAGTCGGGCCTTTTTGCCCTGATGTTGGATCTGAATCGGGGTCTAGGCCCTCCACGGTTCCGAGCGCTTAGCTACAGCCTCATGAGCCTATAGCGCTATAGGAAGTATTAGGGACTCAAGCTTAGGACTCAAGCTTAGGAACTAGAAACTTAGTTAGGTAGCTTCAAGCTTGCCATGGCCCGCTCGCGTTTCCTGATCCGACTCTCGAGCTGGACAAGATCCAACTGTCTGAATCCTTGATGTCCTTGATAGCTATAGCTTGCTTGCTTGCTTGCTTGCTTGCTTGCTTGCTTGCTTCTGATCTCCCCGGCCGCTCCTTCTAAATCCCCCGAGAAGAGCCAACCGACCCGAAACCATCATCATCACATCACATCACCTCCCTCTTCCAACCTGAGAATCACAACCACTTGGCAAGACTAGGCCCATGTCGGCGTGACAAAGAACTGGCTCGAGCACATCTAGCAGCGCATAGAACGGCCGGCGTGTACTGCCGAAACTAGAAAAAGAGTCCTTCAAGGCGCAGACTCAATCTGCAGATCATCAATATCCCGTCCGCCATCGACGCGCGGACGATCATTGCCATGGACATGGTCCTACTTGGCAACGGGCAGCATCAAGCCGACGGACGCGTCACCTTGACGGCCTCCAAAAAGTCGCGCACGCGAACCGGCTGTACGCGATGCAAAACAGTCAGTCACCTTCTCCTTCCGAGCGGCCATATGTACCCGCTCAAAAGACAATCAAGTTTGCTAACCTCATCGACAGCTTCATCACAAATGCACCGAGGAACGACCTCGCTGTGCGCGCTGCGTCAGATTCTCCTCCGAATGCATCTATCCATCGCCGCGCATGAGTAAAGACGGACATCACATCAATAATGTTCGCGGCGCAACCACCAAAGCGCGTCCTCAGACGCATCAGGACGCGCGTGTTCAATCGCATGCGCACTATGCACCCTCACAACTGCAGGCTCAACCACAATCACCATCACAATCCATGGCACACGCGCATCGCCACAAGCAACCGCAAGAGAGAGATTCAACCAGTAGCAGCAGTGAAGGATCGCCCGTCTCGAATGCCTCTTCGCCGCCTATTGAGATCTCACTCTTTCGACCGACGCGCGCGGCACGACAGCGCGACTCGATGGATTTCTTGATTCATCGCTTTGCGGAAATGGCCGAATACATGAATAGTACGCTGCCCATCTCACCATTCTTGAAACAACTGCTAACAGGCATAGCCTGGTGTATACCGATCGCCAGCGAACAAGGCACAAGTCTCGTCCGCAACTCCTGGGCCACCGCCTACCTCCCCCGTCTTGCACAACGCAGCGAGGCGCTTTCGAGTGCGCTTTGTTGTTATACAGCGCATCGCATGCGTCTACCCGATTTCGCCGTTGGCTACTATCAAGACGCCGTTCACAGCCTGCGACAATCGCTCTTTGCCCTTCAAAACGGCACGTTCCTCTCAACGCCCGCTTTACTCGAAATGTGGTGTACGACGTACATCTTGAGCGAGGTGGAGTCTTTGATTGGTCAGTTTGAGGCTATCACGCTGCATATCCGCGGCGCTTTGCAACTTTACAAATTGTTGGCGCGACGATTGCGACAAGGTGCAGCCAAAGCGACACTCGATCGCGACATGTCTAATAATGTCGAGGTGCTGATCGGCAACATGGCCGTCTGCAGCATCAAGAGCATGCAGCTGCCTGAACAAGTTGCCGAAGTAGCCAATTGCTTCAACTTGCCAAACCAGCCGGTCGGCACTTTACTCGGCCATGCCGGCGAGTGTTTTCTCCTCATGGACCGCTTCAGAGCCAAGTTCCCGTTTCGACTCCACCCTGGCAACGACAAATTTGATGCCTATGCCGCTGAACTCAATGCCGTCCTGAATCGCATTCAAGCGCATCGCGGCGAGATTCTCGGCCTACCGGGCTCAGAATGCGTCCAAAGTGTCACCGACTCGCCCTTTTCACCCACGATTGTCTTTTTGGATGAAAATCTCACCATGCCGTTTTGCGCAACCCATCTCATCTTGCTTCTCATGGCGCCCCATCTCGAACCGGATCTGTTGCGGCATACGACACGGAATGCCATGGGGTTGTTGCTCGGTATGTCGTATAACAAGCAAACCTCGCGTGGCAAACATTTTGCCTTGATTGGCGCATACCTGCAAGATCCACTTGAACGGCGTGCTTTTTTACAACACTGCACTTTCATGTCAGAACAACAAGGTATACCAGCGTTTGATAAAGTGGCGGCCCTCGCAACGCGTTGTTGGCAGCATGTTGGGCAGCGGTACGGCGGGAACGTGCAGAACCTGTCGTGTCTGCTCGTCCCGTTGATTACAACGATGGGCTCAGCGTCAAAGGAAGCGTTGATTGAGATGAATGATTTGGTAGTGGATGGTGGGTCGCCTGCCAGGAGCTCGTAGCGCGTGGGCATGTTTCTTTAGTGTATTGGCTTAAGCAGTTGAATGGTGTCCACAGTTTTTTTTTTTTTTTTTAATTTCAAACATAGTCTATACGAAGACACCTGGACTAGCCCAGGCGACAGGTAAGCTATGGGAAAAGGATGGAATACATTACGTAGATTAGGCGACAGCAGTGCATGCGCCATAGTACTGTGGGACTCCCCGCATCTCTGCGCTTGTGAGCGAGAATGCGATATACCCACTAAAACACCCTGGTGATTAGCACGCGCCGCGGGCGACAGGTTGGCAATTTGTGCAATCTGAATGATTCGGCTGATGGTTCCGGCACGTGCAGAATCTGCAGCTGCACGAGATTCACGTGATCTAGCTGTTTGTGGTCGAGCAGACCCCGTGTAACCCTCTTTACAGGACCACCAGGCCAGCTACGTTCTATCAAGCTCTAGCAGCGACGAGAGCCATCCTTCTGACAGATCCACCAGAGCAGGTGCATGCTCAGAAACTACAAATACTTCTCTGTCGCCCTTCTCATCTGCATTCTGTCTTTCTTAGGCTACAACACGCTGCTTACCAAGCTCCATCAGGTGCCTCTCTTCAAGCGCCTCTTTACCACTCCTAGCTCAAGCTTCTCAACTATACGCACCATGTCAACAACGACCCAAACACCTCTCAAGCTCACGCTGCGCAAGTCGCTTGATCGCGGTATCGCCGATCACGGCTGGCTCAAATCCTTCCACACTTTCTCATTCGCCGACTACTACGAGCCTCAACACAGTCAGCATGGCCCCCTTCGGGTCATCAACGAAGACCGTATTGCACCCGGCACAGGTTTCGGCAAGCACCCACATCGTGAATTTGAAATCTTCACCTACATCATCTCCGGCTACGTCAAGCATGATGACTCCATGGGCAATTCGGAACGTCTCGGCCGTGGCGAGATTCAAATGACTTCAGCAGGCACGGGGATTCGGCATGCTGAATACAATGGCAGCGAACGGGAAGAAGCGCATTTCTGTCAAATTTGGGTCAAGCCCAACAAACCTGGCCTGACGCCACGGTACGCCACCGGTCACTTTCCCGATCAGGTCAAGCAGAATGTCTTGAAGCGCGTCGTGGCGCCCGCTGAAGACGTGGCCGATGGCGCAGTACCGATTCATGCGAATGCTGTCATGTATGCCTCCTTGCTCGACCCTGGCAAGCAAGTCTCACACACGCAAAAGCGACAGTTTGGGTATCTGCATCACATCATGTCCTCTGGCTGGACGGCGCCCAAGAGCGGCGCGTCGCAGCTCAAAGTGAATGGACACGTCTTGGCGGAGGGAGATGGTCTTTACCTTGAGCGTCCAGCGCATGGCGAGGCGGCATCTTTGGTCATTGAGTCGACGGGCGAGCAACGCGCCGAGTTTCTCCTCTTTGACATGGACAACTGATCTCATCTTCTATAGCGTAAGAATCTAAAGTCTAGCCCATCGTACTGTACACCAAACAACATGCCGTCCATAAACCCCCTGTCGCCAAGATGACCAAATTGAGCTGCTTTGTCTTGCTCCAAGCATCGGCATAGTCACCTGCGCCCGGTGTACTCTTGGCCAGCTTGCTCGTCGCAGCCCGGCTGACCTTGGCTGCAATCCCTTCATCCTCCGTCTTGACTTTACCCTGAAAGATGCGTTGGAGGCCATCGCCATTGTCAGTCCAGAACTTGCTAATCGTGCGGTAACAGAGGACCGACACAACCGTGTTGGCGAGCGAGATCCAACTACCCAAGACGATCCCTTTGCGGGATTGACCGAGGAAGCGCAGGAAAACGAGTGAGCCAAGACTATAGAGGACGCTAAAGAGACCCATCGCTTGGGTATTGCGCGTTTGGGAGAGCTGGTCTTGCGCCGTGCTTGAGATTTTGGCAAGCTTGCGCGAAGTAGAGAGGTAGCGTGTCAAATTGAGAATAGCATGGATGGAGAAGAACAGGCCGACAAGGCCGAGCAGCAAGATGGCAGCTTGTATTGTGACGAGGTAGTCTGAGAGCGCCATGATGATTGTGAGGCGTCACTAGCTGAAGTAGATGACTTGGCGTAGCTTGCGCGCCAGATCAGCGTGACGTCGCTGCCGAGATGTACAATAATCATCTCACGGCCTTCGCGTCTCGAGCACGACTACGAAAAGCGGTTAGGACAGCTTGCTTCTAAGACACAGACGTCAGCTGCAGGAGCTCGAGCAGGAACATCATCAGCTGATGCCAATCAACATGTATAGCCGCTCAGTCTGATATTGGGCTGCAGCTGAATTCACCCGACACCTTGTGATGAACGCGCACGCTTCTATTTGACTCAGGGGAAGACTGCTTCTTCAACTACAAACCATTGGAATCGACAGGGTTTCTCACAATCCTTGTGATGATTAAGAGGATCCGGATAGCACAGCCAAATATGGACACTTATAATTCCCTGCTGCAGCAATGATGTTTGATACGCATCAAATCCAACAAGTTTGACCAAGCCGCTGCTGCCGGCATGCATTGAGCCGTCACAGTCACGCTTAAGCGTGCAAAGAGATGATCATGAGCTCAGTTTCTAAGCACTGCAGAGAGGTGCTGTCACTGCTGTGGTCTATGCCGATTCGAGCTACACGGTCGAGGAAAGAAGACATTTTTATCTTGATTTGGATCTCGCGTTCTCTTGATTTTAGGCTGAAAACACGAATTTCGGCTCATCCGATCAAGTGGGCCCAGCTTTGATGATAACATCCTTCAATTGCAACACAGCATCTACAACGACGCTTCATCTAATCGCATCGCATCATCGACATTATTACACTCTAGTACAGACTTTGTGCAACACTGTTACCAACAGCTTTCAAAGGTCATCTTGTCATTCTACAACGGTTTAATGTCGACAATCATTGTTCGCGAAGCAACAGCAACGGACTGCCACGCCATGGCTCGCGTCCGTCTCGCTGCATTCGATGGCACACCACTCATGCTGTGGCTCGGCCGCGATGTCAACCTCCTCGCCCGTCATCAGCGCGAAATGCTTCTCAAAGGGCATAAGCGCTTCTATGTCGCTGTCGATACAGCACGCACCGGCACTGAAGAGGCAGATGCAGCAGATGGCCGGGTCGTTGGCCTCATGATCTTTTCGCGCGAGTCAAACAACATGGAGGCGAGTGATGCGCATCAGATTAGCTACCTGCAGTGGTTGGAAGCATCGATCGTGTCGCTCGAGCTCAAGGCTTTCGTCTGGTGGCGCTATCTCTCAGACCGACAACGCAGCCACGAGCAAGATCGCAAGGTTGAGATTTTGACGGCGGCCTTGTCAGATGGCAAGCAGCGTGAGCTCAAAGACAAGGGCATCCACGACTATATTGATCTCTCTATCCTCACCGTTGACCCATCTTGCCAGGGCAAAGGCGTCGGGAAGAAACTACTCCGCGTTGCATTTGAGCGAGCAAAACGGGAAGCGGTGCCAGTCTGGCTCGAGTCGACCAAGGCGGGCTACCCGGTCTATCTCAAGACTGGCTTCAAAGACACAGGCTGCATGATGGTGATTAAAGACGGCGACGAGCTGATTGAGGAGATTCCCGGGATGGTCTGGAAGCCTGAAGAAAATCCCTAGCATGACAGACGGATTCATTGTCCAGCAAGGTCGTTCCGCCTCGGCTGGTCATTCTCGCACATCTCCTTTGCAATGCGGTGTCGATGCAGCCTTTGATTTGCCCACGCGAGCGCTCATCTTATAGACATCATCTAGATATTCGACATGTACAAAAGTCTTTTCGACATCTCCTTCTTTCGGTATTCTCGCTCAAAAGACAGATGTAGCTCATGGGCAGAGGTTGCAATAGCCTCATCAATTCCCATCCTGGCCATCAATCTGGCGTGTCATATTCAAGATCTTGGCCAGATGCTTCTCAATGTACTTGGCGTAGCTTGCGCGCCAAATGAGCGCGACGTCGCTCTCCAGATGCAATCGTCTCACGGTTGTCGCGTTTCTAGCACAACTACGAAAAGCGACTTTGACAGCTTTCCTCTAGAGCCCAGTAGAGACCTCGGGAGCTCTGACAGTTTCTTCATCCGCTGATGCCAATCAACGTTGCTGTGCGCTCATGCAAGTCTTCGGCCGCCGAATTCACCCGACAACCTTGTGATGAATGCGAACGCTTGTATTTGACTCAGGGGAAGACTGCTTCTTCAACCACAATGCCAAGAGGACCGAGCGGGTCTTCCCGCAGGCCGACCTAGTGATGACTGCAGTGAGAAAAGATGCAAGTGGTCATACTTGGACCCTGTGCTGCAGCAGCGGCACCGTTACGTCAAACACATCAAATGCAAATCACATGCAACATGCTTGACCATCCCACTGCGGCCTGAACATATCGGTCACGCATAAGCCTGGAGGGAGACGGAATTTAACGCTTGAGCTCAAATTCTGAGTTTCGCAAAGAGGTATCGCCAGAAGGCCTAGAACAGACTTACAGTGGCAGTGCTGTACTCCTGCGGCTTCTGGACTCCTTTGTCTTGCTTGAGATGTCGCGTTCAGGTGACCACACGAATTTCGGCTCTCCCGAACAAGTGGGCCAGCTTTGATGGTGACTTCCTTTAATACTGCATCTACAACGACATTTCATTTAATCGCATCGCATCATTGACATCCTTAGTACATGCTTTGTATAATGCTGGCGTCGACAACTTGACAGGATCACCTTGTACTCTGACAACGATCCGATGTCGTCAATCATTATTCGCGAAGCAACAGCAGCGGACTGCCACGCCATGACTCGCGTCCGTCTCGCTGCATTCGATGGCGCACCACTCATGATGTGGCTCGGCGGCCGCGATATTAACCTTCACGCCCATCATCAGCGCGAAATGCTTCTCAGAGGGCATAAGCGCTTCTATGTCGCCGTTGATACAGCACGTCAGGGTACAGACGAGGCCGATGCAGCGGACGGTCGCATTGTCGGCGTCATGCTCTTTTCGCGCGAATCAAACAACATGGAGGCGAGTGACGCGCATCATATTAGCTACCTGCAGTGGCTGGAAGCATCGATCGTGTCGCTCGAGCTCAAGGCTTTCGTCTGGTGGCGCTATCTCTCAGACCGGCAACGCAGCCACGAACAAGATCGCAAGGTTGAGATCTTGACGGCGGCCTTGTCAGATGGCAAGCAGCGTGAGCTCAAAGACAAGGGCATTCATGACTATATTGATCTCTCTATCCTCACCGTTGACCCATCTTGCCAGGGCAAAGGCGTAGGGAAGAAACTGCTGCGCGTTGCATTTGAGCGAGCAAAACGGGAAGCGGTGCCAGTCTGGCTCGAGTCGACCAAGGCGGGCTACCCGGTCTATCTCAAGACTGGCTTCAAAGACACAGGCTGCATGATGGTGATCAAAGACGGCGACGAGCTGATTGAGGAGATTCCCGGGATGGTTTGGAAGCCCGAAGAGAATCCCTAGCATGATGGGCGGGTGGCTCACTGCCCATCACCGACATTCTAGTTTACCGGTCATTCTCGCAAGTCTCCTTTGCAATGCGGTATCGACCCAGCCTTTGAAGCGAGCGCTGTCTTTGTATAGACATCTAAATATTCGACACGTAGCAAAGTCTATTCGACATCTCGTTGTTGCAGAACATTTGCTCAAGAGACAGGAGCTCGGATACAGGGATACGAGCGGATTCAATGATCTTACTATCCTGGCCATCATCCGGCGTGTCAGATTCCAGATGTTGGTCAGACGCTTCTCAAGGTCGCTCATTTGAGTAGTAGCGTGCGTCATGACACACGACGACCAAAAACCTAAATTTCACTCATCCCACAATCTGGCGGCGCGTCATGAGCCTTACGGTCCGCTGGAACCCGATCAATTGGACGCACAGCGACCGTGCCTTTATTGTCCTCACGAGCTTTCTCTTGACCTATGCGCTCTTTTCAAGCTTCATTCGAGATCGGCTTCATCTTGCTGAGCCGCCTCTTGCTACGCTTTGCGGCATCTTGACTGGACCGAGATGCTTGCATGTCATTGATCCAAAGCACTGGTTCAATGTCGATGATGCGAGCGAAGAGCTTGCCCGAATCGTTGTGGGCCTACAGGTCTTTGCCATTGGTATTGAGCTCCCGACTCACTGGCTGAGAACAAAGTTTGGCAGTCTCTTTGTGATGCTTGGACCAGTCATGCTCTTTTCTTATGCAGCCACGGCCATCCTCGTCTACTTTGTACTTGGATCAACCTTTGAGACAGCATTCATCATTTCAGCCTGTCTCGCGCCGACAGACCCTGTTTTGGCAGCTTCGGTGCTTGGCAACTCGCAATTCAGCAGTCGCGTGCCGCAACGCATCAAGGATCTGCTTGGGGCAGAGAGTGGCGGCAACGATGGCGTTTCCTTTCCATTCTTGTATTTACCAGCTCTACTCCTGATGAAGTCCAATACAGGTGGTGCCCTCAAGGAATGGGCCCTTGTTACGATTCTGTACAAATGTGTGCTCGGTTTCGTGATTGGCGGCGTGATTGGTCTATTCAGCAATCGCCTACTACGCTACTGCGTCGAACGCGCACTCATGCGTCCAGAAGCCTTTCTCAGTTACTCCCTCTTGTTGGCACTCTTCTCACTCGGTGTCGGCACTATGCTTGGCGTCGACGACTTTCTCTGTGCCTTTGGTGCCGGTGCAGGCTTTTCAGTCGATGGCTTCTTCAAGCACAGAACAGAAGCCTCGCATCTGCCAACCATCATCGACCTCGTCCTCAACTCGGCCTTCTTCATCTATTTCGGCGCAGTCATTCCCTGGCACGCCTTTGACGATTTTGGCCTGACGCCCGTCAAGCTTGTCATATTGCTGGTACTTGTCTTACTCCTGAGGCGGATTCCGGCTCTCATGCTTGTTTACCGGTGGACAGCTGAAATCAAGAGCTTCCGCGAGGCCCTCTTTGTGGGCCATATGGGACCGATGGGCGTCGGCGCCATCTTTCTCGCCGCCAGCATCACACGCGAGCTGCAAGAGACGCAAGAAGAGGTCTCGTTCCTATCAAAGCACCGTCATGCGCTCAAAGAGGCTGTCAATCTCGTCAACCCCGTCGTGTCCTTTATCGTGTTTGGATCGATCCTCGTGCATGGACTCTCGGTAGGCTTCATTGCATTCTATGGACATATTTCACGCGACGAGCAGGACCAAGCGGCGATCCCTGGTGCTGAGCGTGGGCTTTTGGAAGGGTTTGACAATAGCGATTATGGGTCAGTCAATAGTCTTGAGCAGTAGTCATTGACTCTCAAGTAGCCGATTACATAAGCAAGCAGCTGTCACATGTCATCGATCGGCTCCGTCTTTCTTTCTTCGTCATTTTCCGATCAACAAGACACCACAACTAGTTATTATAAGTTAGTCAGTCAACGAGCAGACGCATCAGGCGCATAGTGTGAGGAGAGGGCGCAGGTCAAGATACCTGCAGGCAGAGCCATGGAACTCTTGGCCATCCTTGCGCAAGTCGCACTCATCCTGCTCGACGTCTTTCACCACTACAAGCGCAAACTCAACCGCCGCATGCGACCCCGCGCCTACCTCAAGACTGCGCTAGATCGAGCGCCCAACTTTGCGCAATACGAAGATGCAGCCGAGCGACTCGACTACGAGGTCGGCAATGATGTCTGGCGCAGGAACCCGAGTAGTCGCAAATATGACCACCGTATTATCGCGAGTCGCATCACAAAGCTGCGGCGTGCGCGCGGGGAGAATGACTTGCTAGGCTTGTTGTATATGCTGCGATCGGGGCTGTTGCGAAACCTGGCCAACATTGGCGACAAGCATCTCTACAATCGCTCGTATTTGGGCACCAAGCTGCTCATTCAAGAGTACACCTCCGAGGTCATGCAGTGTCTAGAATACATTCGACAGCATCAAGCGCCTGGTTTTCTGACAAACGAAAAGAAATTGCAATTCTTTCGCGATACGCGGTTGTCTTATGGGCAATCGGCACTTGTGCTGCAAGGCGGCGTGACTTTCGGCATGTTTCACCTCGGCGTCGTCAAGGCACTCTGGGAACAAGAGATTTTGCCGAGCGTGCTTTGCGGCACAGGCGTTGGAGCCCTGATTGCCGCAATTGTCTGCATGACACCCGACCATCGCCTTCCCGCACTGCTGTATGAGGACTACATCAACTTTTCAGTCTACGAACGACGCAGTGAAGATCATGGCGCGTTCTGGCGTAGGCTCAAGCGCTTCTTCACTGAAGGTTACTTGCTCGACACGAGTGTCCTCGGAGAGCTCTGTCGCGATAATCTCGGTGAACTGACCTTCGAGGAGGCCTTTCAACTTACCAATCGTGTCCTCAACATCACCATCAGCTCAACGACGCAGTCCTCGACTCCGGCATTACTCAATTATCTGACAACACCGCATGTGCTCATCTGGACCGCCGCCGTCGCCAGCAATGCGCTTCCCGGACTGTTTGAGCCTGCCGAACTCCTCTGCAAGGATGAAACTGGCCGCATCGTGCCTTGGCAGCCGTTTCCAGAATCCAAATTCCACCTGCATGCCTCCACCGGCACGCCGTACAATCGCATCAGCGAGCTATTCAATGTCAACAATTTCATCACATCGCAAGCACGGCCCTATCTTGCGCCCTTTTTGTCATCCCCGTTGCATCGACACGCACGCAGAGGTCTCTACCTCAAATTCATCAACGTGATTGCACTCGAGCTTGCACATCGCACAAAACAACTAGCTCGCATGGGTCTTTTGCCACTTTCAGTGCTCTGGAGTAATCCGAGTATTCACGATACGCTCGACACGCAACAATCGGAACTCACGCTCGTGCCACAATTGACGGCAGGAGACTTCACACGCCTGCTCGTGAGTCCTACCAACGATGCATTACGCTACTGGCGTACGAAAGGTGAGCGTGCCACCTGGCCTGCTATGGCATGCCTACGTGTCCGCTGCCTGATTGAAATGACCTTGAAGGAAGGTTTCGAGGCGTTGCGGTTCGAGGAGCAACGTGGCTTGGATGTCTCGGGTGTTGGACTTGCTGCCTATGGCTATGAGGGTGGTGGCGGCATCTACAAGAGCCACAGTGTGCCACAAACGGCGGCCGTAGACAGTCCAGGGTTGAAGAGCGCACTCAAAAAAGCGGCAAGTGTCTCGGATGTACGTCCCAAACGTCGCAAAAGTCTGCAACTACCTGAAATGACCAATGGCCATGCTCAAGCGACTTCGACGAAGCAGCCGCTCATCACACCTGGCGGATCGTCATTGCATGTTGCGATGCAGGGCGGGTCCTATGCATTGTCACATGAGCATGCCAAACGAAACGACCCTGAGGGACAAGAGACAATGAGTCGATTTCAGCAGCGGACAGGTCGCAAACGGAGCAAAACCTCGTCCGAGTCTTTGCCCATTCATGGCGAGAAGCATGTTTGGGCAGGCTGATGCAAGTCTAGAAAGGTAGTGCAATTTTATCGAGCAGGATGGCCGAAGCGCAGACAACGACGCTGTAGCCGAGAATGAGTGAAACACCTTGCATGTTGCTGATTTTCATGAGTCGAGTGCCCAAGCCGAGATTGAGGCATCCCGTCAGAATGTTGGCCAGCAAGAAGACTTTGAGTGAATGCTTGTTGACCAAGTTGAGCAACAGCGATTCGTTTGGTGCTGTCGCCGTCGATTCAGCTTTTGTCGTTACCGATGGCGCCATGCCCCGGCCAGTCCTCTTTTGCAGTTGCTTGCGTCGACGCTCTTCCGCCGTCGCTGACCTGGCCGACTTTGTTGCAAACCAAGTGAACCCTTGCTCCATGAGCATCAACGCCAGCAAGAAGCCCGCATTATGACCTGCAACCCAAAAGACATACGGCGCATTCGCAAGACGACGCGAGGTTTGCCAAGGTCCCGTAGCACCAATCTGGTACTTGTCTGGCCTGAGAATGCGCGTCGGAATCGGCAATGTCGTCATGAAGCTAACGCAGAACCAGTGCAGAAGCGCAGTCACCAGCAGTCGCACACCCGCCGTGGTCCGTTGCGCGGCCGGTCGAAGGACAAGAGAGCCGGCATCCAGGCCGAGTAGAAAAATGGCAGTGTAGCCGCCAAATGAGGAGAGACCTTCTTTGTTTGCAGAGATGAGCGAGTCTCGCGGCGCCAAGAGGACCCAATTTTGCAGACCCGTCATTTGGAGCGTTGCTTCATAGAGGATGGTCACGAGGATGCCTTGAACGAGGAAAGATGGGATCCATCGCCAGAGTTTGCGGGAGACGGGCAGAAGCGGCGGTAGAAGAGCCAACGTGAGGAAAAAGTTCCAGTGCGTGCCGTACTCGGATGCATGCTCATGATAACCGCTACCCTTCACCAACAACGCGCGGATGATGCCCATGACGCCAAGAATACCAGTCTGCTTGAGACCTTGCGCGATTGTGTACGACTGCGGAAGTCTTGCCGATACAAGACCAGAGGAGAAGACAAATGACCCGACGCCAAGGTCCATCAACGACGTGCCCCAAGTCTCGACCTTGGCGTACCGACGCGGGAATTGAGAGGTGTCGACTGCAAAGATGCAAACAATCGTCAGGAGCATCATCGTTGCCCTGTATGAACTTAGAAAGCCTAGTCTTGGCTTCTTGCCGGTCTCGGTGGCGATAGGTCGCAGTGCCGTGCCTTGTGAAAGGGCCCATATCAAGACGATCATTGCGCCACCACCATACATGGCAAGCAGCTGAAAGAGACCGGCACCATTGTAAAGTGTCACCGCAAGGACTAGATTGAGCACATAGCAGACAAAGCTCCAAGTCAGCTCATCCGTAGCACTTTGCAGAAAGCCAGCAAGTTTGAGACTAGAAAACAACGCATGGGCTGCGAGAATGACGAGCGTGATTTGATTGATTTCTCTGACACTTGATCCGGTATGGTTCTCGTAGAAGGCTCGCTTGAGAGCAGCATCGATGGCTTGAGCAGCCTTGGCTTCGTCTTCTAGTGCCATGAGGATATGTGGTCAGGAGAGTGGCAGCCGCCACGTCACAGCGCGTTGTTATTCTTTGACCAGATGGCACGCGCTCGTTTGACGATTCGGTGAACTACCTACCTTCAAAAGCTATTCATCCATGTCATCCTCGACTTGCTCCTCCTCGCTTTCGCTTTCGGCATCTAGTCCAAACGCTTCTTCATCCAATTCACCTTCGCTCATACTGCTCTCCGCGTCATCACCTTCCTTCTTCTCCTTTTCGAGCGCACGAAGTTTTCCGCGCTTGGATCGTGACCCACGCTCCTCCTGCTCTGTCCGTTTCCGCTTGAGATTCTCAGCTTGATGCGCCTTGCGCGCTTGCTTCTCCTTGGCAAGTCGCGCATGCAGTTTGTTTTGCCGATCCACCTCTTCCTTTGTCAATGAGATGTCTCGGTGATGCAGCACTTGTCCACCGCTGATTTCGGCTGTAATCTTGTAGAGTGACAAGGTCATGCGCGGACCGAGCTCGACCAGTTTGACGCCTCTTTGTTCAACCGGTTCTTCCTCCTCACGCTTCACCTTGATCTTCCTGACTTGACTGGATGGCACGCTAATCTTGCTGTCTTCATCCATTTCCGACTCGGACGCCGAGTCATAATTGGTATTGCCGAGCAAAAAGTCAGAAACATCTTCAAGTTTGCTAAGATCTGGCACCTTGTCGCGCTTGACACGCTTCTCGCCGGCACGAATCTTGCGAAGCTTCTTGTCTGCGCCGAGACTGCGTGTGTTGATGGCATAATGGCGGAGCTCAATATCGGCGCCTGGCTCATTACTCGTACGATGTAGAAGCACGACACGCTTCATACTCGCCAGACTCGCCGTCGCCGTGTTGAGATTCGGGAACATGTTGGCAAACGTGGTACGAAGCAGTTCTTCTTCCGGGTGCGTCTTGCTGCTCCCGGCGGCGAAGTTGTTCATGACGAGCAGCGGCGCATGCGCAAACTCAGGGCCTGGTGATTTCGGATTTCTCAGAATCTTGCTAATGTCCTTGGCGAGCGAGTAGGCACGAATGCGAAAGAAACACGTCGGTCCACGCGGGGTGCGCGCAACTCGCAAGGTCGGTCCCGACGTAGACTGGTTAAAGAGCAAAAGATGGGTCACACCAAGCGGACCGGCCATCGTTGTATAGTCGCGCAGCTTATTGTTCTTACGCTCCTTGAGGCGCGCGGCTGTATGCGGCGCCATGAGGAGTCGCGTATCGCGCACGAGTTGCGATAGCGCTTTGCCAGAGGTGGCTGCGCTCGTCTGGATAACCATTGACTTTGGCACATCCTCCACTTGCTGATCCACCTTGTGTGTACGTTTCTTTGTCCTTGCTTTCGCCATGCTTGCGTTTGTATCTGGGGCTCTGTGGCCTGGCTTGCGATGTCGATGGCTCGGGTGTCGCTAGAAAAAATGATTGTCGCACGCAACCAGTCCTCTCGTCTTCATTCTTTTGATATTTGTCAGTTCGAACAATGCCTCTGGGTTAGGCCTTGGACCAGGATGGTGGATCTTGGGTTAGCTCTTACAGTTCTTACAAATCTCAAAAGTCTCGAAGGATAAGCACAGGGCTGTAATTGGAGGAGCTCACATCGTATTCTTTTGATATCTGTCATCCAGCACCCTTGGAGTTCCTCATCGGTAATAGTGTTCGTACCAAAGAATTGTAAAACTTTCCAAATTTGACAATTATGAAAAGTCTGCCGGGTAAGGTGCGATAGGAGTCGGCAAACTAAATTACAGGAGTACAAAAAGGAGAAGAGATCAAGCTATGTGACAGGCATGAAGGCCCAGATCGTGCCAATAGATGCCAATACTGCAGAGATGACGGTGAGAAACCAAAGCATGCCACGGTTCATCGCCGAAAGCTTGCCTTGCATGATGCGTAGATAGAAGACCACCGGCAGGATGACACTGATAAGAAAGACAAAGGCTGAACCGAGCACCGACATGACCCGATCAAAGCTCGGCACGAGGATGGCAAGCATGCAGGTTGTCAAATTGACGAGTGAGCGGATGCTGACGTAAAGCGATACGCGACCGAGTCCGCGTTTCCGTTCCTCGCGCAACGTCTTCAAGCCAAAAAAGATGTCAATGTTGGCTGCAATGCTCTTGATGGTCAGGGGCGCCTTTGTCAGCGAGGTGACTCCCGTCATGAGTACTGCAATCTGATTGAGGATGCGCGGATACTGCTTGATGCGCAAGAGATTGACGGTGACTTCTGCTTGAATTTCATCGCCAAACATGAGGTAGCCTACGACCGCGACGAACGAGCAGACAGCGCCGGAGAAGACATAGGCAATGACAATTGCCCGCGTGAACTGCCGTCGGTCTTCCATATCGCGGTAGATTTGCGGCATGATACCATGACCACCCCAAGGAGACATGAGCAAGCCGAGAGCGAGCGGCAATGTCATCCAGGATTCTGGCAAGATACTCGTCGGCATTGGTTCATGCAACGATCCTGGTTTGTGGCGCTTGTAAAGTCCGTCGAAGAAGATGACCCCAATCAAAACGAGCGTGGACAGGATACCGATCGCGGAAGTGTAGCTGAGAATGCGTAGCGGCAGAAGCGCTGAAGGCAGCAGAATCACAAAGCAAATAAGCTTGAACATCGTCGAGGATATTTGCGGCACGACAGCGTGGAAGTTGTCCCCAAAGAGAATGACGAGGGCAGATCCAGCTGCCAGCAGCTCGAGCATAAAAATGATGGCGGTGGCAAGCGTTGCTGCAGGGCCGTAAGCCAGCGCACCAATATCGCTATAGGCATAGGCGGTGTCGCTCGTTTCAAGTGAGCGGGCGAGCAATACAGCAGTGTAAGCCGTGACGGCGGCGCCTATCGCAAGCATGAGCAGCCCTGGTACCCAGCCGGCATATTTGATAGCAAGCGGAAGACTCAAGAGACCAATGCCAATCAGCAAGTTGACGATATTGAAGACTGTTTGTGCCAAGGTTGACTTTTGATCGAGGTCCAGCCCGAGCAACCCGTCTTCACTATCCTCATCGGGAAAGGAGACATGATGCCGTGCAGGAACCTCTGCGGGCAATAGCGCTGTGGACTCGGTGGGGTCGACAACCGCTTCCTCGTCAATCATACTCGGTAACCGGCCAAAGGCCTTGCCGGCAGCAAATCTTGAGGAAGCACTGCCAGGTCTTGCAGGACTACCAAATGCATCGTCCGGCGACGCCGACGCTTTCGAAGAAGAGCGCCGCTGCCGCGTATCGACTGCTTCGAATCCACTGGCGCGTCGAAGGGATGATGCAAGGCCTTCGATATAGGAAGGTGAGTGAGAGGCATAAGAGGCATGGCTGGCACCGCTTGTCCGCCGCCGCCGGCTATCAGGTATATTCATCAGCTGAGATGGGTATTACAAGTTCTCGAGTCTCGACATCTGCGCGAGTGTTTTGCAGATGCGAGATGTCGTTTGACTCATTTCGGCCCCACATCCAACGACGCGCGCTTAAACCCGGACCAGAGATCTCGAGAGCTGACGCGAGTTGGTACTTGCCATTCCTATGTTTGAAAGCTGAGGTCACGGAGTGTTTGACAGGTAACTGGTCCGTTATCACTCACTTTTGATGAGCCAAGTCGCTCTCTGCGCCCGTACAACATCGTGCACTCCCGCGGCCGACGGCCGTTGCCAATGCAATCAATACTGCGGCAAGGTCCGGATGCTACCAAAATTCAATAGCAAGGCATGTGGCTTATGGCTTATTGTGTATTATGTATGAAGTCTGCAAATATGCGAAGCGACTTTTGAATCAAACAAGCTTGATGCGAGCCCAAACTCAGCTCTGCGAAAAGCAAACACGATTGCCGCTCAATCTTCTCTCACAAAAGACACAATCTGGCTTGCTCCTGTAATCACATCAGTCTTACAACAAACGACAACAAGGGCCCTTTGACAGATTGCGACAGTGTTGTTCTCGAGTGCCAACCCAAATATGCACTTGTTGATCGCGAGCGTATCTGTTTGCTCCCCGAGCTTGAAGGAAGCATTATACATTCGCCTTATTCGCCAAGGCGGCCAATGTGCAGTTCGAGATGGTTCGACTGGCATCCTGTACGCTTGTGTTCAATGTCTTCAACGCCCTCTTGCTACAAGTACACTGCATTTGGAAAGGCTACGATGTCACCAACCTCCTACACCTCGAAGCCGCAGGATACAAGTACTTTGACGTAGGCGGCGTGTCACAGATGCCACTCGAGCGCATTTTGGCCAAGCATGGCATGAACCTTGCTCGCATACGGCATGATCTCGATTCCCCCTGTTCTGCGCTGACACCACAACAGACTGAACGCAACCGATGAGAGTTTGCAAAACGCTTTGAAACTGGCACAGCGCTTCAAGAGTGTCGGCGCCTCTCTCTATGTGGACCTCCATCTAGCCGAAACTTGGGGCGATGCCATCATGCAAATGAAGCCCAAAGCCTGGGTTGACAGGTCTGGTCGCGCGCTGACTGGCCCGCCACTTCACGATAAACTCAGAAGCTACGTCTCTGGAACTCTGGCCACATTGAGCAAGACTGGCGCCCATATCGCCTATGTGTCTCTCGGCAACGAAATCTCAAATGGAATCCTGTTTCCGGATGGCAAAACTCAAGGGGGAAACTACGCAGGCTTTGCTGGCTTATGGGCAAGTGCACGTCTCGGAGTGACCGATTTTGTCAAGGCGACCGGTGTGAAGCCACGGGTCATGCTTCACCTTCCGAATGGTTGGAAGGATTCAGTCGTGCGTCTCTCTACTCGAAAATGGTCTCGGCTAACGTTCAAGTCTAGTTTCTTCCTCAATCTCTTTGCGACCCGCCTCGTCACTCCATCCATGGTTGACGTGGTCGGGCTCTCCATGTATGCAGACCTGAACGTCAAGGCGACTTTATCCAATCTTGCGCTTCAGATGAAGACTCTGGAAAGCAGGTGGCATCTTCCTTCCATGATTGCCGAGACCAACTGGCCAGTCGCCTGCCGTGGCAATGGATATACGCAGTGGGGAGGTGGCCGCCCGATGTTCCCCCTTACGGAGACCGGTCAGCTCCAATGGTACCAAGCTCTCATTGATTTGCAAAAGAAGAACGCATTGCGAAGTGACATTGGCATTGTTGCATTCGAGATTGGGTGGATGTCAAAGCCAGGGGCCGGCGGAACGTGCGAGGATGTTCTGCTCTTCGGTGTGCCCGACCCTCGTGGTGACTGGCACAAGGCCGTCGCACGCCGGTCCATTGGCCTGTTCACTGCTTAGACAAGATCAAAGAAGAAGCGTGTTGCGCATTTTGTCAGAAATCATCATTACATTGTATTGTACTCTTACAAGTATATGCTCGAACTGTCTACTGTAGATCATCTACAATTGCGCCTGCACAAGTTCGTAATACTTGCCTCGCCTGTCCAACAAATCAAGATGTGTTCCGCCTTCCACGATCTCGCCGCCCTCAACCACGTAAATGACATCGGCAGATGCAATCGTACTCAGGCGATGTGCAATTGTAATGCAAGTGCGCCCTGCTGATGCACGATCCAGAGCCTCTTGCACGGCCTTCTCGGCCTTGTTGTCGAGGGCACTCGTCGCCTCATCCAAGAGCAAGATGAGCGGATTGCGAATCAGCGCCCGTGCGATACACAATCGTTGCTTCTGTCCGCCACTCAGCTGCGAACCCTTCATGCCGATATCTTGGTCAAAGCCATCTGGCAACGATTGGATAAAATCGAGAATGTTTGCATCCTGGCATGCTTGTTCGAGATCTTCCTGGGAGACTGTGTTCGGATCAAGCGCACCAAGCAAGATGTTCCAGCGAATGGTACCTTCGTACAGGATAGCATCCTGGCTGACGAGCGCCATACGGGCACGGTGTGCATCAAGTCCAACTTTTCGAATGTCCTGGCCATCAAAAGTAATAGAGCCTTCTTGCGGGTCATAATAGCGCTGCAGCATTGAAAGCGTCGAGCTCTTACCGCCGCCCGAGTGCCCGCAAAACGCGATATGCTGTCCAGCCTCGATGCGCAAGTTGAAGTTTTTGAGCACAACAACATCCGGTCGCGAAGGGTAGACGAGCTTGACGCCTTTGAAGACAATCTCGGCGCCGGGCGTAGGCTTCGCATCTTCCTCACTGACAGGAGGTAAATGCTGGTGCTGGGCCATACGGTCAAAGTAGCGGCACAGCACCTTGAGACTGTGGAACGCGCGCGAAATGTCAGGCACAAAGGCTGAGGCACGCGCTGTTGAAAAGGAGGCAATAATGACCGCTTCGAAACATGCAAAGAGCTGACTGACGGTGAGTCGGTTGGACGTGAGCAGCTCAGAGCCCCACCAAAACGTCAAGGCAGAGACCCAAAAGACAAGCGCTTGGCTGAGACCGAAGGCGGCACTGCCATAGTAAAGCGTCTTGCGGCGCGGGGCCGTGTTGAGCTTGGCGAGCATGGTGTTGTATTCTTCTTGGATACCAGCCTCACGTGTTAAAGCTTGCACCTCGCGAATGGCATTGATGTTGTCCGAGGCAAAGCTGGCGGCCTGATCGGAAGACTCTTGACCTTGATCTTCGTATGATTCCATGATAAGGACATTGGCGTAGCCAGTCGCAAAGAAGAGAATGAGAGGCGCAAAACTGACAAGAGCAAGGCGCCAGGAAAGGACAAATCCGAGAACGACACTGCCGATCAAGTTGGCGCAGGAAATCAGGATGGACACGAGGACTGTGCCTGTAGCAGACGCAACGTTGCCAGGATGCGAAGAGATGCCAGAGGTGAGACCGCCGAGCGAGTTGGCTGGATCATCAAAGAAGGAGATTTCCTGCCGCAAAAGGTGTGCTGAAAGGTCGCGCTTGAGCCTTCGCACGAGTCGCTTGCTTGCCGAATTGAGCAGAAATCCGGCACTAAGGCCCGTAAAGATGCAGATCACGGCAATGATGAAGAGGTACAGACAATACTCGTCGACTTCTCGTCGCAAGCGAGCAGGGTCGCCAACGATAGAGAGTGAGTCAATGGTTCGACCAACAATATATGCTGACGCCGGGAATGCACCACCGACCATGAGTGACACCAGACAAGCTACGATGATGGTCCATCGCTGAGGACGTGAGAACACCATGAATCGTTTTGAGAGGTGGCCGAGCGAGTACTTGGCCTCTGCCACACCAGCCGGACGCTGTAGCGCATTTGGGTTGGCGACAATGACAGTCGGTACCTTGAGTAATGGATTTTGGTCCGGCACTTCTGCAATCGGCCGGCTCGAATCCTTTTGGCTATATCGCGGCCTGCGCAGAATGGCTCCATGCGTATTGACCGATTCAACGGCATTCTGGTGACGCGATACGAGCGCTTGGTAGCTTGTTGACGGCTGCGACGATTCGGTAGGCAACTTGCTACGCACGTCGACTGACTCAAAGAGGTAGTTGTTGTTGCTCGTCGACAGGTCCACAAGCTTCCGATACTCGTCGCCCTTGGCATACAGTCCATCGTGCGTGCCAACCTCGAGCACACGGCCGGAGCCCATGACAATAATCTTGTCAGAGTCCTTGATGGACGATATGCGATGGGCGATGATCAATGTGCTGCGACCATGCAAAGCAGCATCCTTTTGAAGCGCGGCATACACACGACGTTCCGAAGACGAGTCGAGGGCGGATGTGCTTTCATCGAGAATAAGAATCTTGGGCCTGCGGACGATCGCGCGCGCAATGGCAATACGCTGACGCTGCCCGCCGCTCATAAAGCCACCCGACTGTCCAACAACGGTCTCGAAACCTTTGGGCATCTTTTCAATAAAGTGAAGTGCGTCTGCGGCAATGGCGGCTTCTCGAACCAAGTCCCGTTTCTTTTCTTCATCCATTGTTTCAGCAGCAGTCCCCGTGAGACCGTATGCAATGTTTTCGAAGATGGTAGTATTGAACATGGTTGGATTTTGCGCACAGATGGCAACGTGTTGACGGAGATGGGTGAGATTGAAGTCGCGCACGTCGATGCCGCCAATCAGCACCTCTCCCTCGTGTGCCTCATAGAAGCGCATCAGCAGCGATGCAATCGTCGACTTGCCTGACCCAGAAAATCCAACAATCGCTGTAGTCTTGTTCGCCTCGAATGAGACCGACACGTCGTCGAGCGACTTTTCGAGCGGACGTGTTGGGTAACTGAAAGACACATGTCGCACTTCGATTCCGTTGGAGAAATCGTCCGTGCGGCCGTCATCTGTGGCTTGGATGGCTGGCACACGGTCGATATCGGCAAAGATCTTGGACTGAACTTGGCTCGCCTCTGTGATGGTGGTGATCTGTGGAATGATGCCGGCAATGGAGAAGAGGCCTGACAAAAACACGAAGAACGTGGTGGTCAACGGTCCCAATGTGATCTGACCATTGACTAGTAGGCGGGAGCCAAACCAAAAGGCATATGAAAACGAAGCCAAGACGCTGAAGAACAGGACACTGATTTCCGAGCCACGAATGACAGACTTCTTGATGCCAATGTGCTGAAGCTTGAGCAAATGCTGATCAAAACGCTGGATGAGTGGCACCTGCATTGAAAAGGCCTGCACAATGCGTACACTGCCGAGAATGCCGTCAAGGAAGCTACCGGCCCTGCCATCTGCTTCAAGTTCCTCGCCGGTAAACTTATTGTTGTAGTACACATTGACTGTGTACAAGATAATGACAAATGGCAGAATAGCCAGTAGCGCACTCGCAAGAATCGGCGCCTTGATAAAGCCGACAATCAGGCCAATTATGAGTGTGGCAAATGACCAAACCAGGAAAGACACCTTTTCACCAATACCGGCCTGAATAGCAGCAATATCCTTGGTCGTACGCGACGCTACTTCGCCAGCGCCCACTTTGTCGAAGAAGACAATGTCTTGGCTCAGGACAGATTTCAGGTATGCCTGTTTGATTTTATTCGCAACACGCTCGCCTGCGATTGTAAAGCAGACGAGGAAGCCTGTGTTGAAGAGGGCGGCACCAAATCCGACGCCGAGCATGCCGAGGGCGACGATACGTGCTTGTGAGCGCGCCTCGATAGCAGCCTGACCGCTGATACTCCCGTTGCTGTCGGCAGTTGTATTCGCAGCTGTAAAGATGCCGTAGAGCAAATCAAGCGCAGGAAAGCAGACGCCAGCGAGGCAAGCAGAGCCAATGCCTGCCGCATACAAAAGCTTTTCTTCGCGTCCGAGGAAACGCGTAAAGAGAAAGTAGTTTGGAGTTTTGCGGCGACGCTTGGGTTTCGCGCGGTCGTGGTGCCGCTTGTTTGTGGACTTTTCGCTCATGTCAATTACCGTGTCGCTAGGACTCATCGTCTCTAGAGGCGATGCTGAAGCCATAGTGGATTAGTTAGCAGCTGTAGATAGGTCAATGACAACGTAGTAGCTGTAGCGCTCGCTCCTGTATTCAGCAGATGCGCGTGTACGGGTTTTTATCGGCAACGTCCGCAGGCTGATTTTGTGAGTCATAGCAAAGTGGCACGCAGCGGATGAGCCGCGATTAAAAAATGAAAAGACGAACCAATCACCTCGACAGAACGACGCGCCCCACTTTAACCGGAGATCGGATAAAGCAAAAGGCAGCAGTCATACTTGCACAGACTCACAATTGCCTCAGGAAAATATGGGTCTTTCTGCCAAGTCTTGAATCTTGCTCAGATACTTAAAGTTGCCTGTAATCTTTGCTCTTGAAAGTCAAGCTGCGTATTGAGATGCAGCTGGCGCCGGCCACTGCGGCACTGATATCCATGACGCGCTTGATCTCAGATCTGACCCGAATTTGTCAGCTGTCGCGGGGAACAAAAGGCGACATTGCAATTTGCAACCGTTACACAAGGTCTAATCAGCAAACAAACCAAACATCCCCTGTCATTGCCATGGTAAGTGAACGGACATCGCTCTTGGGAAGATCATCTCAAGCCGTCGAGCCAGAGTCACTCGTGGCACCGGGCACGAAACCCGAACATGCACGACCGGCGCGCATTGTAGCCTTTGACCTGACTCGAGGCTTGATTTGTTTGCTCATGGCCATCGACCACACCTTCTTCATCTCTGGCAAGGAACACCCGACGGAGTCCTATGCAATTCATCCCGACCGGACACATCTTTACCTCAAATCATGGTATCACTATGGTCTGCGTTTCGTAACCCATACATGTGCCCCAGGCTTCAGCTTGCTTATGGGTCTCGGACTCGTCTACTTTGTCGAGGCGCGCATCTCCAAAGCAAAGTGGACGCTTGGCAAGACACTGCGCAACATCGTTATCCGGGGACTGGTCTTTCTGGCAGTCGGGTTCCTTGCGACACTGCCTTGGGCGATATCGATGCATGTCTACATCATGATCGACATTATCGCCACGCTCGGTATTGACTTCATCCTCGTGGGAACGCTGATTGTTGGTTCCGCTGCAATTGAGCGGCGAACGCAGAGGCCGGCCGTCAGCCATCTCTTGACGGCCTCATTGCTGATCATGGCCGTTGTCAGTGCGTGCATCACAATCTTTGTCGCGCCAGAGCACGGCAAGGAAGCGAGTCCCGTGGTCAGAATTCTCTGGCTGACGGGGCCGAGCGATGGCGGCTGGGTGCTTTCGCGCTTTCCGCCTCTCAGCTGGCTGCCCCTTGTTCTCTACGGTGCGTTCTTCGCTCGTGCCAGCAAGCTTTTGCCGGCCCGTCGCACGGCCAGCTTTAGCTTTGCGCTTGCAGTCGTCTTTCTCGGACTCTTCCTTGCCGTGCGAATCCCTGGCCGACGGGGTAACCTGACACCGGTCAAGCACACTTGGTTCCGGAAGGGCGCCAGGGAGTTCCTCTGGACGGACAAGTACCCGCCAGATTTGCCCTACATCACCCTCTTCAGCGGCATCATTCATTTGTTCATCACGCTCTTTAGTTTACTACCGGCAGATTTCCCGACGACGGTGACCATTGCAGGCACAGCGATTGGTGGCACCAATCAAGTGTTGCTCGACATTGGCACGAGTCCATTCATCTTTTACTTTGTGCACATGTACTCATTGAAGGGCATGGGCATGATTCTAGATGTCTTTGGACTTATGAAGACACCCAAGCAGCTGGGTCCGGGTTACACCGGTCCTGGTATCGGCAATGGTATTGGGTTCTGGGCGCTATATCTGGTTCTGGTCATGTGGATGTGGTTTGTTTGTCGATGGTATGGCCGCTTCAAGGCGAGCAAGAGCGTCGATAGCCCCTGGAGATACTTTTGATTGTTTACTGGATACAGACAGGAGGTTGGTGCGTTCACACATTCGGGTAGATAGGACCATACAGGCTCTCGGCGCTGCTCAAGCTCAAAGCTTGTTCATCGGCGTGACAAGTCGGATGCGAGATGTCTTCGATGATTTGACATGTATGATTTAGCCGTACCAGCTGCAGGTAGCGCTGCACCCGTTCAAGTTGCGGATCCGGTGCTGCTTGTGTCGGTCCCTGGCGTGAGATGAAATGCTCTGCGGGACGAACTCCTTATCTTGCGCCACACCGGCCCAGTTTTATCTGCTTCCAATTGTCTCGTCTGTTTGCGGGCTCGAGTATCGATATCTACGCGAGAGTTGAGGCCAGACAAACTGATAGCGCTCGGTCGAATCTATTAAAATGGCAGCTTGTGCCGGTTGAGAGGACTCCTTCAAGACCACGTCCTTGGACCAGACTGTTGCAGCTGCACCATGCAAATCCCCAGCTGGCTCTATGCCGATAGCCTCGCTCGAGAACAATCGGGCACCGAGGCCATGCTCCAAAATGCTGATCTGAAGGTCGTCGAGCCTGCCCGGCGTCTTTGGTCCAAGCGCAACTTTGTCGCCTTTTGGCTGGCGGACAGTATCAATCTCAACACATGGATGATTATCGGCTCGTCAGTCGCCGCCGGCATGAGCTGGTACGAAGCGTGGATTGCCACATGGATCGGCTACTCAATTGTGGCCATCTTCATTTGCATTTCTGGACGTATCGGAGCCACCTATCACATTTCCTTTCCTGTCGCGTCGCGCGCGAGCTGGGGCATCTGGTTCTCACTGTGGCCAATCTTCAATCGAGGCGCCATGGCCTGCGTCTGGTACGGTGTTCAGGCCTGGCTCGGTGGACAATGCTTCGTGCTCATGTTTCGCTCAATGGCACCTTCCTACAACAACATTGGCACCAAGAATCTCGATGGGGGCCGCCTTGGTACCCGTGACTTTGTTGGCTTTATGGTCTTTTGGCTCGTTTCACTCATCTTTATTTATCCACCTGTCCACAAGATCCGGCATCTTTTCACGGTCAAAGCGGTGATTGTTCCTATTGCTGGCCTCCTTTTCATGGTCTGGGCCATCGTGAAAGCTGGTGGCATCGGTCCGGTGGTTAAACAGAAGGGCACACTTCAGGGCTCAGCACGCGGCTGGATGTGGGTGACGTCCATCATGGCCTGCGTCAGCAACTTTGCAACCTTGATCCTCAACAATAGTGATTTCACGCGCTTTGCGAGGTCGCCAAGCTCTACATTCTACCCGCAACTCATCACAATACCTTGTGGATTTGCCATCACTTGTTTTGTGGGCGTCATTGTCGGTTCGGCATCTGAGTCGATCTACGGTGAAAAGTTGTGGAACCCGCTCGAACTGTTGGGACGAATGCTCGACAATGGTCCTTCATCAGCAACGCGTGCTGGCGTTTGGTTCATTGCCTTTGCCTTTGCGCTCGCCCAACTCGGTGTCAACATTGCAGCAAACAGTGTGAGTGCCGGTTCTGATTTGACTGCCGTTCTTCCACGATTCCTCAACATTCGTCGCTCCGGCTATATCTGCGCCATTGTGGGTCTCATCATCAAGCCCTGGATTCTAGTGTCGGACAGCTCCACCTTCACCACCTATCTGTCTGCGTATTCGACCTTCCTGTCCTCAATCATTGGCGTTGTTTTCGCAGACTACTATCTCGTACGCAAGGGCTTCCTGAAAGTGGATGACCTGTACTCGGGCGATCATCATGGCGCGTACTACTTCTGGAATGGCTGCAACTGGCGTGCTGCTGTTGCCTACGTGGCCGGTGTCGCCATCAACATCGGTGGCTTTGCTGATGCCGTTGGTGTCAAGGGCATCCCAGATGCCGTCGTCAAGATGTACACTCTCAACTTTTTCCTCGGTCTGGCTGTCTCCATGAGCATCTATGTTGGTCTATGCCGGTGGTCACCTGTACCAGCATGCGGCGACAAGTGGCCATCTGAGGCGGTCGAGTACCTTGACGCGATGGATCAGGACGAGATGGACAACATTGAAAAGGTGTCCTCGACTGACAAGGTACCGAGCACTATCAAAGTACCGCTGCAAGGGTACCTCGTCTAAGTGCCTCACTCTGCGTCGGCCGTGTCGAATCAAGCAAGTATGATTTTGAAAAGCCGAGAACGTCTTCAGTACCTGCGGGGTCCTCGCCGATCGTCTACACCAGAATCTCTTATAGCTTCCAATGAGAACAGGTACATGTACACACTGCCCGTTGTAGGCCAAGACGGAACTATATAAGCTATCCTTGCCATCTCAATGCCACCTGCAGATTCTCACCCTGACGAGGTCGCGATTGATCAGTGATGACTAATAAATAGAAATGAGTCAAGCGACATCAATAGGTTAGAAATGAGTCAGATTATCTCGACATGAGCGAGAGCACACACAACTATAAAGTCCGTGTTACATGCTTGAAATAGTACCTGGGCTTATGATTCACCACGACGAAACTTCTATCACAGTCACCATCCTCCTTACTTGTACGAACTTGCTTCTAATCGCTGTCGTCTGGCAACTCAGATCACTCACATATGCAATCTCAAGTGACAGACCCTTACAACGATGAAATTTGGCAAAGCAATGTCGTTCTTGTGGGCATCGAATGGTCACTAGTCATGACACGCTTTCCTGGGAACTGGCAACTGATCGACAATGGAAATGAGCTCATACTGTTGTGCAGAGAATGAATCACGGGCGATCCCACGGGGGCGCAAGCAATGTATGTCAAAAAGGCGCGGCCCTGGCACAATCTTTGTTGCCGCTGTCGCCACGGCTGCAGAAACATACGCTAGTCAAGTTTGGCATAAGTTCATGTGCAGGCATCTGTAGAGAAACTAGGTAAGTTTTCTTGGCTTCAAATTCCAGTCATCGTCTATACGAGGGCACCTGGTCTAGACCAGGCGACAGGAACCTACCCATGTAAGCTACGGGAATCTTGGAATGCAATTGTCACCTGACCCATCTGAATAATCGTGCGAGAATTCAGAAAATTGGTCCGACAAAGACAATGTAGTGATAGCAGACTCCCAGTGCCATAGCTAGACGCGATATGCCGAAGCGTACGCGTGCACAAGCCAAGGCTGCTCCTGCTCCCGCGGTCGTAGAGAAGGAAGACTTACTTGCGGACGAGGTGGAGCTCGATGACGCCTCTGCTGATGATGCGAGCGATGCCGGGTCAGAAATCCCAGAGGAGGACATCAAGCGCGCGATTGAAGCTGCTATGAGAGGCGAGATTCTGGTGGATGAAGAACTAGACAGCGATGAGCTTGTACCCATTTCCGACGAGGAGGATCCAGAATCCGAGCAAGAAGGTGCACAGGAGCAAGAAGCGAGCGACGCAGAGAGCAAAGACCCGTCCGAGGACGATCCTGATGTCGAAGAGCTCGTCTTTACCGAATCAGACGAGTCGGACGATGGTGATTCGCTCTTTACGATTGCTGGTGCGAATGGCGAGCCTAGGCGCATGCGACCAGAGATTGAAGCCGGCTATGAAAGTGATTCTTCGACAGAAGAGGCAGGCAACACAGTCGGCAATATCGACCTCAAGCTTTACGAGACACTGCCTCATCTCGGCTACGATATCAATGGCAAGCGTATCATGCGTCCCGCCGTCGGCAAGGCGCTCGATGCGCTTCTTGAAACAATGGAAGGCAGCGAAGGCTTTACCGGCGTTACTGACCGCAACACTGGTCTCGATGTCAAGCTCTCCGAATCGGAACTCGACATCATCAAGCGCATCAAGCGCGCCGAGATGCCCGACGCGGATTACAATGCCTACGAGGACTATGTCGACTACTTCTCCGGCGTTGTCGAACAATCTGCTCTCTCTGGCGCGACCGAACCCAAGCGTCGCTTTGTGCCTTCCAAGCACGAGCAAAAACGTGTCATCAAGATTGTTCGCGCCATTCGCGAAGGTCGCATTTTGCCCAACAAGCCTGCCAAGTCACAAACAGAAGACAAGCGTCTGCAGCGTTATGATGTCTGGCAAGATGAAGTGGCTGTGCCTGATCACATTATGAACATTCCAGCTCCCAAGATGTCCTTGCCAGGTCATGCGGAATCCTACAACCCGCCAGCCGAGTATTTGCCGACTAAAGAGGAGGAAGAAGCATGGCTTGCCATGGACCCTGAAGACCGTGATCGCGACTTTTTGCCCAAGAAGTATGGCAGCTTGCGTGTGGTCCCGGGCTACAATGAAAGTCTCAAAGAACGCTTTGAACGGTGTCTTGATCTTTACCTGGCGCCGCGCGTGCGTCGCAACAAGCTCAACATTGATCCAGAGTCGCTTGTGCCCAAGTTGCCCTCGCCGCAAGACCTGCGACCCTTCCCGACAAAGTGCTCACATATCATGCGGGGTCATACCGGTCGCGTACGATGTTTGCATGCCTCACCGGATGGCAACTTTTTGGCGACAGGTTCAGACGATGGCACGGTCAAATTCTGGGAGGTGTTGACAGGCCGATGCCTATCCAGTGTCCCGATGCCTGAAAAGGAACCCGTCTTGGCTGTACGCTGGTGTCCGAACGTCAAACTCGGACTCTTGCTGGTCAGCGCAGGCGATTACGTCTACCTCATGACGCCGCCTATGCTCTTTTCAGATGAAATTGAAGTGGACACCAAACAGGCTATTCAGGCAGGCTATGCCTACCAAGCGCAACAGACCGGTGCCAGTAAGAAGGAGCCGCCCTGCAAGTGGCTCAAGCCGACCGATCAGCAACAAGATCAAGGCTTCTTGCTCGTGCTGGCTGTCCGCAAGCAAATCAAGCAGGTGGACTGGCACCGTCGCGGTGACTACTTTTCGACCGTTTGCCCCGATGGCAGCACGGCTGGCATTCTGATTCATCAGCTTTCGAAACATGCATCGCTGTCGCCGTTTTCCAAGACAAAGGGTTCCATTCAATCAGTGCTCTTCCATCCATTGAAGCCGATCCTCTTTGTGGCATCTCAGCGCTATGTCCGCGTCTACGACTTGCAAAAGCAGTCTCTTCAGCGGACGCTGCAATCTGGTGTCCGCTGGATCAGTTGTATGAGTATCCACCCTGGCGGCGACAATCTTGTGATTGGTTCTTATGACAAGAAGCTTGCCTGGTTTGACCTTGATCTCTCACCAAGGCCCTACAAAACGCTCAAGTACCACACGAAAGCTGTTCGCGCGGTCGAGTACCATGAACGTTACCCGTTGTTTGCCAGCAGTGCAGATGATGGCACCATCCAGTGCTTCCACGGCCAAGTGTACAGCGATTTGAGCAAGAACGCGCTCATTGTGCCGCTTAAAATCTTGAAGGGACATGCGGTCGAGCAGAGTCTTGGTGTGTTGGAGGTGTGTTGGCATGCGAAACAGCCTTGGCTCTTCAGTGCAGGTGCTGATGGTACTGTCAGGATGTGGACTTAGCTTTTGTACTTTCCCATGTTCATCGTTATTGTAGCGCCTCTTTTGCCAGCCCATCTCGTCGTGCCCGCAAATCCAACGACCATGTCAAGAACGAGGGCGACATCCATCTCAGTGCCTCTCGACACAGACTATTCTCATGGCAGACGAGACGAAGCCAAAGCCCGAGCGCACACGTCCTCGTTTCGCACCGAAAGAAGAGATCCATCTCGACCCGCCACAATCGACACCCATCTCGCGTAAATTCCTGGCGCAATGCAACGGCGCCGACGGTAGTCCACAAGGCGACCGACTCCTTATCGCCATCCGGGGCAAAGTCTTTGACGTGACACGTAACAAAGACGCCTATGGTCCTGGCAAAGGATACAATATCTTCTGTGGCAGCGAGGCGAGTCGAGCGCTGGCATTAACGAGTTTGAAGCGGGAAGATGTCGAGGGCGACCTGGAGGGGAAGCTGGATGACCTCACGCAGGAGCAGATTCAGACGTTAATTGATTGGGAGACATTCTTTGGCTATCGGTACAACGTGGTGGGCTTGCTCGAAGGCAGTCCATTCCTATGAGTGCGATATACACATTACGACCAGACGTTGAGGAGTATAGCGATATTTTTTTTCACTTCACAGCTCAGTCTTGTCGAGTGCAGCTGCAGCCTGCTTTCCCTTGCAACACGCCTTCTTGCCTTCCTTGCATGCACAGGTGGCGCCACCACATCCAGAACATCCTTTTGTGCTTGCCTCTGCAGCGGTCGCTTGAATCGGCCGACGTCCTGTGAATTGTTTCGGTCCGACATAGCCTTGCACATCATAGCCAGGCTCCTGTACCATCATACCAAGAATCTCAAAGGCCAAGTCGGCAGCGGCCAAGGCTGTCGTCTCACCTTGATTGTCATGCGCCGGGCTGACCTCGACGATATCGGCACCGACAAGATTCAATCCTTGCAAGCCTTGCAAAACCCTGAGCATTTCACGTGTCGTCCAACCACCCGACTCGGGTGTTCCTGTGCCAGGTGCCACCGAGGGATCTAGGACGTCGATATCGATGGATAAATAAACGGGGCGTTCTTGACCGAGGACGTTCATGATATTAGCAACGATGCCGTCCACGCCAATCGAGTCCATCTCACGCGCCTCTATCAGCTTGAAGCCAACCTCCTGATCATGCATGTAGTCATCAAAATCAGCACCCGACAAACGCGTCCTGAGACCTGCATGGACACTCGTACCATTAGCGATATAGCCACGCTGGGCTGCCAGGTGGAACATGGTGCCATGTGTGAAATCAGTCGTTTCAGAAGCCCATTGCTGGGGGTAGGCGGCGGGGGACCAGGTATCCAGGTGACTGTCAAAATGCAGGACCGAGATGGGTCCATAGGCTTTGTAGAGGGCTGCGAGGGCTGGTAAGGCGACACTGTGGTCGCCGCCGAGGGTCAAGAGGCGAGGCTTGATGGTGCCTTCTTTGGAGAGACGACGACCGGCTGGCTCTCCTTTTGAGGACGCAGCGACAGGTCCGCCAATGAGCTGCTCAAAGGCAATATTCATCTGCTTGAGCGCCACGGCACTGTCAAAAGGCGTAATCTGCTGTCAGTCGCTGGCACATGACTTTGCAAGGAACACACAGGTATGTCACCACAGTCAATAATCTTGGCCCAATTCTTGTAAGGGTTGATGCCCGTGGCTGCATTGAAGCCGCGTAACGATGTCTGTCGCTGGGACATGTGCCGGATAGCCCGCGGACCGAATCGCGCTCCGGGTCGAAACGAGACTGAAGTATCACTGCAAGGATCAGCCTAGTTTTTCAGTAGCTTTGACATACAAAGGAGCACCGATGATGGCAATATCGAAAGCTTCATTCGGATGGGTCAAGCATTTCACGTGAGGTAGATGCGCAAAAGTCTCGATGCCGGAGAAGGACCAGTCAAAGTCCCATTGCTCGGTAGCGACAGTACGTTCGGAAGCTTCAGCCTGAGTAGAAGCTGCCGAGCAGCCGAGGAGCAATAGTAGAGATGCAAGCATGATTAAGCAATGAGGGTTTGGTAGACCGTCGTCGGCGTCATTGGTCAAAGGCGAAGGTGCATTAGTAGGGAGAATCAGATGGGTACGAACGAGACTGCCAAGTGAGCCGGGGTTCGGCTGGTCGTCGACGATGTGATTATCCAGCTAGCACAGAGGATGTTCAAGCCGGCCGCATCATCCTAGTGATCCTATGAGTGCGAATGAAGTTGATGAATGCGATGGTCAAAGCATGCATCGAATAGAAATTATAGTCATCACAGCGTATCCGAGCAATACAGATAGTATTGCAAGCAGAAGGGAGACTCAAGACGGTGATCAAGCAAAAACAAGCAATCAGGGAAACGAAGAGGAAAGAGGTATGCAGATGGTTGTTTTGTATTTCGTCTGTATGGAGATAGGCCGAAGTACTGGGATCGCCGTGCTGTGTTGCTGAACAGCGTGGCATGTGAAGACAATCGTCCAACCAGTTGTCGAGTTTTGAACGATTCCGAAGGTCGTGATGTGTTGCTTTTGAAAAGATGGCTGCTGGGAAAGCAATCTAGCACACGACGCCCGAGTTTGACGCGATACGGGGCCAGATGTCTGAGGCCTCCTTACCGACCGGTCCAGTGATGGCCGATCCCTTCATCTCACCCTTCGGGTTCACGATGACACCGGCATTGTCCTCAAAGTAGAGGAAGACACCGTCTCGTCGGCGCCAAGGCTTGCGCTGCCGGACAACGATTGCCGGCATCACCTTCTTTCGGAGCTCAGGCTTTCCCTTCTTGACGGTAGCCATAACCATGTCACCGACACCGGCGGCAGGCAGCCTGTTGAGCCGGGCACCGATACCCTTGACAGAGATGATGTAGAGGTTCTTTGCGCCGGAGTTGTCGCAGCAGTTCATGACGGCTCCAACGGGGAGACCGAGGGTCATGCGGAACTTGTTTCCCGACATGGTTGCAGAGTGTTGAGCGGGTGTGATGCGCTTGACTTGCTCTGTGTCTTTCTTTCTTGCAAGCTGGTCTTGTTCGAGTCGCGAACTCTGTCTTGGGAATGTCGCCCGCAGCACAAAGTTGGATGCATGTTTGGGTGATTGTGTAGAAACGCAGTCACACCCATCAGAATTCAACGCACTCCAATCAAGTGCAATCAAGTGCAATCAGCCTCGGAGAGCAATGCTATGGCAATGCTATGGCAAGGCTAAGACTGCGACTGACTTTGCCAATCCGCATCGTCAACAGGCTCACTCTCTACATCCACACTTGAAATTGAATCACTGTCATCCGCAATCCGTCTCGGTCCCGCAACCCGCCGCCGTTTCGGCACGTCTGGTGGTGACCCGACTTCATCTGTGCCTGGAACCCATCCTTGCTGCTTGGCCCGGTTCGAAGTCTTGCCCTTCGTTGCTCCATTGCGTGGCTCATGTGATAGGCGAGGGAGGTTGATTGTCTTTTGTAGTCGCGTCAGCCAGGCAATCGGGTCATCCGCTTCAGCCTCCTTCTTGCCTAGTCCACGCACCTGCAGAGCCTTGACAAGCTCAGCCGGTGAAAGCGTCGCAAGCAAGTCAAGCATCGCCTCAGGCATCTCCCGTGCAGGCTTCAAGAGCGCTGCCACGGCATGTTCATCGCGGTTCTTCTGCACCGCTTTTGCGAATCGACTGAGTTGTTGTGCAAATGTGCGTGCTTGAAGCATTCGCCGCGCTTCCTCGACCGTAGCACACGCATAGATCATCTCAGACAACTGATCCAATCGATGCTCCGTCTTTTGTACGTGTCGCACCAGTTGACAAAAATCATCGAGAAACCACTCACTGCGATTTGCCACAGGTTGAATGCCAATCGACGTCAAGAAGGTACGCTGCCCTTTCACCGAGAGACTGGCAAATTGCGCCAAACTACATTCTTGACCGCGGACGGGCACACGAACCTTGACGGAGCTCTCGCCCTTGACGACAGGACGATCCGGAGCAGGGGTAGGGGCAGGCGTCATGGCCGACTTGAGCTTCTGAAGACTCTCCATCGCACTCTTGCGAAGCAACGAGGCTGTCCCGGCGGGCACCTTGGTCGCCGATAAGACACGCGCCACCGACGGTTCTCTCGGCCCTGGCTGTGAGGATGCCGCCGTTTGCGCCGGAGACGTAACTGTGGTGACCATGCCATTTGTCTTGCCAGCGGGCGATCCACCAGGAACCTGCCCATTCGTCTTTGCAGGGAGTGCATGTGCGATACGGCCATTCGTGCGGGTATCAATGGGCGAACTTGTGTTGAGCTTGCCATGCACAGAGGAAGACACAACGTGCTTGGCCGCTTTACTGGCTGCATCACCCTGCTGCAACGCCGCTTCCGTCGCCGAGCGTTTCTTGCTGGTCGTGACAGCAGGCTGCACCTGTCCTGTTGTTTCTTGCAAAGCCGCCGCGAGACTTGCTCGGTAATTCGCTTCAATCGTAGCAGCATCGTTTCCACCTTCACTGCCGCTACTTCCCGATGAATCGCCGCGTGTCGCCATTCCCGACTGTGCCAACAATTGCGCATTGAATTTAGGCCGTAACGGTTGCTGCGATGAACTGCCACTACTCACGACACTGCCAGGTCTTTGCAATGCGCGCGTCGTGTTGGGCGTCTTGCGTTGGACATCGTCAAGCGTCGGTGCACGGGATCCGGAACCGAGCTGTGAGAGGGAGGCAATCGCCGCTGAGCGTGCCGTCGCCGCCTGATTGCTGCTCTTGACGCTCGAGGGGGAGGATTTTAGAGCGGCAGCAGCGACAGGCGCTCCGAGAGGTTGCTGAGGCGTAGCAGACTTGGGCTGCGCCTGCGTCTGTGAAGCTGGCGGGGGACGCTGTAAGGGACCTGACTGGCTCGAAGCGGACTTTGACGCCGGTTGAGCTGGCGTGGCCATCTTCATCGCTCCATTTGTTTGTGACGCAACCGGTGCATTGGATTGTTGCTTTGACGGAGCTGATGCCGCTGCTGGCCTTGCCGCCGGTTTGGGGGCTGGGACAGGACGCGGCTGTGTCCTGACGGGTGCATCCGATTCATCTGGCAAGAATAAGGGCGAGCGATTGCCACTCTGGACAGGCTTCGCTTGCGTTGCTTGCGCCTGTTTGGCAACGCGCTCGCCTGGTGGTCCATCGCCAGGTCCATTGTGAGATGAAAGCCGCGATTTGTTGGCGCTTGTCGTCGTCGCTTCGGCCTGGGTGCGCAACGCTGCTGCCGCTTCGAGTGATTTTTTCGAATGGATGACCACCTTGACGCCACTACCCGAGGCTCTCGGCTTCTGACCCTGACTTCCGACAGACTGCTGAGAAGAGGGTAGACGCGATGGGACAGGTGTCGTCGGCTTGCTTGCCTGAGCTTGTGTTTGGACTTGCGTCGGTATGGCGGGAGGCCGATTGCCTGCAGGCGATTTTGGCGGCGGTCTGTGAAGCGTTTGTGGCTCAGCACGCGGCTTTGAGGTAGCAGGACTTGCCTTGTGAGCAGCAGGCGCGTCGAGCCGATCTATCAGCGTTGACAAGGTATTACCCATTGCCGCCTGAGAGGAAGCAAGACCGTCCGAAGACTGCACGCTGACAGGTCGCTCTTTGCTGCCAGCGACAAGCGATCCTTGTGTGGTAGGTCTCACTTGCTGGGATGTGCTATGCGTAGGCTTTGCAGGTGCTGGTGCCGTTGTCTTTGCAACGTGCGCAGGCGCCGGTATCTTGCTTTGGCTTGATGCGCTAGCTGCTTCACTGCCAGCTGTTATGACAGGTGTCTTAGCAGGAGCAACAACGGCAGGCGCGTTGCTTGTGGCAACAAGCTGCGTAGTCTTTGCAGTCGGTGTAGCCTTGGTTTGCGCTGGAGCAGCTGGAGACGCAGCAGGTGCCACGGGTGGTCTCTGAGCTGCTACTGCTTGTGGCAGCACAGGACGTTCCGGTTGAACCGGAGTCTGAGCCTTGATCGGAGCTTGCGCAGCAGATGCATGGGAGACTGGCGCTTTTGGTTGAGCCTGTGCCGCAAGTGGCGTTGTGGCAGCAGATTGCGCAAGGACAGTCCGTTGCGCGACTGCTTGTGCCGGTGCCGCTGCTACAGCTGTTACGGCAGGCGCTGCAGGCTTAACGATCGGTGCAGGCTGTTTCGGCGCAACGACAGCTGCAGCTTGTGGTTGAGCTGCAACGGTGTTCGGTCTGGCAGTAGGCTGCGGTTGCGGTTGCGTATCAACTTGTCGAGGCGCTGTTGCAGCAGTGGAAGGACCAGCAACAGCTGCTTGTGAGACTGCTGCCGCTGTCGAGCTTGTTGCAGCTGTTTGGCCTGCAGGTTGCACAGGCGGCTGAACGGTCGGCGCTCCTACTACTGCTGCTGTCCCAGTCCCTGATCCTGCTGCCAGCGATCCTGTCTGTGTTTCCCGTGTCCGTCCTGGCATCGTCGCACGTCGTTCTTTCGCAGCCTGTGCAGCTTTCACCCACGCCGCCCGCTGACGATTCTCCGCCTCGCCGTCGCCGCCATTTGCCATATCCAAGACAACAGGCGCGTCTTCTTCATCACTACTGAGAATCTCAATCGCATCCACGACGGCTTTGCCGGCGCCGAGGTGGGCCAAGACGGCGGCACTACCGGTTGAATGACGTGACGTAGGTCGAGAGCTGGTCATATCGATCGGTGCGTCGCTGCGTCCGCCTGCATCACGCCAAGCAGCACGAAGCGTCGTCTGTGCACGATGCTGCCAAGCGTGTTCTTGACCCTCGGCAGGAGGTGGCGAGTGCGGGCTTGCAGGTGGACTTGAAATCAAGGTGAAGCGATTCGGCATGCTGTCGAGGGCGAGGCTTGTTTGTGGTAAGGGGACTAAAGGAGGCATACCTGGCGTCCGTGGCGCGGTGGATGCGCTTGCACCCGCGGCGAGGGTCTGGCCAGGCGCCTCGGGCGGACTGGAGGGTAAATGACCGCGCAACGCGGCGAGAAAGTGATTGCGTGACTTGCCATTGTCCGTTTGAACACGCTCTACCGTCTCTGTGGTCATGGCAGCATGCGTTTCAGCTGTGTTTTCAGAGGCTCTCTGGTGTTGCGGGCTTGCTTGGAGCGTCAAGGTCGATGCCTGCGCTGTTGGACTCCTCGTTGGTTCGGTTTGCCTGGCAGCGAGTGGTCCACAGGGTACGCGGCCAGTCAGCATCGCCCTGAAAAGCTCTCCATCCGGCGACGTGACGGTTCGAGCGGCGGATTGATGTGCAGATGCTTGGGCGCTCACGGTCGGCGCACCACCCATTTGTACTAGCGTGCTGGTACCCTGTATCTTCTGCCTGTGTTAGATACTCCCTTTCTTGTCTTCAAAACACGCGCTTACCGCTTCTGCCGCAAGCTCACGCAGGCCCTTGAGAAATGCATTCAACGCCCTCTGAGATTGCTCAGTCGGATATGCATCTGCATTTCTCGGCCAGAGATATTGGCCCGTCCCTGGTTGTATCTCGCGATTGAAATGATGCCAGACAGAAAACATATGCGGTTCGCGGACAAGCGCCACACGTTCCGCGGGTGTGGTGCACCGTAACGCATGTTTCTTGATGGAGACGGAAGGAGCCGAGTCGACCGATTGCGTGCGATAGAGCAGTACGACTTCGGTGCCGTGGAAGGCTTTGCCACAGACTTGACAGAAGCCCATTTCGAGCTGTGTCGCATGACTCGGGACGAGGAAATAGTCTCCGAGTGTGACAGCTTGGATCGTCTCAGTATGGACGGTCGCCATACTTTGGCCGATCGTCGAATCTGATCGAGATAAGTTGACGTGATCAGGCGCCTCGGCCCGATGTGATTGCAAAGGTAGACGGTGTCGCGGTGTCGCGCGACGATTGTTTGTATGTTGAAGATACTGTCGCTGTATACGTAGATGTGATTGCTCAGCGGCCCTCTTAAGCAAATAATTCAACGCCCATGTCGTATCTGTACTTGCTGAAGACTTTCACCGTCAGTTCAGGCGCACGATCGCGTTCTGAGCCAGGGATCGGATGAGGATGTCGGCTTTTGTGGTGTCCTTGCCCAGGTGAGGTTCTGATTTGATTGTCGTGTTGGAAATTCGCGACTGGACAAGGGCGATGACTAGGAGCGACTAGGAGCTCTCATGGGCCTATGGATCGTGCCAAAGACTAGAGCGGCTACAGCTTCTTGAGTACATGCTCAGCAGCACTCGTCGTTACACCCGTCCCATCTGCCTCCACAAACACATCCTTGACAAGCTCACCTTCCATAACGGCCGCAAACCGCTTGCATCGAACAGACCCCAAGATCTTGCTTGCATCAAACTCAAGGCTCGCTGCCTGCGTCCAAGCAGCATCATGATCAGCGAGGAACGTCACCTCAACGCCCTGTGTGTCTGGATAGTCTTGCAACATTTGTTTCGCATAGGCGCCCTGGACAAAGGCGTCATTGACAGAAATGACCGTCAATGCTTCAATCCCTTTGGCCTTGAGCTCCTTGAGCCGCTTGAGATAGCCCGGGATGTGCGTTGACGAGCAGGCTGGTGAAAAAGCAGCTGGGATGCCAATCACGATCGACTTCTTTGGGGTCGGCACATCGATGAGCGTGCCTGGGGAGTCTTTACGTAGCTGAATGGCCGGTAGCCGTTCGCCAGTGGAGAGCAGTCTGGCTTGAGCTGGTTTAGAGAAGAGCTGGCGTCTGAGCATGATGAAGCACAATCAAGTTAAAAGCAGGAGCGTTGGGCAAGCCTAGACAGATACCTTGCTTAGATGGGTAACCTGCTTAGATGGCGCTCAAGAGTCATGAGTGGCATGAGTGCGTCAGCGGGTAGAAGACACTCGACAGTCACAAACTAGTTCATTGAGCGGGACAAGCAGCAAGAAAGCGCAAGGATAGGTTGATATGCAGAGGCTCATTGGCTCTTGTGATGAGACCAAGTCCCAGCCGTCTCTTGTCTTGAGCAGCGGCACATGTCACTCATGATCACTAGCAGCTGCCTGACGTCGCGCACCACACCAACACCACACTAGTGACACTACAAGGACAAGTGAGCAGTACTGACGAAAGCCGATCGCGTGAATCAACAGCACCTACTTGTGCATCCAAAAACGTCGAATCAATTGGATCCCTATCGACAGTGGACTGTGCGCTTGTGAGATTGGACACTCGAGGAAATGGCGGCGGAAGAAGGGCATGGCAATCTGATTGACCTGGAAGAGGAGGCTGGCCCCGCTATGGATGCCGTACAGGAGAAGCCTGCACGCGAAGAACACAAACCAAGTCTGCTTCAGCGACGGACTGGATCAGATGCATTGAAGGCAGAGCCGGCCGTCAGTACAACAGAACTGCAGGTCGGTTCAGAAGGTGCACATTCGCCAGGCGATCTAGCGCGTTCATCGACGCCCATGGCGGACACGCAACCAACAGAAGGTGATGCATCAGCGGAAAGGGAGCTCCAAGGCATCTTGTCGCAGCAGTATCCACCAACACCGGGCGCCAGTAGTGTACGGAGCCGGCGGCAGTCTTATTCCTTTTCGCGCAAACCGACACCGGAGCCCGCGAACGACGTGCCATTTGATTTTACACGATTTCAAGAGCAACTCAAGGCCAAAACTGCCGAACCCGTGGCAAAGTATATGCGGTCTTTCTTGTTTGAGTTCAAGAAGCGACAATGGACGAATACAGAGCAACAAAAGATCATTGCCGACTTTCTCGACTTTATTCGCGACAAGATGGCCGTCTATGAGCCCTTCAAGAGCGCCTCTGAGCAAGAATTTCAAAATGCAAATGAAGGCATGGAGAAGCTCATTGTCAATCGTCTCTATCCAGAGCTCTTTCCGCCTTTGATTGCCGCCAAAATCGGCAAGAGCGAAGCAGATCGACTCGGCCACGGCGAGGACCTCGATCGCGATCGTGTCTTGACGAGCAAAATTCGTACCTACAGCTGGATCAAAGAAGCCCATCTCGATATCCCGCCACCTGCTGAACCCGACAACAAGCGCAGCAACCTGCACGAACGCTTTATTGGCTTGGCTGCCATTGAGATTCTCAAGCTGGATCAGTATCGTGCCCCGCGAGATAAAATCATCTGCGTCTTGAATTGCTGTAAAGTCATCTTTGGTCTGCTCAAGCATGCAGGCAGCGATGCCTCGGCTGATCGCTTCATTCCCTTTCTCATCTTGACGCTGTTGCATGCCAACGTGCCGAATCTCGTCTCGCACGTTAGCTTCATTCAACGCTTTCGACATCCCGATAAATTGAATGGCGAAGCGGAGTACTACCTTTCGTCGCTTTTTGGCGCCATCAGCTTTATCGAAGAACTCGATAAGCAAAGTCTGACGATTACCGATGAAGAATTCGACAAGGAGGTGGAGGAAGCCGTCAAGCGAATTCGATTTGAAGATGCCGCCGTACCACCTTCTCCCAGGACCCCTGTCGCGCCGCCACGTCCAGTGCCGCAACCAGGCACGTCTTTTAACTTTGGATTCAGTTCACCACCTGCAAGTCGACCCGACTCGGCACTCGGTGCCCGACGCCCCTACAACGGACCAGGCAGACTTCAGCTCCCCTCAAAAGATCTCGTCTTTGAAAAAGCAGGCGAACTGCTCAATATCGCCAAACCGAGTCTATCCACCATTGGACGTCTCTTTTCGCAAGAATCGACGAATGCCTCGGGTTCGGGCACCGTCACACCTGTTGCCGCTGAACTTGAAGCCGAAGATCGACAACTTCAAGAAGGTTTGCGCCGGAGTATGATGACTGAAGCCGAGCAAGCCATCCAAGAACAAGCTTTACGCGCCCGTCGTCAACGGAAACTCGCCAAACGACAAGGCTCAGGTGATACACGCATCAGTCGGAGTTATATCGAGAGTGGCGCTTTCGGTGGTAGCTTGGCACCCTCTGCAACAATGGATGAATCAGGCATGTCGGATGCGAGTAGGGGTGCACCGAGGCGGAGTGTCAGTGAGCGCGACTTGATTGATCTTGCAGAACAATCGGTCACCTTGTCCAACAAGCAAGGTTCACAGACACACACCATCTCAGTGACGGGCCCAGACGACATGGCGGGGAGTGCTGCAGCGGAAGCCGAGACGCAAGCGGCATTGGCGGCTGCAGAGGTCATCAAGGAGACGGAACGACAAGAGATGCTTGCGACGCTGTCGGCCATGTTTGAACAGGTCGATATCGGCGTTATCGAGATGGTGCTTGAAGCCAAGGGCAACAAGGTCGGCGGTGCCATTGACGCTTTGCTTGAGATGAGTGGGTAAGCTCCAAAGGCCTCAAAAAGCGTTGCAGTAACACATCCAGCATTGACTCTAGCTAGCGTCTTTTATACTTCTTGCTCATTGTACATACTTTTCAGCATTCTTTGCCAAGGCTTTGCACGCTATGCCACGCGACCGAATGACTCAATCATAGGTGAACCCTTGGCAACGCCATACTCTGCCAATCCAGCAAGCGCACCCAATACAACCGCCAGGAACGGCGGACACTTGAGTTTTTCAAGCAAGACAAACGTCAACCCAGCCACAACTGTAAACCACGGCAACGTCAAGATATTCTGTGTGCCATTACTGCCTGCTGTCGCCGTCGTGGCGCTGTTGGCGGCATTCATGGCCGTCAAGACGCTCGGCGGCGGCGTGACGATCGTCGTTCTGCAAAATCGATAGATTGCTGCGAAAATCAGCCCGACGGCGGCTGCCGTCACGCCGCGGAGGATTTGACGTGTTGCTTGAAAACGGCGTAGGAAGGACCAGAATGGCATCAGGCCAACACGAATGAGAATGCCTGGCAGGAAGATGCCGAGCCAGGCGAGGATGGCGCCTCCGACTGGATTGGAAGGCAGACTCAAGGCACCGAGGTAGACGGCGAAATTGAAGTTGGGACCTGGAAAGGCTTGAATGATACTGAGGCCGATAAGAAAGTCGCGCACAGAGACCCAGCCTGGATCCACGACATAGGTCGAGAGGAGTGGGATGACGACGGGACCGCCACCAAAGATGATGGTACCGCCCAAGAGCATATTGCGAAAGAGAAGGCCTGCACGCGTGGGTTGACTGACGGCCGATGTGACGGCGAGCGTGACAATCAAAATAAGGGCAAAGAGGATGAGAACGAGGTAGCCTGTACGCATTGAATTGAGAAACATGGGCAAAGGTGGCGTTGTTTCTGTATCAAGTGGATTGTCTGCGTGGTGAACGACTGCCGTGGTCGTGGGCGCATCCGTCTTTTGCGCAGGTACAGGATCGATTGCGGCGCCACGACGTCTGACTTTGGCGGTGGCAGGTTCTTGTAGACTCTCTAGCTCAATCTCGGGCTGTTCGTCAACAGGCGGCGTCGCTTGACGCTTTTTGAGACGTTGACGGGCTGGCAAGGACCAACGGACTGCATTGTCAGACACGTAGCTGACGATGCCACCTGCAACGACAAGGACCGGGTAGAGCCATTGCGCCGAATACAGCGTGGCAATCGCCGCACTCAACGACATGATGATGACCGTTGTTGTATCTGTAGCAGCCTTTTGTGCAAGTGCATAGCCAGCTTGAGCAATGAGACCGACGACAGCGGCATTGAGGCCCGAGAGGAGATGGTAGACGGCTTCAGGGAGGACCTCATCGATCTGGCGAATGCCAAGTCCTAGCCCAAACATGGCAATCGCTGCTGGCAGAGACCACAAGAAGAACGCTAGGAACCCGCAAAACAGACCACCGCGAAGGCTCGCGATGGAAAAGACCATCGTGGTCGAGGCGGGGCCTGGCGATGCTGAGCCGAGGGCGAAGAGTTCTTGATAGGTGGCTTCATCGATCCAGCCGAGCTCTTGTACAAACTTGCGATGCAAGATGAGGAAGTGGACGGACGGTCCGCCAAAGGAGGTGAAGCCAAGCAGGCCGCAGTAGCGAAGTATTTCAGGCACATGCGCGAGATAACGTCGCGGCATGATCAGATGTATACAGTACAACGCGATCAAAGCAAATGTGCAGCTTTTGCTTAGGTGTCGAGGACTAGACGTCAAGCCGGACGGTGGTCATTCAGAACTCTGACTGCTGGGAGCTTCGTTAAAGCTAGTTATAACTTTGGAGGACTGCTTGTAGGCTGTGCAAGACAAGTTGGTGCGTGTTGTCATTCGCCGACTGGGATTGGTCGAGTAGCAACACCACCCTCAGCTGTCATCCTGTCACCGTTCGGACTGATATCTGTCAACTCAAGACTAAAGGGAAAGGGAAGAAGGTGTTTATCTACAAGACCTGTGTATAGTATGCGGCATGACCATAGACGATGCCAAGACGCTCAACGAGCTGAGTGAAAGTCCCGAGTGTTCTAACGCCGACGCCCGACAGGACTCGGCGACCGCGACGGACTCTTATCCTTGCCAATCATCTTCAAATGCTTCCGCTGTGCCATCTCCAGCTCGCGATTCAAGCTCGGATTGACTTTGCGTCGATGCATAAAATTGCACTGTCCGCCACGGTTACACTCCGTCTGTTCATGCTGCCGACAACAGGCCTCTCTGAAATCCGTGACGGGGCTGAGTTCGGCATACACGGGACGGCCAGCGTACCAGCGCGCATTGAGATCAGCGACTGCTTTACTGGCGTCTTCCTCATACTTGTAGCGCGCATAGACATTGCCGACGAGGTGATCACCGGTATTGTCGCACACGACGATAGTTTCCACCTCGCCAAATTTGGCCAACTCGCAGTACATGTCTTCATAGAAACCATCGAAATGCGCCTGCACTTGCTGCGGATCGAGCCGAGCGTTGCTGTTGCTGCTGTCAAGGGCCGGGTTGTGGTAGAGATTCGGACAGAGGATCGTTTGGCTGTAGTTGGGCTTGACGTGTTTGCGCGAGCATCGATCGCCGTGGCGGCATGCACCAATTTTGTAGTAGAAGGAGCAGTTGACCTTGTCTTGCTCGGTACCGTAGATGGAAGCGAGGAATTGTGCCATCCTGTTGGAGTGCTAAGATCTTGCAAGCGTATCCTTGGGCTCTTGTGGCGTGCGGGTGGTTGCGACAAATTCCTGCAAACAAGACACGGAGAAGCACTAGCGGAGAAAGAGCGAATGAAGAGCAAGGAAGATGCTAGAAGGCAAGATTATAGATGGACAGGATCACACAAAGATGAGCCTACGCGCCGATCAAGGACTCGCTAAAGGTTATATCAGTCACGAAGAAGCACTTGAGCAAGTCGAAAGTATTGATTTACTACCACACATCTCTAAAGTTGTCCGTAGCCACCTGTCTAGTTAGCTTGGTCGACACGAGGCCCATCTCGATGAAACTGACAGAGAAGCCTGGATAGCCGGCTCCTCGTATCCTCAATCATGACGGTCAAGGAGGAGCATACCGGTTCCCTCAGCCTCAAGCTTGGCGTAGTAAGCATCTCGCTTGCGAACGGCGGGGATGTGGTAGCCAAACCAGAAGGCGTATCCGCCGCCGATACCGAGACCGAACGCGACCGAGAGGTCAACGATGAGTTGCTTGCGGAGCTTTCCTGGAGGAATATGTTAGTACTTGAAAGTGCTTGACGTTTGACAGCATCAAGCGACTTGACGGATTGCATCTCATCGGCTTCCATGGAAGACGACTGTCACATCGAGGGAGAGCCATTACGACTGGCCTCCTTCGACGGCTTCTAGAAACGCAGGACGCAGAAACAAGCAGACTTTTCCGGTCCGACGAAAGCGTTGCGGGCGACATCCGAGATAAATCCAAGCGTGTCGCGATGATGTGTTGACTGAAAGAACTCACCTGTGATCGGAGCGATTGCCATTGTGTCTGAGAGTCTAAAAGGCCGTTTGTGATTCCGAGATGTCCTGCTGCTGTTTCGGGCGGGTGAAGTCTGTCGTCGTCGGAGGTCAGGACGGCGGGACAATGACAATTATCAAAAGTTTTTTCCTTGCTTGCACTAAGCACTTCAGATGGGGCTCAGCGACCGGGCTTGACCTCTACAAGAATCAATAGTATGAGCCGTCTCCTGCATACGCTAATCTGTCCCCAGACTCTTGTCCAGGTTGTGAAAGAGCCTGATAAGGTTTGGCCTTGCACAAGTCTCGACCCGAAGGCAGCTGTCGATGCACCTCTGCAGCCTCCGGCACCGGCTGGAACGTGACCTGATCATTCTCCTTTGTCAACTCTGACAGCAGCATCGCCGTCTCTTCCTTGCTTCCATCGAGCTTGCAGGCAATAGTAGCACAGGCCACGCCGAACCCTATCCGACCTTGCTTTTGCGCATCAAGCGCTAGACAGACATACGCACGCGCCATAGCAAGCGCCTTGACAGAGGCCATGTGTTCCAAGACGTCGCCCGGAATCACCTTGCGCATCGGATGCGCACTGATTTGACCGATTGATGAAGCAGCAAGGTCGCCTGCCGCTATAGCAATCCGACACAGGATAGCATTCGAGGTCTTGCCTTGTATACTGCTAGCTGCCCTTAATTGCGCATGCGCGAGGGATAACTTGGCCAATGCACTGCTCAGTGCCGGAAAGGTCTCTGGACAACTGCCGGGACTCACCTCTAAACAGATCTGACCAGAGATGTATTCAAAGACGCCAGTCGCTTGGCAAAACGTCTCGCTGGCGCGTGCGTCGTCTTCCTGCATAAGGGCATCATTGTACAGAGCTTGGCCATAGGTCAGCAGCACAAACAGCAGCTCGTAGCTCAGACCGGTAAAATCAAGTCGTGGCAGATCTTTATTCGGCAGTCGATGGTGCGAATACATGCTTCGCCAATTGACAGTCAATGACTTGTACTGCGATAGTGTATGCAGCTGGTGCACCAGCGGTAGATAGTCCTGGCATACACGAATCACGCTGAGCATGTCCTTCTCCGATGCACGCTTTAGACTTTTCAGCGTATCGCGTAGGACGCCACGTTGAGTATTGGCCTGCTGGATGACGCGCTCTACTGTGAGATCTGCATCATTCAGTGCAGGAAAAAAGAGCGCGCCTGTTGTGGGTAAGGTAAAAGCAAACGCGCGGCTCTCTGATGTTGGAAGGTGCATAGTATCCACTCAATTAGAGTGAAAGGTCGAGGGCAGGTGATGGCTTCAACAGCAGGTAGACCTTTCACGATCTGCACTAGAGCTGTTGAGGTCTTGTCGTGTTGGCAATATACTAGCCGTTCCGCGGCCCGAATCAAGCGTCAATTCCAAGTGAGCTGGTTGAGCTAGAAAGCACCTGGGACACGATCGCCGTCGGTCTCGAACTCTAGCTTGAGACACTGCAGCTATTCAGTGGCCTCAGCTGCAGCTGCAGACACAGTCGCAGTCGCAGTCGCAGGAACGGCGGATGACTGGCCTGGGGGCGGCGTAGCACGTGACATGTCAAATTCGTGTCTCGAGGCTTTTCAGCTTTGCAGTTGCCGCTGCGAAAGCACTGCTATCTTTGAGACTATAGACGACGCTGTCGCTGCTCGCCTTGCCTTCCATCAGCACCCTGATCATCGATGTTGGCAAAGGCTCTCAGTAAAGGCCAGTCAACGACTCATATATGTGGACCTCTCCCCTAAAAACCCGTACAGACGCCCCAATGCGCTTCACGCTGGCGATTCCACGTAAGTTTACAGACTGAATTCACTGGAATGACCCCGGCGATGAGATGTCTGTGATGAAACTTTAACAAGTATTGAATCGTCTCAGGTCCAACTGCTTCTTCATCCATTTGGTTAATCGACTCGTCTGTGCACGTGCAAGCTTAAGACGCGATCTAGACCGTCAATCTGACACCGGCCACCGGGTAGAATTACCAATCAGCTTTGTTTGACCGGCGGCTTTACGGGCTTATCCGCGGGACAATAGCGCGCCTCTTTTTCGAATTAGCTTTTATAAAGCGGGATCAACAAGGTCCGGAAAGCGCCGCTTTGTCATCAGCAGAACCAGGCGGGTATCTATAAAGCTAGCAGTCGCCGTCAACCTCGCGGTCAAAGATCACAAGTTCCATATAGTATCTATCAACCAAGATGGCATCCACAAAGAGTTACATGTTTGAGCCGATCGACCTGCCTAATGGCCAGCGCATCAAGAACCGTCTTGCTAAAGCCGCCATGGAAGAATACATGCCCGACATCAAAGCTGGCAGCAGTCCCTCCAAAGAACTCATCAAGCTCTACGAAGCCTGGGGACGCGGCGGTGCAGGTCTTATTATCAGCGGCAACGTGATGATTTCGCGCGATGACATGGCTGGTGCCGGTGCCGTGGTGCTTGATCGTCGCAATATCAGTGAACCTGGCTATTTGGAGAACTTGAGGAACTATACACGGGTTGCCACGGCTCAAGGAGCCAAGGTCCTGCTGCAGCTCAACTCGCCAGGCAGGCAGTCGATGAACAAGATGTTGGGCCTCAAAACACGCGCACCCTCTGTGACGCATATCCAACTGGGCCGTGTCGCCGGCTCGCAATTTGGCATTCCTGTTGAATTGACACACGATGAGATTTTGGAAATTATCGAGCAATTTGTGGATGCCTCCAAGTTGGCGCATGAGGTGGGCGCCTCTGGCATTGAGGTTCATGCTGCACACGGCTACCTGCTCAGTCAATTCTTGTCGCCCTTGACCAATCTGCGCAAAGACGCCTGGGGTGGTTCTCTCGACAAACGCGCCCAACTGCTCTTCAGTATTGTGGAACGCATCCGGGCCGAGCTCCCACACGACTTTATCCTTGCCGTCAAGCTCAACTCGGCCGACTTTCAAAAGGGTGGCTTCAGCGAAAATGATGCCCGTTGGGTCATTGAGGAACTCTGCAAACGCAACATTGACCTCGTCGAGCTGTCTGGCGGCACTTACGAGTCACCAGCCATGTCTGGCACGCACCAGGACAAGTCGGAACGCACCTTGGCGCGTGAAGCCTACTTTTTGACTTTTGCTGAGAGTATTCTGGATGTGGCGACGGTACCCGTCATGGTCACGGGTGGTATTGCGACAAGAGAGGTGGCGGAACGTGTTGTGCAGTCTGGCAAAGTCATTGCCGGCATGGCCACGGCGCTGGCACTACGACCCGACTTGCCCAACCTCATGCAACAAGGCAACAATATGCGGCCGGCCATCAAGGACAAGAAGTCGCGCGTGCTGCCAAAGAGCTTGAGTGGCGTTGCCAATCAGAAGCAGGTGTTGTACCAGTTGCATCAAGCTGGCAAGGGTAAGAAGCCTTCGCCTGGTGTTTGGCCGACGACGGCGCTGGTCAGTGAGATGATTGTCGACAAGTCATTGACGAGCAAGTTCATTGCACACCGCAAGGAGCAGCAGCAACAACTCGGTCACCAGACTAGAGTCTGAGCATTCGAGCTGAGGAATGTGCATGCACCTTTGTAACACCTTGAGCGATGTAGCGTACTAATAATACTACTTAATCATTATCATTCCGAATGCACGAGTGTCAGTAGGCATGAGCTTCGAATGAAGAATCCCGGAGCACTGTAGTCGTAAAGCATGTGATGAGATGCGCATTAGCGTGTAGCACAATTGCAATGCCGTGTCGTGCGGACAAACAATTGATTGGTCGGTAGCACGGAGTGCCGTTGCGCAATCGCGGAAATTCCATGTAATTTGTCAGCTCGAATTAGTGAACCAAGCTCGAAAAGCCGACCAAGATTTGTAATTGTTTGCGACGAGCGAAGATATAAAGCTTGGGCCTGGTCCGGCTGTCACCCATTCTTCATCTATACAATATCTGCATCCATGGCTGTCACTCAAAACTACCTCTTTGAACCCATCGATCTTCCCAATGGGCAGCGCATCGAGAACCGCATCGCCAAGGCCGCCATGGAGGAGAACATGCCGAACATCAACGCCGGCAGCAGTCCCTCCGACGAGCTCATCAACCTCTATGAAGCCTGGGGTCGTGGTGGATCTGGCTTGGTCATCAGTGGTCACGTCATGGTCTCGCGCGACGACATGGCTGGTGCCGGTGCCGTCATCTTGGACCGTCGCAATGTCAACGAGCCAGCTTACCTCGACAACTACCGCCGCTACACCAGCGCTGCCACTTCTGAAGGCGCCAAGTTTCTGATGCAAATCAACTCACCGGGTCGTCAAGCCCAAAACAAGATGCTCGGTCTCAAGACGCGCGCACCGTCTGTCACAAAGATCAACATGGGTCGTGTGGCCGGTTCGGCCTTCGACTTGCCCGTCGAGCTGACACACGCCGAGATTTTGGAGATTATCGACCAGTTTGTGGACGCCGCCAAGTTGGCGCAAGATGTCGGTGCGTCTGGTGTCGAGGTCCATGCTGCACATGGCTATCTGCTCAGTCAGTTCCTGTCGCCCCTGACCAACTTGCGAACAGACACCTGGGGCGGCTCACTCGAGAATCGCGCGAAGCCTCTGCTGACAATCGTCGAGCGTATCCGTGCCGAACTCCCGGCAGACTTCATCGTCGCCGTCAAGCTCAACTCGGCCGACTTCCAGAAGGGTGGCTTCAGCGAAAATGATGCGCGTTGGGTCATTCAAGAACTTTGCAAGCGCAAGCTCGACTTGATTGAGCTCTCTGGCGGAACCTACGAGTCGCCTGCAATGGCTGGTACGCACAAGGAAAAGTCTGAGCGGACACTTGCGCGTGAAGCCTACTTTTTGACGTTTGCCGAGAGTATCTTGGATGTGGCGACTGTACCTGTCATGGTGACGGGTGGTATCTCGACGCGTGAGGTGGCTGAGCGTGTGGTGCAATCTGGCAAGGTGATTGCTGGTATGGCGACAGCGCTTGCGCTTCAGCCGGATCTGCCCAAGCTTCTCCGTGCCGGTCAAGATCCCAAGCCAGCCTTGCTCTCAAAACACTCTTACATCCTACCGAAGCCTCTCGACGGCTTGGCGAATCTGAAGCAAGTCGGCTACCAGCTGCGTCTACATGGCAACCAGAAACCGGCGTCACCGGGTGTCTGGCCGACAACGGCGTTTGTCAGCGAGATGATGGCGGATCAGTCCTTGACGAAGCAATTCATTGCGCACAGGAAAGAGCAGCAGGCTCAGCAGTAGTAGGTCAAGTTATGGAGAATGTGCAGTGCTTTTAGCATAGAGACAGACAAATAGCATCTGATCAAGTGTACTTCAGTACGTTGTGCAGGTCTGCAGTCGCGGCTGGAGGATGGCTCACATGCGTGACGCGCGCGAACTTCACATGCAAACCACGGTCTGCGTGAACGGAAACGTCATGGGCTGCTATACAGCTTGAGGAAGGCTCAGGCGTGACAGCTGCCGTCTCTCGGTCCAAAGTCAGCTTAGCTAGGTGCACTTGTCGCCATCGGTCAACGCGATGCCGTGCTGCGCCCGTGCTCATCTGACCCAAGGCTGATCGTGACGTCTTGACTATTCAATATGTCATCAGATCGAGAGTGTATACAGAAGCTCTCGCTCGCTGCTCTAGCTCTCACACTCTACAGTACCCCTCCGAAAGTCATCAGCCAAATCTCGGATCATGTCTTCGACTACTCAGAACACCGCAGCTGAGGCAGCCGCCGCTACGCATGATGTCAAGTCTGCCGAGAATGAACTGGCCGGCAAGGAGACTGAGAGTGGTCGCAACGTCTCGCATGCTACAGGCGAGTCCAAAGTGCCAGGGGCTGTGCAGCGCGCCGTGCCAGAATCGCTCGAGAATGCGCTCCCAGACAAGATCCATCCTACCGCCAAGTAGAGTCTTCCGCAAGCAATGTGGCATGCTAGTGGCGACACGCTCCGCTGGAGTACTCTTACGCTCTCTTCACGACCTCACGACCTGACAAGTATATATCAATCAATCTGTCCTATGTTTCTCCAACCATTTGTGACGTGTCTCCCTTGCCCCTGCTTTGCCTCGCTGAGCTCGAACCGATTGCGACACCATCACCAGACATTCGGGCGAGTTCGTGTTCCTTGCTCTGTCCTTGCTATACAGTTCCCAATGGCCAATACGCAGTCGCTGTTTGACTCGTCGGCACTCTCTCAGTGCGGCGTTCCTGACGGCTATCAAGTCAGATCGCTGCAAGACGACGATGACAAGCTTGGTGCGTGACTATAGCCTTGCATCACTAGACTCGTACCTGACTGCTAGGCTACCTCACGATTCTAGATGCGCTTGTTCAGAGCGATCCACCGCTTGACGCTGCCACCTTCAAATCGCGCTTTCACGAGCTTCTCCAGGCAAATGCAGTCTGGCCATCCACCTTGGTCACCGTCATCACCAATCATGAAGGGCAAATCGTTGCCACTGGTACGCTTCTTGTCGAACGCAAGTTCCTGCGTACAGCCGCCACGGCAGGTCATATTGAAGACATTGCAGTGCGGCCCGATCAGCAAGGCAAAGGTCTTGGCCGCGTGTTGATCAACGCCTTGACAGACCTAGCGCGTCACCATGGCTGCTACAAGGTAATTCTAGATTGCGAAGAGCGCAACGTCCAGTTTTACGAAAAGTGCGACTATGTCCGGGCTGGCGTAGAGATGAAGCGATACTTAAGATAGTTCTGTGACTGCTTTAGACTTGCTTAGCGTTTTTGCCCCGCGCGCTTGATGAGATGGGAATGGCGACGACGCGATCTTCCACAATAGAGACGACTCTCTGCTGCTGGCCAGCGCTTCATGCTTCTCTTTTGCTGAGCATCTCTATACCTCATTCTTGTCAATATGCGTCCCTTGCGGCGAAGCTACAGCGACAAAACCATTTTTTATGGTATCGTTGCGCTCACATGGATCTTCTTCTTTCGCGAAGCCGGGCTACCATGGACGAAACGTCCTGAAGATACCATGCCAGCATTCAAGCCGTCCACTAAAGACATGCTTGCATTCATGAATATGTCTTGTCCCGCTCACAACACACTGACTTCATTGTCTGGGCTACACGGTCAATACATGCCCGTCGAGTTTGAGGGCACCTTCAATCCAAGTATTGTGCCACATCCGACAAAAGACAAGCGCTTTATCATTGCCTCACGCTACATTAGTAATGCGACGCATATGGGCTTGAAGGCATGTGAGGCCAAGTTTGACTTCCATACGCTCGTCTGCGATCCAGAGAGCATTCGAGACTTGGTCATTGATCAAACAACGTCAACGCACTGTACAGATGAAGCGACTAGCAAATTAGCAGAATTACAAGGTCAGAGTGACCCTCGACTATTCTATGGGCCCAAAGGCCTGTATATCAGCTATGGCTTACACTCAAAATACGCCTGCTTTGGTCAAGCAATTCAAGACTTTGGCAGTATCTACAAGCTAGGCCTCAGCGCCGACTATCGCTATCCACAGCAGACTGAGATGCAGCGACCTGACGCATACAACAAGATGGAGAAGAACTTTATGCTCTTCTTTCCTCAAGACGCCGGCAATCCCAAAGCACCGGCAAAACACTTTGTTCAGCATGACCTTGTTCCAAAACGCGTTTTTGCAGAGCTTTCTGCAGACGGCTCGGTCGGTGGCAACATTGCTTCTCTCTCAAAGGACGAGTCGTGCCTTCGTTCGCTCTTGCCGTCGCTCAATGACGCTGACGACGAAAGCATTCATCAATCAACCAATTCTCTCGCCCTGACGCTATGCAATCGAGGTACCTGCACGCCAGACAGTGACAATACCATTTTCATTGCCATGTTTCACAAAAAGAACTTCAAGTACTTCCATGCCGAGTATGAACCATACCTCTTGGCATTCTCAAGTAGCGCGCCATTCGGTGTCATCGGTGTCACGAGCAACCCGTTCTGGATTCAAGGCAGACAGGTTGCGCAGCGACCAGCTGGCTATCATGGCCCATACGGCAGGACAGAAATGCTCTATGTCGTGTCGATGAGTTGGCGCAGTGCCAAACAGGGCTATCAAGGGTTCTTGGATGATCCGCTCATGTTGAGTCTCGGCGTACAAGATGCATCCTGTGCCGCGACCGATGTATTCGGCAAGGACCTGCTGGCGTGTCTCAAGACGTGTCCATAGGCTAATCGAATTCAAATACTGTCAATTTCTCTACAAGACAATCTACAAGAATGCGTTGGCGGCTTTGCCAGCCTTGACAAAGAGGGTAAAGATGGTGCCGATACCGAAGAGGTAGACGATCGAACGCAGACCAGCCTTCTTAATGTCCGAAGTCGTAATGTAAAGGTAGCTGTACACCACTCGGCTGGCCAAGTAAGCGGCACAGTAGTTGTTGATGAGACCATTGTCGAGCTTGGCGAGGTTGGCGGCAATCACAGCCGAGGCAAAGAATGGCAAGTTTTCAAAGCCGTTTTGCTGGGCACCTTCGGCACGACGGAACTTGGCGAGTTGCTCAGTGGACATCTTGCTCTTGAGACGCTCGTGGGCATCACGCGGCTGAGCATTGTCAAAAATGTCGCACTTGCTAGCCAAGGCTGCTGCGTACCAGTGCGGTGCCTGTTTTCATTAGCGATTGTTTTTAACTTTGAAGATGTCATGCATACAATGGCGAGGAACCATCCGACGGGGACGGCGTAGTAAGAGTAGTTGGGTGTGCCGAGAGACATGATCTGTACCTGTAGAAGTGGTGGTGTAAGGGACAGAAACGATCGATTGTGTCACTGCCGTTGACGTTGGCGGGGGTTTGCCGCGATCGGCAGGCGGAGCCGCGGAAGAAGATTCCCACGGCGCCAAATTCCAAAAAGATGCGCTCATCGATCCCGTCGACTGAAGGCCGATGACAGGCATATTCCGTCGCGTTCGTCAGTCTAGCTGCAGGGTGTCGACGCAAATCATAAACAAGGCTGGCTTTCAATGAACGTGAGCAGCCGTTTGAGACTCTGTAGCCATTGTCGCGTGCTCTCATCATCCAGAACATGTGCACTATTAATTTCGTGACTCTTGCGTTCTCGCTGAGCCCGCTCGTGAATCCCTGTGTAGGTGAGTCCGACTGGCCAAGCAGCATTGCCGATGCTGATGTCGAGATAGGCTAGATTGGCGGCTTGATAGTCTTGCTTGAGGCATGCTTGGCAGAGCAGTCTCAGATTCTTCATGACGTCTGCCGGCAAGTTGTCTGCTTGTAGACGAATGATGAGACGTGCGAGATGCTGACGTGCCATCGTGTAGCGCCTCAATTCGTCATCGGACTTGTCGTGCGCACCCCAGGCGGCAATGTGTTGTTGTAGAAAGAGAATGATGTGCTCAGGCTTGTCCATGGCCGACACACTGAGGCTTGTCATGGACAATCCCGAGTCTGTATCGCCGTACGCAGCTTCCAGGATGGACTCATTCGTCTGAGCCGCTCTCTCCTTGGCCGCTTTGATATTCTCGAGTCTTTCAAGCACATCTTGATCCGTCTCGCCAAACAACAAGATTGGCTGTTGAAGAGCAATCAGCTCCTTGCGTATCGCAGCATACTGAGCTGGCTCAAGCTTCTTGACAGACAGTGCCTGATAGCGTTTTGCTTCACGATCGCGTAGTGCGTCGAGCTTTTCTTCTTCAGCTGCTTCCCGTTTGCGCTTGAGCTGCTCTTGCTTTTGCTCATACTCAGCGACACGTGCTGCTTCGATTTCAGAGCGTTTCAAGTACTTGTCAGCAGGTGCTTTGCGCTTGAGCTTTGCAATCTCATCGCCTAGAAAGCTCATGTAGTGACGAGAGACTCGGGATGTCAAAAGCACGGAGATGTGGTGGTGATCGTGCTAGGAGGTCAGGAACGACGATTACTAATTCTGCCCACGAACACGGCTACACCACGAAAACGCTTCGACTGCAAGCGATGCCTAATGCGACTTGTCTTCCTATCAACCTTCCGCAACGTGATTCTTCCCGTCTCTGCAAATCAACAACCCTTAGCATTGCTCCGTGTGCAAGCCGACAGCGCCATTTGTGACATCAACAATGATGTATGTACCCCTGTGAAGCATACGTCCGATCCACTCGCAACGCAACGGCCGTCTGAAAAGATACCGCTCATGAGACGTGAATCACGTCGCCTTGTTTGAACTCAGGCAAAGTGCCAGTCTTGAGCTGGTAAAAGCTTCGCCTCAAAGACAGGGCCTGCAGATTCTATCAGACTGCAAGCGATCAGATGTTTGCAGGTCGGCATCTCTAGCGTTCCTAAACCACTCTGACGATGCGCTGTAGGAGTATTTTGCTCGCCACGCACAAGCTTGTAACGCTCAAGCGCAAACTGGGGGCAGGTACAGTGTCCTGCCTTCAAGCGAATCTCGACATGGCCGCCCTTGACGCCGGCACAAAGAAATGTGCTTGTCGGCCGCTCATCCAGCGTCAGCCTCGAGATGCGACCGTGATCGAGTAGATCGAGCGCAAGCAAGAATGGCTCACCCAGCTGATGGTAGAGCTGGACAAAGAGCGCCCTGTCTGATGGCTTGAGATCTGCGAGTTGCTTGCAGTCAGCGGTAGCGCTGCTGATCTCTTGCAGGAGCGTATGCATCCTCCCCAAGTCTACATGATCCAGCTTTGAAGCCCAGGATGAGTCCTGAGCTGAGCTGTAGTGTCTCGTAGCTATAGACCAATCCACTTGCAAAACTCAACTTGTAAATTCAACCTTCCCGACAACCTGAAGCCGCAGACGACATCAGATCTACCCGCTCTCTTGGCAACAACCACGCTCCTTACAGCACATGTCGGCACCCCAGCTGCCTTGGTATGCATTTCTTCCTTCCTCTACCGCATCTGGAATGCTAACATTGTACAGGCTTTCGGCCGGGCCGCTGCCGCCGCGCCGTCGTAGGCGCAAGCATAAAAATGTCAGTAGTACGCCGCCTCTACAACATCAACAGGCAGCTACTCTGCAAGCGGAATCGCCAATACTCGACAAGGTTGTCGCGATAGAACCTTCACATGCCTGTTCGTCAAACCAGGCGACACCGCCGGCCGTTGTAGGAGGTCCCGTGCCGATTGCGCTGCCAACATCCATCACATCCCCCTCTGCGTCTAGCCATGCGACACCCGACGTGCGTTCGCCGACGGCAGCCTCTCGCACGGAAAATCACGCATCGCCCTCGACGTCAGCTGCTGCTAAAAAACCTACGAGTTGGTCCGACATTTTGAAGAAATCATTGCCGCCTACAAGCGCTGCGCATGCGCAGTCCAATGGCCTGACGCCGCTTTCGAGTCTATTGAATGGATGGGATCCCACGACGACGGCACAGTCGCCGGTTATCCAGCCGCGTGGTCTCATCAACCAAGGCAACATGTGCTTCATGAATGCCGTGCTTCAAGTCCTTGTCTACTGCCCTCCGTTCTACAACCTCTTTGCGAGTATAGGGAAGCGCGTTGTACAGCAGCTTGGTGCCAAGACGCCGTTAATGGACGCGATGGTCATGTTTATCCAAGAGTTTGAGATGCTTTCCTCCGTCACAGACCGGCTCCGTGCGTTGCAGCTACATAAGCCTGAACGGCTACAACAGCTAGCGCTCGAGGACATTGGCGAAGCTTTTTCACCTGATAATATCTATCAATCGATGCGCGGAAATTCACGGTTCAACAGCATGCAACGGGGTCATCAAGAAGATGCAGAAGAATTTCTTGGTTTCCTACTCGACGGCCTGCACGAGGAGTTTGTCACGGCCATGGGCAAGCAGCCTGCACACGTCAACGGACACAGCCGCGCGAGTAGTCATCAGGAACCACTGGCAAGCGGCGCTGACGATGAATGGCTCGAGGTTGGCAAGAAGCAAAAACTTGCCGTGACACGCACCTCAACAATGGCGGAATCGCCCATTTCGAGCATCTTTGGCGGCCACATGCGGTCTATCCTTAAAATCTCAGGCGCCAAGGACAGCGTCACGCTTGAGCCTTTTCAACCGTTGCAACTCGATATTCAGGCGGAAGACGTTACGACGATTGAAGACGCACTCCGCAAGTTGCCAGAGCCAGAGACGTTGAGTGATCAATGGACAAATGCAAGTGGTGACCAAGTCACAGCAACAAAACAAGTCTTTATCGAGTCGTTGCCACCTGTCCTGATTCTACATCTCAAGCGGTTCCTGTATGACAATGTCGGCGGCACGCAAAAGTTTTGGAAGCAGGTTGGGTATCCACTCGAACTGGAAATCCCCGTTCAGGCGCAATCACCCGCACGCAGAGGGACGAGCCGGACACAATATCGCCTCATTGGTGTTGTCTATCATCACGGTTTGAGCGCCTCAGGTGGACATTACACGGTCGACGTCCTTCGGCAAGACGGCAAGAGCTGGATCCATCTCGATGATACGAGTATCTCTCCCGTTGAGGCGAAAGATGTCGCCGTCGAGGTGGACAGGTCGCGACCGTTTTTGGGCAGGCCGAGCAAATTGGCTTACATCCTTCTCTACGGGCGCATCTAATTCAATATGCGGCAGAGGATTGAGACTGATCAAAGGGCCGCCTCCCTAAAATAAAAGCAGATGACTGAGCATTTTGCGCGCGTGATTTGGTATTAGATTTTTCAAAAAAGCACGATTTGAAGCATGCATGGCAAGAGCGAGCTGCGAGCGGTGTGGTACAAGAGCCAGATAGACAAGCTAGCAATGTTTGCCTAGGCTGGTTGAGCGCGTTGCGATGTTACCTTAACCTTTTGACTCCTTGGGTAACCTCTCGAGTCGATCACAACAAAAAAAATGGAGAAACAAAAAACACGCGCATCAGGCCACTTTTCGCTATTCCAAGGCACAGCAACCAAAACAAAAAAGAAGACCGAGGGCCCGTTGACAAGATGGTGGAAACAAGAAGCCATACATCGCCTCAAAAGCGGCGCATCAATTACTCGGAAAAGGCTCTTCAAGCAGAAGCCATGGACGCAGCAGTAGCAGAGGCGCATGCTGACACCAAAGCGCACGCGTCCAAGTCGGAGAAGAAGCCTGTTGCGCTCAGTGATGCTCACAAGGTGGATGACAGTGGTCATCGCGAGTTTGGCGGACCTTTGGGCGTTTCAGCCCTCATGCTCGGTTTCCCTTGCTTGATGTGGTACCTCTGGGCCTCGGCCACCTTTTTCGACGGCAAGTTTGCGACACCGGCCCAAGGCGAGTCGCTCGTTCATTTCGCCGGCCGGATCTGTGATTTGGTGTACAAGTTTGCGTTTCCGACAGCCAAGGCTTGGGCTATCTACTGGGGCTGGATTGCGATTCAGTCGGTGTTTTACTTGACCTTGCCGGGCATTTACGTCAAGGGCCTGCCGATTGAATCGCAGGGTGGCAAGAAGATGGATTACTACTGCAATGCAATCTGGTCCTTTTACACATCCATGGTGCTCGCCGCCGTGCTGCATTTCACTGGTCTCTTCCGCATCACGACGTTGATTGATGAATTTGGTCCCATCATGTCTGTTGCCATTCTCTCCGGCTTTCTCGTCACCGTTGCCGTCTACATTCTCGCCATGGCACGCGGCGAAGAGACCCGTATGACGGGAAACCTCATCTACGACCTCTTCATGGGTGCACCCATTTGCCCGCGTCTCGGCGCCTGGTACGACATCAAAATGTTTGCTGAAGTCCGCATTCCTTGGTTCATCCTCTTCTTCACCTCGGTTGCCGTTGCCGCTCGTCAACATGAACAGTACGGCTACATCACGCCGCAAGCGTGGTTTATGATCCTGGCTCACTACCTGTATGCCAACGCCTGCTCTAAGGGCGAAGAGTGCATTGTGCCGACTTGGGATATGGCCTATGAGAAGTTTGGCTTTATGCTTGCGTTTTGGAATATGGCCGGCGTGCCGTACACCTACATTCACTGCTCGCTTTACATTGCCAACCACCATCCAGACACTTACCGCTGGTCGACCGCCACCAACGTTTCCCTTTTCGCTTTGCTGCTGGGCGCATACTATATCTGGGATACCTGCAACTCGCAGAAGAACCGTTTCCGCGCCCAAATGAGCGGTCAAACGACACTGCGCAAGACATTCCCGCAATTGCCCTGGGGCACAATACATAACCCGGACTACATCAAGTGTGCGAACGGTGGCACCCTTTTGACCTCGGGCTGGTACCGATACGCGCGCAAGATGCACTACACGGTTGATTTCGTTCAATCGCTCTCATGGGCGCTCATGACTGGCTTTGCCTCACCGATTCCTTACTTTTACCCAGTCTTCTTTACAATTGTCTTGATTCATCGTGTTTCGCGCGATATTGAGCGGTGTAAGGCAAAGTATGGCAAGGATTGGGATCGGTATACTGAGATTTGTCCCTGGATCTTTATTCCATTCGTCTTTTAGAAATTGTAGGGATGAGATAGACGGCATTCATTTGACAAGGCGGCTTGATCAATGATTAAAAGCATAGACTACTTACCTAGAAAGTCTACTTAAAAAGGATGAACGCGAAGGGATTGTCGCAGAGAAAAGAAAGATGCACAATCAATGAAGGGTTTGCGAAGCCTTGTAGCCGCCTTGCAAGAAGAATGCATGCCATGAGCCATGCACCTCATTCATCTCGACGTATTTCCACCAAAAGTTCACGACCAAGCTGACACCCAACGCGACACAGACGACGAGCGGACCCAAGAAGGAATCGAAATGATCCGGCGAACGTGCACGAATCATGGCGCCGCGCTTGCGATAGATGTAGTAGCCCCAAAGACCCATCAAGATGGAAATGACGGCATAGACGGCGCCGAGGACACGGCCCGAGGTGCTTCGGGCGCCGTTGAAGAGCGAGAGACTCACCGTCGTCAATAAAAACGCCACATGCATCCATTTGATAAACGTGCGCTCATTCGCGAGCCAGACTTTTGCCTCAATCTTGAGCGGGCCGGCATCTTTGAGCAACGGACCAGGTTTGCGGACGCCAGCCGGCAATTGAAAGCCATCCGCTTGCTGCGCATTCGTCGCTGTTCCCGTGAGCACTTTGTGGAAGGACTTGACGCGCTGAACAGAAGATCGGACGAATGGTTCGCGCATCGAGACAGAGGTGGCGCCATACCCTTGCGATCGACCTTGTGTATCGCCATCGCCATCACTCGCGCGATCGGAACTGCGTGTCCGGACAATCTTGCTACTCGACTCGTCCTTCTTACCTGCTCCGGAATTAGCACGCGCATTCTTGGCAGCCTCCATGAGGGATTTAGATTCAACGCTCTTGGAAGGTGTAAAGACCATCTTCGGTGGATACGAGCTGGCAGAATCCGGCTCTTGTTCGTCATACGCCTGGCCAGGATCACGTCGAATGTCCTTGTCGGCATCCGGTAGCCAAAACGGCAACAAATTGACATGATTCTCAAAGAGCGAGGCAACACCGTGTGCATACTTGCTAAACCGCGGCGAAGGTTTGACAAGATGCGAGTTGCTCAATTCGTCGATCCAGGCCGGTTCTTGCACATTCGGACGGCGCTTGAGTTTGATTTCAAGCAAACCAAAGGGGAACCGATTGATTTCACCCTTGTTGATGGAACGATAGGGAAACATTTGGCCTTGCTCGTCGATATCATTGCGGTGCCAATCTTCTGGGTCGCGGCACGGCCGATCTTTGTCAAAGGCGTCTTCGCGGATGAGGGCCACGTTAGTGTCGAGGGTGACCTTGACACTGTCATCGCCAGGAATCTGGAAAGCCGTACGCTGAAAGGTAGCGCGCATGACGGGCTCAAGACATCGGTCGACGATTTCTTGCTGGACGGATTTGATGGTGGCGAGAAAGGCCGCGGGGTCAATTTGCTTCTTGGATTGTTTGTCGAGCACGGGTTCGCCCTCGATGAACGCCTTGATGTATTTTTCCTTGATCGGGAAGGATTCAGAGGTATAGTCGGCATCATCTTCACCGGTCGTTGTCTCGCGCGTAAATGTCACAGTTGGCTTACTCTTGAGGTTGCCGTGCCACTGCAAAAAGATGGCATGCGCATTCTCGCGATGTTCAAGCTTGTCGAGGTACATCTTGAAGCGTTGATTATCGAGGTAGAGTTGCGTGATGGTGGGATCCTCCGAGTACCCGGTCGGTTCGAGATTCTGATCGTCTTGAGCGGTAAAGATGAGGACGGGCAAGCGACGCAGGATGAATGTCTTGACTTCCATGACATTATCTGGATGCACCCAAAATTTGTAGCTCGCCTTGGTGGACTCCTTGCCGATATTGTCGTAGGCGCCGAGCGATTGCGGCAGTGACTGCGATAATTCGACAGAAGGCTCCTCGCCAGCCAGGGTACGTACACCGGCATAGAGTGCTGAAAGACGGTAAAGGAGTGGTGAATAATTTTCCTTGTTGAAGGGACAAGCATTCAGCCGTACAGTCAGGAGCGGCTTGACGGTGTATTCCGTATGCAACTTGTCGTGCTTTTTGACAATCTTGACAAAGCCAGAGTAATTGAGCCGGCTGTAGCGTTCGAGCTCGCGACCTTCTTCGGTGAGATCGTCCAGCTTGCTCAGAAACTCCTTGATGCGCAAATCGTCTGGCTTTGTGTTGGCCTCGTTAAGCGCCTCGAGTGCTTCTTCATGCTTTGAGACATCCTCTAGCAAAGCATCATACTTTTGGCTCTGAAACGAATAGACTTTTTCCAACTCTGCATCTAGTTTTTCAACAAATGCAGACTCGTCGCTCTCCTGCCACTCTTCCGCCGGCCTGTCTTGCTTCAGGAGCGCCTTGAGCGCATCATAGGCGATATAGGACCAATCGCTGTACTTGCTATCGCGCAAGGTCTGACCAAACTTCATGGCCTCTCAACAGATGTGTCTGCTCTCTGTCCTTTCTGCTTGTTACCCCCTGAAGGACCGTTGAACAGACTCTATGCGCTGTTTATGCAGGAGAAAAGACAGCTAGCTCCTGCTTGGGAGATGGTCTTTGTTGGCATCGTCTTGTCGCGGTTGCAATCACAGGCATCCCGAAAGAGGCAATTCTAAGCGCAAGCCAATCACGAAGCCCACGTGCCATGCCAACCCTAACCCTAGTCTAGCAGCATGAGATTCAGGGGCAGTGGACAGACCTACTACTACTGGCTACTACTAGGCTACTGCTAGGCTACTGCTAGGCTACTGCTAGATGAGTACTTGTGTTGTCCTGTTGTGATGCGACAAGCAAAGCAATTTATACAATTACTCTCATGCATGTGAATCTTGGAATGAACAGCGAATTGAATCAACGGTCAATCTCCTTCGCCAGTTCACGCGCGCGGATAGCCAACGGGAAGTACTCTTCCGCCTCCTTCAGAGCCCCTTCCAGTGTCTTCACCCGCTTCGCCATCTCTTCAAGCAACGAGACCTCAAACGGCGGCTCATCACGAATCTCGCCACAATCGGTCGGTGTCAAGCCAAGCGTCTTGCAGAGTCGGCTCATAAACCGACGCAGGCCTGATGCCGTTTCTTTATAGTTGTGCAGGAGCTCGCTGACTGTTTTGAAGGTTCTGCCATGGTCGTCGAGGGCTCGATTGAGCACCGCGTTGCTTGCGATGAGCGTCTGAATATGCTTCTGACATTGCTTCGATTCCGCCGCCAGCGCCGTGACCTGCATCGTCGTGGCATCGTCCAAAACAGTCATCTTGTCCTTGACCGGAACCAGTTCCGTTGTGATGTCTGGTTCCGGCTTGATCGTCTCGCATAGGTTGAGGCAGAGCTTACGCAAGGTCCCCTCGGCCTTGTCAACGCGTCGCACAAGTTCTGTCTGTACAATCTCAACGCGCTGCTCGAGCTTCTCCAACATGAGACTCTTGAGCTCATTGACCGCCTCGTTGACTCGAGCCGCGATGAGCGCCGTAGGATCAATCGCATCCAAATGAGTCGGTGTGCCACGATCAGACCTGTTGCCGTTGGCATACACTGACGACGTGCCGAAAGACGAACCACTGCTAGCCGCCATGCGTGAAGACGACATGATGGTCTCTTCCTGATGTTGCAGCCGCTTCTGCAACGCCGTGAATTGACCCTCACTGCCACGCCTGAAGGCCTCTTCAGTACTCTTGCACAGCTGTTCTGCATGCAACTGGGCGCGCTTCTCGGCTTGCTTCAGCGACTGCGTGTTGCGCTCTTCGAGTTGTTCCAAGTGCAGCTGAAACGTCCGCGTCAGCTTCTCCTCAAGCAACGTCATGGCAGAATCATGCTTGGCCTGTTGAGCACATAAGATACCGACCAACCGATCTTGCAACTTGTCCAACTCGTCCTGCAACTTGCCTGCATGCTTCTGCGTTTCTTCTAGACCTGCTTGCGTCTGTCGCGTCGTCGCTTGCCATGTTTGGAATTGCTCAGTGCACTGGCTACAGCAAGTGCCGTTGCTAGCATGATGGTCGCCGTTGGTATGCATCTGTGGCGTTGCAGAGCGTATCGATTCTTGCTGCAAAAACGACGTTGTCTGTCGTGCCTGACTGGCCTCTTGTTGCCTTGCATCGACTGAAGCCTGCCCAGCGGCTTGAGATGCCCTAACCTGTCCAAACGACCCGCCCTCCTCGCGTTCCTCGAAAGAGCGCGAGGAGGTGTCCCGAGGCTGTTCACTCGATACCCTGGACGCCGACGACACGTCTTTACGATCGCTTGCCCCAGCCTGTCTTTCATCATGCGGCGCAGAGTTCTGTATAGCCAAGTTGAGCAACGGCGTCGCTCGTTCTGCTGAAACTGGCACGCGATCGTGCGCAGCGCCAGGCATAGAGGCCAACCTGCCTGCTGCCGCTTGTGATGCATCAGTCTGCTTGCCAGCCTGCATTGAAACACCCGGCGATGGCGAGGCATGTTTTAGAGACGGCGCAGTGCTCGAAGATGCACGCGGAAGCGAGTCGGCGGGATTCAATGCAGAAGGCGCCTGAGTCGATGAAGACCTAGAGCCAGACACTTTGTCCATGATGACAAACGGTGCTGCTCTCGCTTTTTTGGAACCTTGCGCTGTGTTGTTCGTCTTTTGCCGTTTGTTTGCCGGGCCTTCATGCTGGCTGCCTGTAGCGGAAGGTGTCGGCGTGGCAGTCAAGAGAGCTGGGTCAATCATGTCGTTGCTGAACTGGTTTGCGTTATAGCGCGTCGGCTGAGCAAGCGGATTAGACGCAGCGGTGGGTGTATTGCTACCACTTGCCGTCTTTGCACCTTGCAGAGCACCTTTCGATGCACTTTGAGATGTCGAAGCGCGTCCTGTAGCAGATGAGGATGACCGTCCTGGCGAGGCAGGTGCTGGCGCAGATCGCTTCACGGACTTTGGTGATGCAGCCGCCGTTGCCCTGTCTGTCATCTGACTTTGACTCGGTTGGCTCGGTTGACTCGTTGCCGGTGCTGTCGTTGAACCTGGCGACGCGGTCACACCTGGCGGCACAAACTCAAGAAACGACTTTTTGAGAGCCGTCTTCAACAGAGACTCATCCGTCAAGCGTCGAAACAGCTGTGCCGCTTTACCCCCGACGTACGCATACGCTTCCACCCCGCTTGGAATCTTCTCCATCTCCTCTACGAATTTGCCACGGTCAAAGGCTTCTTTGTTGATGATTTCATTGAGCTCTTGATTGTAGGTTGTCCGAAGTTGTGCCGGAAGTGCGGCCTGCGCAGCTGCCAGCGCGTCCGTCATGTTTGAGCGATCGCGTTGTGTGATGTACCACCGTGCGCCGTATGTGCGTAAGTTGTTGGCAAGGATGAAGAGGTCGGGCAGAGGTGCAGCAGGAGTGATAGCGCCATCTTGTGAGTTGGAGGCAGTGTTTGCAGCCATGCAGCAGTGCACACGTTGTCCTGTCCGTGGTTGAAGCGCGCCGGATGCAAGTTGAGTTGTTCAGAGAGTATCTCGGTCGCGCGTCGATGAACCAGATGAATTACAAGACTACTCAGCGACTCAACGGCTAACCTATAACTACTGCTTGCTGAGAGGCTCTGATCGCTCGCCTATAGATAGCTCTGACCATCGCTGTGCATGTCCGACTCGGATGACAACTACAGCTCAGACGGCGGACAAGACACTGCTGCCACAACCCGTCGTGGCGCCGTCGGTACACGTGCAAAGACACGTCTCAATGCCGCCTATGCTACAGACGATGGCAGCTATAGCTGGACAGCCAACTATGAGCGTTCTTGGGATACCGTGCAAGAAGATGCCTCTGGCTCCATTGCCGGTGTCGTCGCTTCACTGATTGAATCTGGCAAGCGGAAACGCCTGTTGAAAGATGCGACGCCCGTTCAGCGTGGCATCATTCGACATCTCGTGCTCGTGCTTGATTTTGGCATCTCGATGGCTGAGCAGGATTTACGGCCTTCACGGCATGAGCTCAGCTTGACGTACGCCGCGACGTTTGTATCGGAATACTATGAGCAGAACCCTATCTCTCAGCTAGCCATCATCATCATGTCGGATGGCATCGCACAGACCCTCTCACCGCTGAGCGGCAATCCACAAGATCATCTCCTCGCATTGGCAAAATGCAAAAAACGCGTCTGTTCCGGCAACGCCTCCCTCCAAAACGCACTCGAAATGGCCCGAGCCACGCTCTATCACGTCCCAAGTCATGGCACGCGTGAAATCCTTGTTATTTTCGGCGCACTCGTCAGTGCTGATCCAGGGGATATTCACAAAACAGTCGCCGCCCTCGTCTCAGCCAAGATTCGCGTACGCATCATTGGCTTGGCCGCCTCACTCGCCATTTGTCGTGAAATCGTCAGCAAGACGAGTGCCGGATCGCTTGAAGGTTACGGCGTCATATTGAATGAGTATCATTTCAAGGATTTGCTCATGGCTGCCACGACGCCGCCTGCGACGATTGAAAAGTCGACGAAATCGCTCATCATGATTGGCTTCCCCTCACGCTTGGCTGATGACCAAGGTGGTGCAGTCGCTGATACCGATAAAGGCGCCAGTCTCTGTGCCTGTCATGCAAGACTGACGGTCGGTGGCTATCGTTGTCCACGCTGTAGTGCCAAGATTTGCACCTTGCCGGCAGAATGTCCTGCCTGTAAACTGACGCTCGTGCTGTCGACCCATCTCGCACGTTCCTACCATCATTTGTTTCCCTTGCGGAATTGGCAAGAAGTCAGTTTACGACGGCTCAAGCAGCGTGTTCGGCATCAAGAAGCCATCGACCCGAGTGAGGCAAGCAAGGAAGATCTGGTCAATCTCGATAGTTGTTTTGCCTGTCGACATCGGTTTCCGACCCTGGCAGAGCTAACAGCCTCGCAAAACGGCAGCACTGAGAGTATGTCGCATCAGGGACAAGAGCGTGGTACATCGCGGTATGCGTGTACTTCGTGTGGTCTCTATTTTTGTATCGACTGCGATTTGTTTGCGCATGAGCAGTTGTATGAATGCTTTGGCTGTCAGGCTGGATACCGTGCTGCAAAGCGGAGAGCATCTGTCAATGGACGGCCGGGACATGCCCACTTGGCGTCGATTGAGGAGGGTGTTGCCATGGCAGAAACTTAGATGCAGCGTTTTTAATCTATAAAGAGGTCAATGCAGAAAAGTCACTTTTCTCTTTCTCACTTGAGACCCACAGCGCTCTTGGCGTCGTCAGCCACTTTGCTCGCCTTGATACCCAATTTGGTCAACACACCCGCCGTGTCATGCTTCGTGCCACTCTGCTCCAACGTCGTCAAAATGTCTGACCACACTTTTTTAGGGTTCTGGGCAGCGTCAATGCCAGCCCAGATGCCCTTCTTTTGGTAGTACCCAACGATCGGACTCGTTTGCTCATGATAGGTCGAGAGACGCTTCTTGAGCGTGTCCGCGTTATCATCCGCGCGCTGAATGAGCGGTTCGCCCGTGACATCGTCTGTCATGGGCTTCTTGGGCGGGCTAAACTCCTTGTGGTACGATCGACCGGAAGCTGGGTGCACAAGTCGGCCCGTGATGCGCGAGACGAGCAAGTTGTCATCAATCTTGAGCTCGACAGCGTGATTGAGCTGTTGCTGCCGCGCATTCAACATCGAATCCAGCTTCTCAGCCTGGGGGATCGTTCGTGGAAAGCCATCGAGAATGAAACCGAGTTGGCATTCAGGATTGTTTGTGATTTCCAAACGAATCATGCCAATGACGATTTCATCATGCACGAGCCCACCTTGCTCCATGATCTTCTTGGCTTCGAGACCGAGTTTGGTCTTTTGCGCGACTTGCGAGCGAAGCATGTCACCGGTTGCCAAGTGACAGACACCAAACTTGCTGACAAGGTTGGGCGCCTGTGTGCCCTTGCCGGATCCAGGAGGACCAATCAAGAGCATGCGGAGACCTTCGGAGACTTGCTTCTGTCCAGCTGCTCCTGCATAACCATGACTGGCGGTCGATTGCTTGACTTGGCCGGCCACCTCCTTCACTTTACTAGCGAGGGAATGTTCGAGAGACTCGATGCGGGCCTCGAGCTTCTTGATGGTGTCGTGGAGATCTTGTTCGAATGCCATCTTGTCAAGTGGCTAGTATATGGTCAAGTGTCCAGCTGGTTGATTGAGGAGTCCTAGGACTTGAGGTGAAAGCTGGAGCCGGAAGAGACGGAGAAAGAATCACGTGACTTTATAAGGGCGAGCGAGACATCATGTCATCGAGTGCTACGAGAACTGACCAAGTCATCAGAGAGTGATCCTATTTCTAGCGTAGATAGCAGTAGCAAGTCATGGCAGATCAATCAGCAGAAACACTCGAAAAGGAGCAAGGCAGACTCTCACAGTTTGTCAAAGAGCAATCCTCAGGTGGACGCGGCGCCGTGCCACCTTTTTGGATTGATGGACCACGCGATGGCGAAGAGTCAACCATCTGTACACGGTCCTCGGCTGGCGATCAGAGTAATTGTCTCAAGCTGCGGATGGCGAGTACAAAGCTCTTTTCAGAAATGCAACGAAAGGGCTTTGTCTGTCTCTTGCCGCAAGGTATGCTCGTCTTATGACATGTTGCGCATGGCTGATCAGACAGATACAGACAGGACCGAGATGGAATGCAGCAAGGTGGATTAGCCCTTTCATGGAAAAATCGTGTATCATCTAGTCCTGCATGCATCAACTCTATCAACATGCATTACTGCTATTTCTTGCTTTTGTCATTGCTTTTCAGCGTCATGGGCGCAACAAGGGCGTCGCCTCCGTCTGCTCGCCACGTCCGCTGCCGTTCCCTTCTAGATCCACCACCAAGTCATCCTCCTCTTCCTCATCATTCATCTCCGGCCCCGGCATGATACCACGCAGCTTGTCCAGCAAGCCCGTCAGATCAGTCCGTTTCGCCTGCTGCTCAAGGTACTCTGCCACCTGTGCATCACCAGGCGGCGCCGCATGATCCTCCTCATTACCATACAAGGACTGCGTTCGCGGCGTCGGCGCGACACTTTCATCGCCAAACAAGGTGTCCATCTCTTCAAGACCGACGCCTTTTGTTTCTGGATAAAAGAGGTAGACAACACCAAAGCTGAAAGCGCACCAGAAGGCGTGCATGAGGTAGAGCTTGTAGCCGATTGTCTCTTGCAAGATGGGTGTCGTTTCACCGACGATGAAATTGAAAAACTGTTGTTAGTGCATGGCCAGAGAGGATGGAAGGAGATACCCAGCAACAGGCTGTGGATAGACTTGCGCCCTTGGCACGAATACTGAGTGGCAAGATCTCTGGCGGATACAACCATGGAACCGCTAGACGTTAGCCTCTGTTAGACAACAACATCTAAAACGTACGACCCCAGCTGTAGCCAAAGGCAAAATTGTAAGCAATCACAAGAATCACCACCATTCTCGGGGTATACGCCACGTCAATGGCAATATAGTAGGCAATCAATGACAATGCCACACACATAAACACGGCACCCGACATGAGGATGGCGCGTCTGCCCCAGCGATCAATCACAAACCAAGGGATAATGGAAGCCACGACATATAAAATGCCATTGATACCCGTCATGAGGATTGCGTCACGGCCGTACCACCCAGCCTGCTCAAACACGAGCGGTGCATAGTAAGAGATGACGTTGATGCCGTCGAGTTGCGCGAGTGCCTGCGACGACATGGCGATGAGGACACGTTGTTTGTATCGTCGAAACATTTCGCTGTAGGTGCGTTCACCCTCGGCGTGCATGGCGAGCACGGCTTGCTTGATTTCACGATACTCTTGACGCGCGCGTGGGTGGGAAGGATCGCCTTTGCCGTAAAAGTTGGCAAGCACGACGAGACCTTCTTCATTGTGATGATGGTCGAGTAACCAGCGCGGGGATTCGGATAAAGCAAGCGAGCCGATTGCGAGGATACCACCCATGATGCATTGAATGAGCAAAGGCAGACGCCAAGAAAGATCAGAGCGAATGTAGCTGCATCCATAGTCAATCCAAATACTGGACGCATAGCCAATAATGTTGCCTGTAAATTCCATACACGCCAACTGGCCGCGACTATGCGCCGGTGAGATTTCAGATTGGTAAACAGGCACGATCGTCGACAACATGCCGACACCGAGTCCCGCAATCACACGTCCAGAGAGCATCATGGCATACCCATTGGCCAACGCCTGTAACGCGCCGCCCAGGACAAAGATACAGGCGCCGTAAAAGATGGTTCTGCGACGACCGATGAGGTCGCCTACTTTGCCAACCACGAGCGACGACACGAGCGCGCCCACTTCCAGGACCGCCACCATGGTACCAAGTTGTGCACTTGTCGGGTTGTGGAAATAGGCTTTGAAGTAAGGTCCTGTGATGAGGCCAGACATGACGCCTTGGTCATAGCCAAAGAGGTAGACCCCTAGCGAGACGAAGGCCGAGGTAAAGTAGAGAAGGGATTTGCCAACGAGAAAGGATTGGCTCTTGAGAGACATGCCTGCAGGGTCGTCGTCCTCTGCCATGATGGCAGCTGGCATCCCACGCGCTGTCGGCTGATGCGCTGTGATTGCCGAGTCAATGAATCGTGTTGAATGAGACCGTGTAGATGAGCAATGTCAGGAGTAGGAGGCCTGCTCTCGCTCCTTGGCTACGATTCGACGAATCACCCCTTGTCTGTTGTGTTTGTCGCGTTGATTGCAGCTGAGTCTCTGTTTCCTGTGTGATTGTTGTAATCTTCATCTTGACTCTGGGAACGGACAAGCAACGCTCAGGGGCATCGCCCTCTAATAGGGCCTCTCTAGACATCTAAGAGTCCATCGATCCTACCAGCTACCCCAGCACGATGTCACCCTGCTGGCTAAAATGACTACGAAAGCTTTCAAAAATCACCAACCCAACACTCGTCGCCGGCGCACCCCTGATCGCCGTCTGTGCAAACCCTCGAAACAAGAACCTTGCCCATCCGCCCGTCACACTGCCAGCCTTGACGCGTCGTGCTTGCTTCAGGGCTGCAGCATGGCATTGCTTGAGCGTCAACAGATATTCACTTGCATAGATATGCGCGGCATTGCCCCTTTTGAAGCGTTGTTCGAAACTGCGTCGATAGGTGGCACATTCGAGACGGGTCAGGTGGACGTCTTGGATTCTCGAGAGGGGGAAGTGCATGGCCGTGTGCGCTACTGAAGCAGCGAGACCGGCGCCAAGGAGGAAAGTGGGTCCGAGAAGCCAATGTGGCCGTTGTGCGGGTTTGCCATCGCCTTCGAGATTATCATGCGCTCGGTCATTGCCAAAGGAAGTATTGTAGAGACTGAGATGATCACGACCATAGAGCAGTCGTAAACAAGCATAGTATGCCTGGCCCTTGATCAACTCAAAAGTGCAAAAGAAGAGCGCCATGCTTGCTGATTCCTTCAAGGCACTCAACAGAAAGCCACCAAAGATGGGCTTCAGACCTGTCTCGCGCACGGTCTGTAAGGCCCATCGCCAGAGATTGGGTGTCTCTTTACCGCCATGCAGAATCTGTGCCAGCTCAAATCGAACCGTCAGGGCATCAATCGGTTGACTGACAAAGGCTTGTGCACACCCAGCCAGGGCGCCTGCTTTGAGGGTCGCTTCTGGCGGCGGTGGTGGGAACGGATTGTTGGCCTTGCGCGATGGTGTATAGAACCAGCCCAATGCTTCGATATAGCTCGTATAGAGCACAACGCCAATCAGACTGTTTGCAAGTAAAGGCGGCAAGACGTAGTTGGGTACAAACAGCATGCCATGCGTCTTGACAGACTTGTAGAGCAAATACGGCGACGATTTCCGCCACCACCCACCCGACTGACCCGCCACCACTTCTTTAGAGAACAAAGCCCGCGGTACAATCATGTAATCGATCCGCGTGGGTCGAAAGAGTTTGACGGGGACACGAAACCAGACGGCGAGGATTTGGCCGATGAGGGAACGTGAGACGGCACTGGCGCCGCCGATGCGGGCGCTGTTGCTGGATTCGGAGGCATCGGATGCGGCTGCTTGCATGGGAGTAGGCTATCTCGGCATGACTTGAGCTGAGCGATTCAGCTGATGCGATGCGTTGCGTTGCGGTGCGGTTGTAGCTGTCGCAAGTGCAAGTTGAAGCATGTGCTCGGAAGTACAAGACAGCACACAGTCACAAGTACAAGTATAGGTGAGATTCGTACCTACATTTGCATGACTCGACAAGGAAAAATGAATCTACGCCTTCTTCTCATCCTCATTTGACGCTGCCTTCTTGTCCTCCTTGCCACCCTCAGCTTTTTCCGCCGCCTCCTTCTCCTTCGCCTCTTGCCCCTCCTTTTCCTTTTCACGATCCTGACTAGCTTGCAACTTGGCCTCGCCTTGCTCCTTGCGATTATCAATCAAGTCATGCAACGCCATGACGGCGCGCACCAGTGAAGACAGATAGATGGTCATCATACTGTCATGCATATTCGTCCTAAACGCCTTGCTCAATTCCGTCTCTTTGCCTGCGGCTGCCTTCTCGTGACCAGCTGCTGTGGCACTCAGCGCGTCGGCAGGTGTCAAGTTCGGCAGCAGGTTGAAGATATCTTGTAGTTCGCCCAAGATGGCATGGTTGACTGTCAAGGCACCGGACAGGACCGCCTCGAGGTAGGTGGAAATCTCTTGCAATCGGGCAGAGAGTCCCTGCAACGATCGCAATTGGTCGGCAATCTTGGTACTCAGCGTGCCGGCCGATTGATCGCGTACGTCGCGTAGTAAATGCTCGACACCAATTTCTTCAGCTTCTTCCGCTTCAATTGTGCTGCTGACGTGGACAAACGTGCGTGAGGTGGAGGTACCGTCTTCTTTGATTTCATCGACTGGGAAATAGGCTTCGGTGGGGATGCCCGGTGTCGGCCGTACATCGACCACGACGAGCACTGGATTTGGGATCCAGCGTTTGAAGAGCTCACTAATCGCCAAATCACTCGACTTGAGTTTGGGACCCGAGTGATACCAGCCAATCATCTTTTCTTTTGCATTGATCTTGCGATACATGTCATACATGCTCTCGACGAAGTTATGATCGAGAAACCAGACTTTCGGGTCCTTTTCATCTTCCTCAAATGGTACGGCAAAGGAATTGGCGACATTGACCGTCTTGCCATTGTTTTGACCCAAGAGGACACCCACCACGCGCCGTTTGGTGCCGGCGGCGGAACGGTTGTAGCTGTCGGCAACGGACAGGAGGACGAGCGGATGGACGGTGACGACGGTACTCGCGAGTTCAATCGTCTCTTGTGTCGTTGCGGTCGGCATCTCAGTGAATTGTCCTCCGCTATCTTCCTTGCTTCTTGTTGCAATCTCTGTCGTCACTACTTGTAGTACCTGTTGCGCAGCTTTAGCTCTACAATGGTTTGAGTCGTTGCAGACGCGTCGCCTCAAGTTGCATAACCTGATAAAAGCAAAGGCGATGTACAAAGAGAAACAAAAAGCAAAGTCAGCCTATAAGCAGGAAGAGAGAGACGTGTGTGCTTCATAGCTCATAGCTGAGTACCAAGCACCTTCTCCTTCTTCGTGTGTGTATCCATCATCATCTCCATCGTTCTTTTCCTAGTCTCGCGTCGCCTCTACCATGCCTCACCGTCGCTCTCGCTGCGTTCAAAGTACGCCATATCCAGGCACCGTTTCGCCGAGATGCGATCAGCCGGATTATAAACAAGCAATCCCTCGAGCAAGTCATGTCCATCGTCATCGAGCATCGGCACCAGCTGTTCAAGCGCTTTCGGGCGCCATTGCGGGAATGTGCTCTTGTAATCCGGTAAAGCACTGACACCAGGCCAGATGGTCTCGTTGGGTGTCCCTAATGTACGAAAGATGCGGAAGATTTCATCGATTTCCGAGTCTCCTGGAAACAAAGGCTTGCGCAAGGCCATCTCGGCAAAGATACAACCAACCGACCACATGTCGACACCAGTCGAGTAGTGCCGCGAGCCAAGGAGTACTTCAGGAGCTCTGTACCAAAGTGTTACAATCTCATGGGTATAATTGCGAAGCGGCACGCCGAACGCACGCGCGAGTCCGAAATCAGCCAGCTTGAGGTTTCCCTCTTTATTGATGAGCAAGTTTTGTGGTTTGAGATCGCGATGGATAATGCGATGCGAGTGACAGTAGTGGACACCTTCAATCAGCTGGAGGGTGAATTTCTTGACGAGTGCCGGGTCGAGCAAGGAACCTTCGCCTTCAGCAGGTAGCTTGTCCATGTACTTTTTGAGATCGAGGTCAAAGAATTCAAACACGAGATAGAGTTTCGACTCGGCGTGGACAATGTCCAAGAGTCTGGCGTCGTTAGTCTTTCACTGTCAGTAATAAGAAAGGGGGCATACTTGACGCAATTGGACTTGCTCTTGCCATCGTTGACTTCCTTTAAGAGTGAGATTTCTCGAATTGCCGTCGATGGCACGCCTTCTGCTTCATCCTCGAGACGGATCTTCTTGAGCGCGACGATGGTGCCATTGTTGTGTAGATCGAGCGCCTTGTAAACAACGCCATAAGTGCCTGATGTCAGTTTTGTGATGGTCTAGCACCGAATGAATGTACCCTCTCCGACTTTTTCGAGCTTCTGATCTATCATACTGTCAGTATCACCTCGGCCCTGTCGACTGCAGCTTACATCTTTCCATCTTTGAGCAGATTGACGCGCTTGTCCAGATTCTTCCTTCTTACTCTTTGTGTCGCTTTGAGGTCGCGCCTGATTTCGTGAAGCAACAAAGAGAGGCAAATAGAACAGTCACATTCATCGTCCTTATACTGTACTATGTACTGTGTACTATGTTCTGTGTACTCATTCACCACCACCGCCAAAGTCGCCTCCCCCACCAAAGTCACCGCCGCCCCCAAAGTCATCTTGTTGTCCATCTTGGTAGCCATCCTGATACGCTTGTTGATCGTTATACCCACCATGCGACATGCTCGAGGCAATCAAGCCACCCGCCAGTAATCCACCACCAGCACCAAGCATCATCGGCATCATCATACTACCACCACCCATCCGTCCACCAGCACCACCGCCACCGCCGCGGCCGAATCCACCGAACCGGCTGGCTTGCTGCTGTGGCGGCATGGGCTGTTGCTGAGGTGGAGAACCCTGATACATCCCTTGCTGAGGTTGCTGAAGTGAATAACCCCCATAGCCAGTGCCAGCAGGACGATACCCTTGCCCCTGTGGCGCATAACCACCTGTTGAACCATATCCAGGCTGCTGCTGCTGCCTCTGTTGATGAAACTGTTGCTCATACTGTGATTCACCCCAGGGACTTGATGCCGATTGTCCAGCACCATAACCAGGCCCTGACCCCGTACGCGCCTGTTGTCCATACGGCGCTGATTGGAAAGCAGCTTGTCCTGCAGCTGTAGCTTGTGGAAGCGCATCATACGACGGTGGTGCACTTTCGGCGCCTGCTTGAACAGGAGGCGGCGGCGGAGCTTGCGCGCCGGGTGTTGGATGGGTCCAGGTGGGTGTCTTGTCTCCAGACTGTTCATTGACGTAGAAATAAGTGTTATACTTGGGTTCCCATTGCGCGACCCAGCCTTGCCTCTGTTAGTACTGACGGACTGAAGGTCGCGGCATCATTCAACAGGGGCGTACCGTATGGAAGTCCGTCGCGCGATTGATGCGGTTGTGCATCTGTCATTGTACAAGCTGAATGAAGGCGAGGCCCTCGAGAATCAAGTTTTTAAGGGTACAAGCTTAAGGTAATGAGGATATAGCTTTAGATGAGAAGTCGCCGGGGAAGTGGAGGCGTAGACATGACATGACGCACAATGCTTAGCTACCAGGCGACATGAATTGCTGACCCTTAGAAACATACTAGCAAAGTCTGAATAGCTCTCTCATGAGGGCCCTAGCTGATTCTACTATTCCATCTATAGTACTATTTTGATCATAAGTTTGTGACTGTTACTGCCGCGACGACCCAAGCCAAGCAAAGCGACCTCTCTCCTTCGGCAGCCTCGCTTCCCGTCCTTGCTCTTCTCTCAAGCTCAAAGACATAGAGACAGGAGTCATGTCCTCCAACGGCGGCGATGACGCAGACGCGCCCAAGGTCAAATCACGCAAGCCCGCCAACACCGCCTTTAGACAACAGGTATGCGCTTCTACGAACGGGTTATTCAAAAATAGACCCTCCACTGACACGTCTTGATCTAGCGGCTGCAAGCCTTTCTACCGCTCTTGACACCCAAGACGGTTCTACCGCTCTTCTTTGCCATCGGCATCATTCTCGCGCCGCTGGGTGGCGGTCTGCTCTATGCCTCCAACGAGGTGCAAAACATCACGATTGACTATACCGACTGCACGACCTTGGCGACAGCCACCGAGTCGTCTATCCCGAGCAAGTACATTTCGCGCAACTTTAAAACGAATCGCAATGCCACGCAGCTGGATACACCGGCTTCCTGGACCTTGCTTTCGAATCCTGCCGATGCAGACGCGTCCATCTGCCAGTTGCAATTCACGTTGCCGAACGCGCTCGAGGGACCCGTGCTGCTCTACTATAAGCTCACCAACTTTTATCAAAACCATCGTCGCTACGTCAAGTCGGTCTCGCAAGACCAACTCGATGGCAAGGCCGTTTCCGTGAGTGCCATTACGGATGATTGTGATCCGCTTGGCACGCGCGGCGATCAAGTCTACTATCCCTGTGGCCTGATTGCCAATTCGCAATTCAACGATTCCATCAGTATGCCTGTCCAGGTCGGGATTCCCAACGCCCCCGTCACGTATGAAATGACCAAAGACGGCATTGCCTGGTCTTCAGCCAGCAAACGCTATAAACAGACGTCTTACACAGCCGATCAAATCATTCCACCTCCCAACTGGGCTAAACGATATCCGCAAGGCTACAACGAGACCAACATTCCAAACTTTTCGAATGACTATGATTTCCAGAATTGGATGCGCACAGCTGGCTTGCCTACCTTTAGCAAACTCTACTACCGTCAAGACAAGACAGCCATGCCGGCCGGTACCTATCAAATCCAAATTGTGCAGCATTTCGACGTCAAGGCCTATGGCGGTACCAAGTCGATCGTCCTTTCCACCCGCAGCGTGATTGGCGGTCGCAATCCATTCCTGGGTATTGCCTATATCGTCGTTGGCGGACTCTGTGTCATTCTCGGCTTGGTCTTTACGGCACGGCATCTCATCAAGCCGCGCAAGTTGGGTGATCATCGTTATCTCACTTGGAATCAAGGAACCCCTGGCGGTCGTCACGAGTAACTTGCCCCTTCTTTTCGTATGTGTTTTTGTATAAAGCGGTTGATGTGCTATTCTCTTTACTTGACCACCTCTAAATGATAATCCCGTCGCAACGTCTCTGCATCGACGGTGCTCGGCGCCTGTACGAGTGGATCGAGTCCGCCGCTCGTCTTGGGAAACGCAATGACTTCACGAATACTCGCCTTGCCCAAGACCAAACTCAAGAACCGATCCAATCCCAAAGCAAACCCGGCATGCGGGGGACACCCACTACCTAGTGCTCGCAAGAGATGCGTGAAACCCTGGCGTTTGGCAGAGGGCATGCCAAGCGTATCAAAGAGGCGTTGCTGGAGAGAGGGGTCATGGATCCGGACACTGCCGCCGCCAATTTCGCAGCCATTCATGACGAGATCGTAGTGTTGACCGCGCATCGCCATCAGTGATTCCACAGATGCTTCGCCTGTATTAGACAAGAGCTGGACTGCATCGTCTGGAAAGGGCGCCGTAAAGGGATGATGCGTGCTGCAGAGACCGCGTGTACCGGCTTGACCTACTTCGCCTTGTTCAAGGGGAGAAAAGAGTGGAAAGTCGGTGACCCAGAGGAGTTTGAGGGGCGGACGGTCAGACAATAAGCCTTGCGTCTGTGACCAGCGTGGCGTGTCTGTCAAATTGTGTTGCTCCAGCCAAGATTGCAAGAGAAGTCGAGCAGTACCCATGCGTGTGGCACCTCCCGAGACGGGAACGGGCCTTGTATGCACCAACACGAGACAACAGTCTTGAGCTTGCAGATGCGATTCGATCTGTTCTTGTAGATGTGATAGGGCGTCTGGTAAGCGCAGCGTACCCTCCACCACTTTGAGCGCATAAACACCCGGCGCGTCCCTTGCCAAGGTCTCCTGAAGCGTTCTTAGAGCTCGACTGCTGATACTTGTGCCGCGCGACGCCGTCGGTACCGTCACGAGTTCGAGCAACGTGGCTTCGCCTGGCCCATGCCAGTCCTCATCCACGCGCTCCGACCAAATCTCAAGACCAAACGTCAAGTCTGGCTTGTCGGAGCCATACCGTGCCATGGCCTCTGCATAAGTCATCCGCGGAATCGCCTCGCCTGTTTTTGTTTCAAACAAGGTTGGCTGGCCCCAAGCATCAGCAACGCCCAGAACCATCTGCGACACGGCTGTCATGACCTCTTCAGCACCTGCAAAACTCATCTCCATATCCAGCTGTGTAAACTCAAGCTGTCGATCGGCACGAGAGTCTTCATCGCGGAAACAGCGTGCGAATTGGTAGTAGCGATGAATGCCCCCTGCCATGAGCATCTGCTTGTATTGCTGTGGACTTTGTGGCAAGGCGAAAAAGGCACCGGCACGACGCGTCGGTACGAGAAACTCACGGGCGCCTTCGGGTGTGCTTTTAAACAATAACGGTGTTTCGACTTCGAGAAAGCCTCGACTTTCAAGCGTATTGCGCAGGGATGCTTTGATTTGGCTGCGGAGACGGAGACTGCCACCGAGCGCATCCGAACGCATCTCAACGAGCCGATTGCGTGCCCGTACAAGTGTATCCACCTCTGCTTCCTGATTCGGCAGAAACGGCAACGCTTCTGTGCGTGCATTGACAACCTCGACATCTTCAATTTCGTATTCATAGTCGTCGTCTTGAGCTTCTTCTGTGGCTGGCAGTCGTTGCAGTCGTCGATGCATCGTTTCCGCTTGAAGCAGCAGAGACGGTGCAGCGACACGCTTGCCACGACGATCTTGCTCGGGTCTCAGCAGCTTTCGACATGTAATTTGCACACAGCTTTCCGATCTCAACAAGCGTAGCTTTTCCGCCACGGCACTCTCAGCGGCATGTCTTGAGACGAGTTGCAGCGTCCGTGTGCTGAGTGCATCTTGCGCGAGAAACGCTCGAAGTTTGTAGAAGCGAAAGTTTTGCGAGACTTGACGTTTTGGAATCTCAAGCCAGCCTTGCAGCGTTATTGGTTGAGCAGCGATAGGTACCTTCATAGGTAGCAAAGCATCCGTTGTGTGCGGCGAATGTAATGACATTTGTAGAATCAAATCAAGTTGAAAGGGGAATTATTTTACAATACTTGAACTGTCTATCATCTATCAAGCAGCAATCTTCCTGTCATCGCCTGAAATCATCTTGTCAAAGATCGGAATGAGCGACTGGGCAATCGTAAAGGAAAAGACAAGCTTCGGCCCTGCCGTCAGCAACTTTGGCGTCAAACCCTTGAAGAAGGCCGTTGCACCCTCTTCGCGAATCAAATCACGAATAATGGTCATGCCGCCCTTTGGATTGTTAAAGTCTCGGTTCTGAATACGCGTCTTGATGACATCGAGCGGCGCCGAGACGGTCAACGAGGCGGCAGCACCAGAAATACTACTGATGAAGTTTTGGAACCAGGTTGCTTGGTTATAGTCGGTGAGACCAAACATGTACTCCTTTGTGAAAGCAGAACCACCAAACAAGGCAAACGAGCCGGGTGCGTTCCTGGCTGCTGTCCATCCCCAGCCACGGTAGAGATTAAACTTTTCATCGGCGATAATCTTGAAGAGACCTCGGCCACGGAAAGCCTCGGGATTTGTCTGACGCTTGATTTTGAGGACATCGAGCGGCAAGAGCACAATCTCACCGATTCCGACGAGCGAACCGGCTGTAGCGTACATCATCGCCTTGCCAGACCCTTTGCCAAACGCGCGATCAAAAACGTCACCGTGGTGCAAGGCCAAGTAATCCTTGACGATCGGCTGGCCCGAGTACTTGTAGATGCGCTGCAGAATCTTGTAACCAGCAGCATAGCCCAAGCCAGGGAAGAGCGACACAAACTTTTTGCCAATCGCCGACTGGGCCTCGCTCTTGAAAATGGCTTGGTTGAAGGCGGCCACCGTCGTCACTTTACCCTTGTTGGACATGAGTCGCTTCGAAATGGTATCGACTGGGTGGAAGAGGGCGAGCTCGAGCACACCGGCCGAGCCTGCACCTGCAAACCGAGCCATGTTGCCTTCTTTGCGCTGATTGTTAGTGATGCCTTGTTGATAGGATGCTTACAGTGGCCGAGGCCGAACTGCTCGTCGGCATGGGACTCATCTTGTTATCTTGGGCTACAAGCTGAAGCTGTCAGGTGACTGTCGGCGATATCGATCCCTAGGTACCTATTGCAATTGGTTTGACTATCTCGAGCGCTCAACAAATTTGCATGCACGTGACTTTGACAGATTCAACAACGACAAACAAGAACAAGAGCAAGCGCAACCTCCTCGACCAAGACCACCCATCTCTTTTGCATAGGAGAAAGAGCACGAGCTCGAAGGGTCATTCATAGATTCGCACGCTTGTGCATAAAACAGAGAAAAAGGTCCATCGTACAAACAGAAGCATTTGAGTCTGGTTGGGTCTTTATTCTAGCATAACCCTATTGCCTTTGCAATTGATTGACCGTCTTCTGTTGTACTTTTTACTTGTCGGCTTTGATCGCATCCTCTGCTTATTCTCAAAGACGCTAGTCACGATGGCTCAGCTACTGACGCAAGAACAGCTTGATGATATCAAAGCTGACTATGCTGCTTCGCTGCTTGACTTGACTTTTAACAGCAAGCCCATCATCAACATGCTCACGAGTATTGCTCAAGAAAACCTAGATGGCGCCGGCGCCATTGTCAAAGCTGTCGAAGAACATATTGCCAAGGTATGCTCGATTTGTTGTCATCTGTTGCTAATAGAAGGCTCCGCCGGCGCACAAGCTGCCAGCCATGTACCTCCTCGACAGCATCACAAAGAACGTCGGCGCACCCTATACGCCGCTCTTTGCCCGTAATCTTTACAAGACCTTTATGAGTGTCTATACCGCCGTCGAGCCGCCGATTCGCAAAAAGCTTGAAGACTTGTTTTACACCTGGACGCGTCCGCTTGTCATGTCCAATACGCAAGACCCTGTTTATCCGCCCGAAGCAACGCGCAAGATTGAAGAGACGCTGATGCGTGTCCGCGAACTCCAGCGACGCGATGAGACGGTACATCCACCTGGATTTCAAGCAGGCATGGCGCCTTCGTTTGCACAGCAGCAAGCCGCGGCCTCCTTGAATCCAGTTGCAGACCTCGTGCGGGATGTGCAAACGCTCTTGCAGTCTTTTGCACAGCGGTTGCTCGTTGACCCCAATCATGCAGCGACGCGCAATCATGTTTCTTCTTTGTCTGCGCTGCAGCAGGTTTTACAGACTACAGTGCTGCCGCCTGGCCAGTTGGCTGAGATTATGCAGCAGATCGGGCGGCTAAAGCAGCAGACGCTGGGTCCGCAGATGGGTCGTATGACGCCGCCGGCTGGCTATGGACCACCGCCGTCTGGTCAAATACGTCCGCCACCTGGCTTTGTACCGGGTAGTACCTTGCGTATTCCATTGACCACCTCCTCCATGCTTCCCTCGCGCCCAGAACTCATTCATCTGCTTTATGCTGCGAATCCATTGCAATGCGGCCTCTGTGGTCAACGCTGGCCGAATACGCCTGAAGGTCAAGGAAAACGCGATGCCCATCTTGATTGGCATTTCAAGGTGAATAAACGACTACGCGATCATGCCGTGCGCGGTCAATCGCGGGCGCTGTACTTGACGGAGCAGGATTGGGTCAGCTTGCGCATTTCAGGTGAAGGTGATGTGCAGGATGTGCAGGGCGCAGGCGATGTGCTCCCATCAACAGGGACAGCGGCTATGGCGGCCTTGTCGCTTGAAGAAGCAGACAAGCGGACGGTGCCGAGACCTAGCGATGCCGCCTTGCACGACAGTGAATGTCCCATTTGCTGCGAAAAGTTTGTCACGGATTGGGATGATGCGACGGAAGATTGGGTCTGGAAGAATGCGGTGCAGGTGGGCACGACGATCTATCATGCCACCTGTCATCATGATGCTGTGGCGAGCAATGCAAAAGCCGCTGCTGCTGGCTTGCAACGTGGCGATGCGCCTGAGATTGCGGTCGAGAGTGATGAGGAGGATGTCCCTTTGCCAGGCGCGCCTGTTGTCCGTGCAATCAAGAGCGCGTCACCGGAAGCAGAGCCAGTCAAGGAAGAAGCAGCGATGCCCATGATGCTGGATGCCGCCGCCCTTGCTAGTCTGGCAGGCTCGATCTCCGCCGTGACGGCTGCGGCTGCGGCTCAGGGGGGTTCTATAAAGCGCAAGGCGGAGGATGATGAGGATGGATCGGAGAGACGGGTGAAGCAGGAGCTGGATCTCTAGCGCGATTGGATGGTGTTATTGCAAATAGGTTTCTAGTCGTTATCAGTTGCTGCACCGAGTTGATTTCTGTTTCGCGTCTCTCGCTAGCGGCCATCAACAACCCAGACACCCTTCTCCCTCCCTCTCCATCTGCCTTGATTCATTCTCCCAACCAGAGACGCCCATCCTAGTCTCAACGCGCGCTTATTCAGCCGCTCCTCTTCCATCTCTAGACTATACACTTCAAAATGCCTCCTAAGCGCAAGTCGGACGCGTCTGAGCAAGAACCCCGTCGGAGCGAGCGCGCCACGACCAAGCCTGCGCTTTTGCTTGAAGAGACGACATCAACGAGCCGACCTACGCCAGCTAAAAAGGTGAAGACGGTTGAAAAGAAGAGCGCGGCAAAGGCCACGAAGCCGGTGGCCAAAAAGGTGGCCGCTGCTGCTGCTCCCGCGCAGAAGAAGAAACCTGCTGCCAAAAAGGCTGCCGCTAAGCCTAAACCGGCTGCAAAGGAAAAAGAGCCCGCCAAGGAAGAAGCAGTCGAGGATGCAGAAGAGAAAGAGGCGCCCTCCGACTCACAGAGCAAAAGTACGCTCAAAGTAGGCGATCTGTTACCCCCCGTGACGCTCAAGGATGAAACGGGTGCCGCGGTGGATGTGCACGCGCTTGCTCAAGACTCGGGCCTTGTCCTCTTTTCGTACCCGGCCGCCTCGACGCCTGGCTGTACCTCGCAGGCGTGCTCGTACAGGGATGCCTATGCCGATATTACTGAGAAGGGCTTTAAAGTGTTGGGCCTCTCGACCGATACCGTCAATGCAAGTAATTCTTGACGAGGATCGTGCTAACAATAGGCCCAGGAAAAGTTCAAGAAGAAGAACAACTTCCAGTACACGTTGCTATCGGACCCGCAGGCAGAGCTGCTTGGGCCGCTGGGCGGCAAGACGTCTGCCAAAAAGACGGCCCGTCGTTGCCACTGGGTTGTGCAAAAGGGTGGCAGGTTGGCTGAGATTGCGTTGGATGTGAAGCCCAAGGACTGTGTCTCGCGTGCGCTCAAGACGATTGAAGGTCTTGACAAGTGATTGTCTAGCAGCGACCTGGACCTTGGATTGGAACCTGGACCATAGCACTTTTAGCCATCTGAATGTTTTGTCGCTTTGTTTTGACCAACAACAACAACAAACATGGATACCTGAGGACTCGATCGTCTGACAAGTTACAACAGCTCGAAGATCAAGATGAACTGGCTCATTGGTCGCAATAGGCAGCAAGAGCCAGAGACACCTGTGCATCGATGGGCCATCAGTGCCTTTAAAGCGGCCCTTGTCTCTGACTCGCCGCTGCAGCCGCCGACCCTCATTTCACCTGATGCAACACCTGCAGGTCAGCCCATGCAGTCAGAGCAAGAGACACTTGTAAAGCGAACGCGTGCATCGAGTACCGCGAGTATTCTGAAAACGCCCGGCGTGCTCAAAGAACAGCGCAAGTCTGTTACGTTTCAACAAGAGAGCAAGCCAATAGCCAAGCCCGGCAAGACGGGTCTGCCGCAGACGTTTCCAGGCAAGTTTCCAAGTCCATGGACGCCCATGGTCAAAGAGTTTGATCCTGCAGAGGAAGAGATGGATGCCTCGCCGAGTGTCACGACTCGAGACCAGGCGCGCCTTCGATTCGGCAGCAAGCCGCCACTCCCTGCTGTGCCCATGTTTACGCAGACCCTTCCGACGACACGCGCAGCAACGCCCGCTCGCGTCAAGCCACAGCTCAAATGGACTGTGGATCGCGGCTTCGAAGAACTCCTCGCCGGCTTTACACGCAACAATCAAACCTTGCAACACATGATTGCCGAGATGCAGGCATCTTGTACAGATGCTCAAGTGGAAGCACGCGCCACAACAGCAGCAACAGGCAGTACCGACTCGGATGCCACCCTCACGCTAGATGCGCCACGCTCGCAATCAGGTCAATTTTGGAAGCGTAAATTTGAGTCCCTTTGCAGTCTTTCTGAAACGATTCAAGCAGAACAGGGCGTGATGCAACAGATGCTCTTGCGGCTGCGTCAAGAAGTGGACGTTCGTGTTGAGCGCACGACGACGGAATGGCGTGATAAATGCACCTTGCTCCGTGAAGAGCTCGACCGTGAGCGACGTGCTGCAAAGGCATTGCCAAGTGTACGTGAAACGCGTGGCTTGCGACAACGCATCAAGGAGTTGGAGCAACAGCTTGTGGATCAGCAGACGCTCGAGGATAAATTGGCAGCGTCAGAGATGCGCGTGACGGCATTGCAGGCGCAACTCAAGGCGGCAGAACAGGCAGATACGCAGGTGCAAACCATGTCTTCGCCCATTGCCACGAAACAGACACAGACACAGGCGGCTTTGCCAATGCCCGTCTCGGCCACGGCGAAACGACTTGCCCAGGCTGCTCAAGAAGTACAAGATTTGAGCAAACCGATGCCGCCGCTCTTACTGACGCAAGACCCACCGCATGAGCCGAGCCCACGTGTTTTGATTGGACGTGGTCACTTTCGCGGCGCGAGCAAGGACATCAAGCCTATTGCAGAGGTCAAGCCTGCAGGCAGGGGTTCCATGCTGGCTTCACGTCGTCAAGCCATTCAGCAGGCGAAAGGTCACGACGTGACGATGCCTGCTCTGCGTAGCCTGTCTGATCCAAGCTTGTCGCCACCCGTTGTACCCCTGTACGTCCTTGCCGATCAAGGCCCATCGATTGTTGTAGACTGCAAACGACCTGTGCGGCAGACTTTGGGTGTCATGGATGTCAACAGCACGCTCCCTTCAAGCGCGACACCCACCAAACTCAAGTTTGAGTCTACAGTCAAGGAGATGGACCCCGCTCAGCGACGACGCGAGGCTGCCCAACGCCGCTTGGATGAACGGCGTCGTGCACAGGCAAAGTCTTCATTCGGCAAAGACGTCTCGATTGCACCCTATCTCGCTCGTCTTTCAAGCAACAAGGAAAACATGTAGTCTTTGTAAACTGTCTGCCTTGCTTGCTAAGAGGTCTAGATACTGCTCGTGGTGAAATAACTGCTGAAAAAGTACTCATAGTCCCGGACCACGCCCGCCACCAATCCCTTGACGCCCAAAAAGCCACGGCCGCTGCCATCGACTGCCAACGCACGGTTTGCAAACCCATCGACATGCGGACGCAGCATGTTTTCATAAAAGGCGCCACGCACGAGGTACCATCCCAATCGCCAAGCACGTGCCGTGCGTTCTTCACGTTCGAGCTGCGTCATGCGCGCTGTCGTGCCCTGTTGGCCAGCACGAGGCGTGTGTTTGACCAATTGTCCAAATCCGCCACGGAGACGCGCACCGACGCTGCTACTGCTGCCGGGCGTACTAAACGTACCGGCGCGGGCTTGCTTGTGGAGTTCACGGGCTGCATATTCCACGCCGAGCGAAACGAGCCAGGGTCGCCAGGAGCGTGTGCGGTCTTTGGAGCGATACAAAAGCAAAGCGTAGAGAAGCGGTCGGATAATGTAGAGGACTTCGGCGATTTTGCCGGCGGCCGACAAGGGTGGCAGGAGCGCCGAGGCGGGCAAGAGGTCGCGGGGGTAAAGCGTCTTGGCGAGGAGGTAGGCAGTGACGGCTTCCTGCGATTTGAATTGCGACGGTCCTGCACGCGGCTGGCCCAGCGTAGTCGACGAGAGGACTGGCTCGGCTGAAGCGGCGGCGAGGATCGGGTCAAGGATTTGCTCGGCTGAGGAGCGTTCGAGCAGTTTTGGGTCTGGATGCGCACCGGCGCGTTTGGCTTCTTCAAACGCTTGCTGATCGAGCGATGCCTCAAGGGCCGCGGGATCCATCTCACGGACAGGTACATGCGGGAAGACAAGCATGCGGCCGTCCGTCTCTTGCAACAATAAAATGCGACAAAAGACCTTGGCTGTCTCAATCAGCAAGATGCACCGCCATCGACCGCGTTCGCCGAATCGCTTGCGAGCAACAATTTCTGCTAAAAAGCTCGTAGCCTGCAAGAGCTGGACCACGTTGGCGAGGCGCGCGTAAATTGCTGACCGGTCGAGCCAGAAGCGCGTGTATTTATTGTGTGCCGACGGAGCCGGCTTGTCGGCCTCATTCAACTTGTCGACAGCTTTTGTCAGAATGCGATCGTGATAGAGGCCAAGTAAGGTCAAGGCCGAGTACAAGGCCTCTGACGCGACTTCAGAGTCGGTGAACCGGCCGGGTAAAAGATAGGTCAATGTGCGCAACGTGCTCTCAATGGTGGAGATCTGAGAGGCATTCTTGAGAAGAAATCCTTCGTAGCGAGTCAGCGGATTGTACCCTGCCTGCGAAGAGACGGAGGCCATACTGTATCCGGTCTCTCCACTTGCTGGTATTGGCGTCGGCTGCTGTGCTTTGAAAGTGTGGAGTTGTCGTCGGCCGAGGTAGCTTACATAAGCGAGATCTCACGAGCGAGGCAAAGAAGAGTCAAGAGCCAGGAAGATTGTCAATGCTTGCTACGACCAAGTCTAGGTATCAGAGGGCGTCATAAGAACAAGCCATGATCCTTGCGCTCATGCCGCCCGCGCGCCTCGACACTTGAGTATCCCCTCGGGCAATCCTCGGCGCGACACACGAGTGTCCGGGTCGCCTGGCGTTTGGCACACCCTGCGACGTGGCTGCGAAGGTTCATGGCGTAGAAATCCTCCTTGCCGCAGGTTGGACAAATACCAACCCACGGTGTCGGTGGATCCCGACTGCTTCCCCACACGCCGCGCTGCTTGGCTTCCGCCGCTTTGTCACTTTTGGCCGACCAGTGTCGCGTTAGCTTGTTGGTGGCGTTGTGCGCCGACCAAAATCGGATGGAATCGGTGACCTTTGGTCCAAGCATAGCTGCGGATTGGGCTGCCGGAAGTGCCTCGCCAGGACTCGCAAGTTGAGATGCACTCGTTCTTGTCGTCGGGGTGGCATCGACCAAGAAGACCACGCCGTCTCGCAGATTTGCGGCAGCTTGCCGATCGCGGGCTCTACTTACATCGATGGTCACTGACTCTATCCGATTGTGGTGGGCGAGCTACCGCAAACCTACGAGACGGCGTTGCATACTTGAGCGATGCTGTTCCGAATACAAGCACGAATCCTTCACGACCTACGACGCCTGACGAGGCACTTCCGACAGCCGCTAATCGCAGACTATACTTACACCACAGGTCATCTAATTTATCCGATTTCGGTAAGTGCTCAGTGCCACGAACAACTTGACGCGTCATTGGTCGCCCGAGTGCAACAAGGTGGAGGTCATCAAAACGCGCCGCGTGTCGCGCGGAAGCCGTGATCACCCGACCTATGGGTCGGCACTTGTCCATCTTACGGCAAGGACAATTTCAATGCCATGAATTTCTGCCGCCATGCTGCAGCGTGCGGCCAACTGCAAAGCGAACAGGACGCCGACGTGTCGCCTCAAGGATTGCCCCAGGTATAATCAAGTGTTGAGGCTCGTAGGAGACACGAGCGCAAGGATTACGACCTGTTCTTGTGACGGATTCTCAAGATTTCCTCTGATAGCTAGACTTTTTGTAGCAAGCAGTCTGACAATCTAGGAGAGCTCTGTCACAGATCTGGCGTCGTTCTATGTGGATGTGCCCGTCAGCATGTCTGTACCCTTGGCAATGCTATGAGTGTCTACGGCACACACGAGTGCTAGGATTTCTATGTCGGCGACAATTGGGTGATGTCTCGCCCGCTTGAGGTTCTCGTGCGCAAGTTCATGCGTTCTTGTAAAATGTACTTGTAGAGTTCCTGGTGAAAGCTGGCGCACGTATGCAACACCAAGTCGACAAACCAAGATTATACAACCTGCTACAAGACGAAGCTGAAGCATTGGAAGGCCGACAGTATGCCCATTGCATCAAGTACAGTAAATTGATGATAGCTATGCAAATGATGGTGAAGCAGGCCAGTCTCAACCGCTCGTAATGGCCAGAGTAAAATTGGGCAAAATATGAAGAGCGCGGTGCTTTGTAGGCAATATTAGACAGTTCCACGACGTTTGCAAGCGGTCCATTGAACAGAATGCTCGTAGCAAGCTTGAGCATCGAGATTTCATGGCTGATTGATTGCTGAATCCGAATGGAGCATCAATATTTCTACGTGCAAAGCAGAGCCTGATGGAGCATAAAACGTCTGACACCTACAGCATTGCGCTTGCATAGGTACCTACTCTAGGCAGCTGCTCACCTGTGCTGTCTGTCGCGCAAAGATCTAGAGCCGGGCGTGGTGTTTTGCGCGTCGTGTGCGACTGCCAGGCCCGCGGTACCATCGTCGTCTATGTCCGCGAGCACATATACTCATTGGAAGGCGTTGTTTGCCATGGTCAGGTGGATGATGAAGATTGAGCGAACGATGCGACGCGACGCGCGTTTTAGTATGAGCGCGGACAGACACTTTCCAGATGGCAGCTCCTGCAGAAACCAGCTAGGCAACCTTTGCCAGTCGCAACGCGATAGTACTCCAAATGCAGCAAGACGGATTCTGCTGTCCCTTACCCAGATCGCAACACTCGTCCGGTCGGTGGGCTGATCACGAGCACTCCAGACTCAATCTGCAACCACTTGTGCCTCAATGTAGGCAAAATTGTCATCGTGTCTCCCATATGGTCGTTGTTGGTCTGCTCTCAGCTTGTAGATTTGCATAAGGAAAGCCGTTTGCAAGTGACATGTATTGCGTCAAAGCGGCCCAAGACGAATCCGTTCCAAGGTTGACAGGAGCAACCGGTGAACATAAGAGGCTTTGTTTCTGAGCATCGAGCGGTAAGGCGTTTGTCACTCAGAAAAGCGTTCACAAGGAGCAAGCTCGTTGGTGACGGTCATTTGAAGACAAGGTTGAGAGCTTCACCGCTTGTCTAAAGAGTGTCATGACAGTATTGTGCAAAAGTCGGTAAGTCGTTGCGGACCAATGACTTCGTATCGGTACAGAGTGCGCAAGCTGATCTCTATGGCCATTCCGCAGGAATCAACCTTTCAAAACCATTTGCCGAGCGCTTGTGCGCCACTGCGTTGTGCTACGCATAGATAGCAGGCGCTCAAAACGTCGGCCTGAGCCTGCAGCAGGCATTCACTGTGGCATTGCTCACAAGTGGCTGCAAGCGGCTCAATCTGACAACGTGGAAGGCCATTGAAACGTCATCCGATCAGCTTTTGACGTGGAATGACTTTCAACTCCTCTACGATGGCAGCAGCATCTCGGCACGTCTCCAACGCAACGATCGAGATGACGCTCTCGAACACGACGCGGCGCGGCCACGCCTGTCTCGCGACACTCGGCTCATGCTTGGCAAAGCACCTTGGGCAGACGCACGAAACCACGTTGGAAGACGTTTTGCAGGATCCAAATCTCTAGACTTTTCCCGTGCAACAAGACATCCTGCAAGACGTTTTTCAACATGGTTGGATGCATTGTTTGGGCCACATTGTCAGACAGACGTCGAGTTGAGTACGTTTGCGGCGACACCGTGACGAGTTCAAGAGCGTGAGTTTGATCATTGCGTAGGAGGCGTGCGGAAATGCTGGTGTCGTCGTCAAAAAGTCGAAGTCAATCCAAGTGAAAAGTCAATCGGTCGGCGACGCAATGACCTCGTAGGTGGTCAGAATGAGTCGCTTGCAGCTACCCGCAAGCAGCGCCGAGGAGAAAGTTTGCTGCAAGTTGAGATTGACGTTTTGAGCACCTGCTGTCCAGGTGTTTGCAAGTATACGGCACAGACACAAAAGCGCTTGGCTACCAGCTTTGTCATGTTGATGCCAGTGAAATGGTTGTAGCGATCAGACGGAGTTCTCGGTGCCCATGTCAGGTCTGACAAAGTAAAGCTTCATTTTTCAGCATTGATCGACAAGATGTAGCCAGCGCACTCGCTACTTGTATAAGCAGACGCAGAGGCAAAGCGCATCGATCAGGTGCCTTGGAGATAGACTGAGGAGCATCCTTGACGGGCTGTAGAGAGGTGGTTTGTGTGCAAAAGTTGGGGTGTCGTTGCGGACGATTGACGTCAAGTGCACGTGATCTTTTCGAAATTCTTGGAACGACGCGCAAAACACCACGCCCGGCTCTAGATCTTTGCGCGACAGACAGCACAGGTGAGCAGCTGCCTAGAGTAGGTATCTATGCAAGCGCAATGCTGTAGGTGTCAGACGTTTTATGCTCCATCAGGCTCGGCCGAGATGGCTTATGTAAGCGGGATCGCACGAGCGAGGCAGTCAAGAGTCAAGAGCCAGGAAAATTGTCAATGCTTGCTACGACCAAGTCTAGCTATCTGAAAATCCGTCACAAGAACAGGTCGTGATCCTTGCGCTCATGCCGCCCGCGCGCCTCGGCACTTGAGTATGCCCTCGGGCAATCCTCGGCGCGACACACGAGTGTCCGGGTCGCCTGGCGTTTGGCACACCCTGCGACGTGGCGGCGGAGATTCATGGCATAGAAATCCTCCTTGCCGCAGGCAGGACAAGTACCAACCCACGGTGTCGGTGGATCCCGACTGCCCCCCCCCCACACGCCGCGCCGCTTGGCTTCCGCCGCCTTGTCGCTCTTGGCCGACCAGTAGCGCGTTAGCTTGTTGGTGGCATTGTGCGCCGACCAAAACCGAATGAAATCGGTGACGTTTGGTCCAAGCATAACTGAGAATTGGCCAGCCAGAGATGTTTCGCCCGGCTCCGCAACTTGAGGAGCACTCGTGTGTGTCGATGGGTTGGCATCGGCCAGGGGTGTGACGGCGTCACGTAGATTTGCAGCGGCTTGCTGCAGGTCAGGTCGCACGAGCGTCGGTGTAGATGGCTGTGTCGTTTCAGGCGCCGTAGTCGTGAGCCTGGCAGACTGATCTCGCACATATTTGGTATACTTGTTCCTGTCCTTTTTTTGTGCTGGGAGGAGATCTGGCTGGAAGGGTTCGCTTGCAAAAAGGGTTTCGCCACCAGAGGTCGTCGATGGCAGTGCGCCAGCTACTCGGCCCATAGCCTCCACAACTTGGTCAATGCAAGATCGATTGGCCACATCAACAACAAGGCGCTCGTCTTCGCTGTCCTCAACCGAGTCCGGCAAGAGAGGTGCATCAGGTTTGCGAACACGAATCACGCCACCATTGGCAGCAGCGTCACGCTGAACCTCCTCGAGTGTCGTGCCGTATGTCTGGCCAAGACGCATGAGCAAAATGAGAAGCAAGACACTGGCGTCGGCATGCGGATGCTCGATATCGGGGATAAGCTCGAGATGAAAGTCGCCAGACGTGATGGTACCTCGCAAGCCGTCGTCAAAGCGCAGAGTAAGGTGATGGTTCAGGAGCACTTGGTCAACCGGGGCATCCGTCACGTTGTCAGTTGCGAGACGGCGTGACGTCAACTGACGTCGTTTGCAGCCAGTGAGGAGCAGAGCCGTTGTTGATGCCTTGAGGATCTCCTTGTCGACATCCTTAACACCCTCTTCCAAAACCCGCGCGAGGACGCACGCGTTGATGCGTGAGACCACTTCACCGGTGAGCTGGATGCCCGAGTAGCACTCCGAGTGGTGCTTACGCGTAAGACAACCAGGGATTGGCTGAAAGCTGCGCAGGTCCGGCGCCGTGGCCGACACCGTCTGGTAAGCGGCGGCAGGGCTCAGCTCGCCGTAATACTGCGAGTCCATCAAGACGATTCTGTTGATGATCGCCAGCCATCCTTCAATATCAGTAGTCGGCGGCCGTCGCCCGTTGCCGATCAAGACTAGGCGGTGCTTAGTCATGAAAGCATGCATGTCGTGCCACCACTGAGGTGAACGGAAAATGTATCCGTTGATGCCTCGGAAAATGCTGATGTAACTGTCGTATGGCCGCTTGTTGAGTAGTGAACTGCTCGAGACACCGCCGACCAACACAATGAGGATAGTCTCGATCGCGTAAAGCGTGGCGCGTTCCGCATCCAACGACCAAACATGGAATAGCACCTCATTTGCTGCCAGAGAGATTGGTGAAGTCAAAGACGAGTGCCGATCAAGTCGTTGACTCAGATTGCTCGACATGCCGATATAGTCAATGCTGCCGTCACCGACTAGATAGACGCCCTGAGATTTGATACTGCTGATGAGATGCGCGGGAACGAGCTTCATGAAGGATGGCAAATGGAGTTTTGTGTCAGAGATGAAGGCGTGAGCGAGAGCTCGAGCAAAATCCAGATTATCAAATACGAGCCAAGAAATGAGCATCCTCAAGAGACGATTGTCTCGTGCAAACAATGCGTTCATGACGACGTTGCGGTCAGCCTGTTTGACGAGCTGAATGACGCCGTCCTCGAGCCTGAACCATTCCCCGTCGTTGAAATGCGAGACAACCCATGACCAGATCGATTCATCGATAGGAGGAGCCCGAATAGCATACTTCTCGATGACCAGGCACACCTTCTCAAACATGGAGCTTGCAACATTGGCTAGAGTCAGCAAGGTGCCTCGTGACGCGTCAAACAACTCCGCTCGCGACTACAGACTACTTGAGGGATCATGTGACGCGTGGAAAAGACTTACTGATAGAGGAAAGTTCCCAAAGCTCGTGCGAATCACCCGAGGTGTCGTCCTTCGATTGTGCCATGATCTGCTGTCAGAAATTGCCATAGGTGTCTGTATTGCCTCACTTATAGGCGACAGTGCTGAGAGTGTCACGGGTGCGATGTCCAGTGCTGGCTAAGAGGCAAGGAGAGTGTCCAGGAGACTGAGAGTGCGAGGAGGACTTGCTGGCAGACTGCGCTGCTTGGCGTCTTGAGAAGGGTGTGACTTGCGAGTCTTGTAGTTTGACGCGTACCTGAGCTGTCTGTATGTGCTTTGACTTGGTGAGCAAGAAGCTCGACGAGGATGGGTCTGTAGTGTAGGGAGAGAGGGCAGCTGCAGTCGTTTGAGACGCGTTGAGTTTTCGCGACTGCTTGATTCGCGAGATGGCTTCAAGTCCTTGATCTCTAGCATCTCGTTGGCACCCGACACGAGAGGCAATCTCAGCCAAAGGCGCTTGAGATGGCCGCCAGTGGGTGCAGAATTCGAAACAGATACCACATGGCGTTGGCTATCATGCAGCAAGAGACCCTGGTGCAGATTGTCGCTGGTGCAGCGTACAGTGATGTAGAATGATGCTCCACATGACAATCGAGACGGGTATCTTCGGCTACGCAAAGCAATCGGTGCTGCCAGCGCCGACAACCAGAGTGAAGGCAAGCTCACTCGATGTCCACGCATCAGAGAGACACGCCTAGGCATCGAGTCGAAGGCAATTGCAGTTGCGAGACTTTTCAAATTCCAGGCGGCGGAAATTGACCGGCAGAGCGCTGTTGCGACTCGGCAATGTCTGGCGAGACACTCACGACGATGCTGCGTGCGCAGACGACGGGAAAGCAGTCGCGGAAGGCTGCGAAAGCATGCGTATGGACGACGGTCTCTTGTCATCCGGAAAACAAGTTTGCTATTAACGTACGTAGTGGACAATGGATAGGACCTCATGACACACAAAACGCCGTTGACTGCAATTGCCCGGTCGCTCCATCATTGCTTCTGGCGCACCCCTAACGTTGCTTGTCGTATCGGGTGGCCGCGCAAGTGTCAAAAACAGAGCAGAGCGCTCGAGGCACGCAAACAAGAAATCTTGATAAAGGGCTGCTGCTTGTCTCTGCTGAGCGTGTCCCGAATCGCAACAATCGGTCGATGGCGATCCAGGGCGCACGCACTGTTGACCCGCGTTTGAAATAGACGCTGACGAGTGAACCATCAGAAGAGGTAACAGACACCGGCCTCTGCAAACTAACGTGCAACAACGGCTGTTGTGAGATTGAGTTGGCTGAAGGCACCGATGTTTTGAAGCCCTGTGCGACCAATCTCGAAACACCGCTCAGTATCCTGTCCGCCAGATGATTCAAACCAACAGTTCAGTTGACCGCCATCACACTGGGCCAGAACGCCGAGACTTGATACGGTGTCGCTGTCATTTCAAAGGCGGGGAGATAGTAGTCTGCGACAATTGTGTCTCGGAGGCGACTCAATTTGAGCAGCCGAGCCAAATCATGCATTGGACGATGGCCGATTGTCGTTGGGGATGATGTAAAATACGGTCAGAAGACAGGAACGCCTTGGATTGTTCAGATTCGCCCCGGACTAAGTGTCGGGTATCAGTAGAAATCTGACGTGAAAAAGAGAAGCCCGACCACGACGAAGTAGCTGACTGTTGACAACAGCGCAGACAGAAAACATCTGTGAGTGTCGCGTGTTGCTGGAAAGAACAAGGCCGGCTTTAAACTTCTCAAACCGTAACGGTCTTGTCGGGCACTTGATGTTGCGTTTCGCGAGATAGTCGGTCACCTCCTCTTTGACATGATGACACCAGTGGCTTCATCTTCACTTGCGCATGTATACTCGCGCGATACAGGCTGTAGCGACGGCGCGGCATTAAAGCCTGGTCACGCTCGCCTTTGAGCCTGCGGATTATTGGTCGGTTGTGGATTGTTGGTCGGTGGAAGTCGGCACGGATGCGAAATCAAGTTGACACATACCCGCAGTACATGTACACTCGTACAACACCCAAAGGAACGAAGCAATTGCAAGAATCTTGAAACTTGAAGTTGAGAGGCTGGCAATCATCTCTATTGCATCACAGTCAGCAGCTTGCTACTAGCAATACAGACGATGGCGAAGCAATCCAGTCCCACAGACTTCTCCTTGTCCAACTGAACACGGTAAGAGGAGCCCGGTACAACGGCGACTGTCTCCATGATGGGAATGAAACGAGTGCATTACAAAGCTTGGTACAGAGACGGTCACCACATCCAGCATGCGGGAAATCGTGCTCGATAGAGGTTTATCTAAAACCACGCAATCGTGCTTGGCGTTCAAGGCTGTTTTTCGCAGGCCCGCACTGGGCTACTAGTCATCTGTCCAGAGATCATCGCGCGGCCTTCGGTTCCACACGATGCATTTAGTGACGGCCGCTAGTGAACCCTTGATCCGATTGGCACTCGCGATCCTTGTCAACAGGACATCTTTCACTGCCTCAGAATGATTGCATGCGGGATCGCTATGGACTGCGCCGCATCTCACACAAATGCTCGGCTGGTGCGTATTTATTTGGTCACCTTTGTTGGGTCGACTTTGGTTCAAATTTGACCAAGGCCCGAACATTGTGCATACTGTGGTCATTGGTCGCCCTTCGTATCCACCGGTCAGTCTCGATTCGCTAGCGTCGCTTTGGCATGAAACATCTCGACCTGGCGAGTGGCTGTTTGCGTTCGACTCTACAGGCTCTCAACTCGAAACACCTGTCTATCAATCACAGTCTCATGCTCTCCTTTTTGCGATTAGATGGAGAGCGGTCACTGCAGTATGACCTTTGTCTGGTTCAATTTACCACCCAATTGAACTCGCTGGTGCCCAAGTGCCGTTACTTACGAGTGTCAAAGTCAGCATCTCTCTTGGAAACTGGTCGGCAACGAAGAAGCGTCTTCCAGCGAAGCTGCCGGAAGCTCCGCATGAATCTCTGGCCGAGTTGCGGCAAGATAGAGCGCTACCGAAGATCTCGTAGTGCTATACATGCGAGATTCGTAGCCGTATGCGATGTCATTGGTGTGCTACCGCGTTGTGACTGACAAAGGCTGCGTCGCTGGTTCTTGCAGGTGCTGCCATCTGGAAAGTGTCTGTCCGCGCTCATGCTAAAACGCGCGTCGCGTCGCTTCATCCACTCATTTACCTACCTAGCCATGGCCAAGACGCCCTTCAAGAGGGTCATCCTCTTGACAGATGCATACGATGGCGATGCCGCTCGGTTGGCAGTCGAGCAAGGCGCAACGCTGGTGACGCTGCCCCATGTCGCCTGGCTGAACCGACCGGCGGTGCTCATCACAAGCACCCCGATGTCCATGTTCAGCCAGTTATGCCTGAATACAGGCATAATTGCTATCGTACCGCCCACATGGCTCCAGCAGAGCAGCGCCGTCGGATACCCCCTCCCAATTGAAGACTTCCAGTCTATCTCGGACACTCTTGCTCCAAAGGAGCCAGTCGCAGCGTCGAGCGAGGCTATTCAGACAACGACCAGTTCTATTCAGGCATCGACAAAGGAGCACATTACAGCATCCGACAGTCTCACAGGTGCAGCGTTGCTTGCGTCACCACATCAGCCTGTTGCTCCTATCGAGATTCTCGACAATGCACAAGCCGAGGCCGCGACATCGCCACCCAAGTCTGCCACCCCGGCCGAGGATCCCACTACGGTTCAACCCAAGGCCACAGTCTTACAGCCAGAGCCTGTTGCATCTCCCATGTCTCGCGTTGCTGGTAGCACGCCTCCATCCACCGAGCCCGCCACGGCTCAACTCAAGGCCACGGCGTCACAGCAAACGCCTAGTGCATCCTCAAAGTCTCGCCTTGCTAGTAGCAAGCCTACATTCACCAAGCCCACCAGGGCTCAGCTCAAAGTCAAAGCATCGCAGCAAAAGCATAAAGCGTCCTCGAAATCTGGCGTCACCAGTAGCAAGCCAATATCGACCACGCCCATCGCTCAGCCGAAGCTGACTCAAGCAAAACTATCCGTTGGAGGTACCGGTGGTCTTCTTCTTCAATTGGAGAGCAACGATTTGAAAGATCTACGCAAGCGTACCTAGACACGTGAAGCACTTCTTCCACGCACCACACATAGTTTTTTCATAGCAAAGCTCAAGTATTGCAAAGATGACTTGGATGTAGCAGACAGCTATGAAACCTCAGGAACATCAAGCCAGGACTGGAGCATCACGCTGTGATGGAGCCAGGCTCGGTCAAAACATTGCCACCTCTCGCCACATTTTATCAAATTGTCCAATTTGGAAACCTCCGGGTCCGTCTTGTCCGACACCACCATGATGTGTCTCTTCCCTAGAGCTGGCGTTCGATCAGATAAATTTACGTACAGACCGCCGTTGGATGACACAATGTCCTTGTATATCTCTCCAGTAGCTCCCTGGGCGATACTGTCTGACAAGAAAACGGCGCAGTCTCGCAAGAGACCCCCACGCTTGCACTGCTCAGACGCTGCAGCTTTGACACGTTGTAAGCAGAAGGCATCGGTGAAGCTCTGTCCTGCTTGGACAGAGAGCGGGAAGAGGCTCTCATCTAGGAGCTTACGTTGCGAGACGCTCTGCTGGAGCCATGAAAAGTCCACAAAGCACAACTTGTGCGCAATGGTCATTGCAGATAGAATCTTGCCAGTTGGCTTCAGCTCGGTCGAGACGAAGTGCGTGGCGAGTTTGAGGTCACTGGTAATGGAAAGCCCGAGGCTGCCAAGACTCTCGGTCCAGATCGGGCCCATATCCCAGGGGCAATTGGTGAGGAAGAGCTGATTTTTTTTGGTGCGCCGGCGCTTCCCTACCGGTGACAACTCACTGTCGCTTGGATGTTGTCTCTTGATGGCAGGCGAGGAAGAAGAGCGCCCTGCATCAGTCTCGGCATCTAGAAGCAAATTATTGGTTGAGGGGCATTCGTTACTGCTGCCTGGGGATCCACCCTGGCTCATCGGCACGTCGGGCTCATCGGCCGTTAAATCAGTGACGGGACAAATGCCCAGGGCTGGACTTGCACTATCAAGGGTCATGCACATGGCTGATGGTACGGACTGCAGCGAGTACCATGCCAGCGGCAATCGCTGTCGCAGATTAATGCAATCTTGGATCCACTGCGGCGCAATGACGACTGCAGAATTTACAGTGGCTGGATCAGCATCCGCTGTCACCATACAAGTCTCCGTATTGGCGATGTTGGCGTCACTGTAAGATTCACTCTCCCACGTTCCGCCGTGGTTGAGGACCATCGCTTTTAGACTTTGTTCAAACGAAGGAAGCAAGCCGTTGGACCTGATAGTCAGCCTGTCGAAGAGGCAGGTTTTTGATGGCGGAAAGACTGTAGCGTCGAGCAAGACACCCTGGCTGATGCATGCATGGACCCATGTCGGAGCGACAGTCGTGACAAGAGGCAGGGCCTCACAGACGAGGGATCCGAGAGACGTTGGATTGTTCTTGGCCGTTTTCAGATCCGCGAGGGTGAGCAAGACGGCACCATGGTCGATCGAGAGGCGGGCGGCTTCTGCCTGCATAGTGTCGGCTGCCACATTGATGCCCCTGAGGATGGTCATTTGCTTAAGGGGTTCTAGTGCGTCGTCTGCATTCAGGAGTCGCACTGCGACGTCCTAATTGCGATCCTTCAAGGCCCCTCCTCTAAATCGGACAACTACAGCGGCACAGACACGTCGTCTCGTAATAATTCCTAGAGTTGATCTGTACATAGCGAGTAACAGACTATGGCGATGCGACTATTGATTAGCTCATGGCGGTGCTAGCTTTGAGACACACTGAACTGTCTCTGGAAGCAGACAGGCTCCACAAGCCACGCAGCTTATTTGTCAATGAGTTCCATTGCGTGGGCCATCTTGAAGAACAGATCAACGTTCTGGAAGACGCCAGTAAAGAGCTCGGAGCCAGGACCTGAAGCAAACACAGGGACATCAGTCAACGAGTGCACACCCTGACTTGAAGACACAGGTAGGGTGCCGTTGACCGAAAAGCCTTGAGGCGAGTCGGCCGCAACATTGCCGGAGATTGTGCTATTTGCACCAGCCGGCTTGGCAGGCACCCGAGCACCAACACCTGTGACGTTCTTGATGACGCGGAAGTCTTCGCGGACGTCTGGATGAGCAACGACACCCTGAGCGAGCGAGTAGCGCGGGTCCCACTCGTTCGGGAAGCCAGGGGCACCAGGTCCCGCCACGATGTACTGCGACTGGCCAGATTGTTCATAAACGCCGACAGCGGTGCGTTTTGCGCGATCATCCTTTTGCGCCAACAGATACTTCGTATCAACTGATCCCCAAACGTCAAATCCGTGGCCGTGGTCAGCTGTCGTGATGACAAGTGTGTCATCTGAAATTCCAAGTGCCTTCAACTTGGCCATCGTGACGGAAATGGTATTGTCAAGCTCCAGGAGCTCCCCTAGCAATCTCGGGTAGTCGAGTGCATGGGCCATCTTATCTATACTGGCTCTGTTTGTTAGCTTGCATTCAAATTACAGGAGTAGTTACGCTTCAGACATCAAAAAAAATCCTTCATTTTTGGTGTCGCGGGCGTGCAAAATGTCGATTGCCTTCAAAGTCATGTTTGCGAGGCCCGGCTGGTCGAGTGCATCGCCAGTAGAGTTGACTGGGCTCGAGTTCATGCCACGCAGGTTGGAAGTGTAGACATTGCGGTCGAGCCACTTGGCCATGTTGCTCTTGGAAAACACACCCAAAGTCTTGGTGTTGTTGGACGCACGTGCAAACGAGGTCTGGTTGTGCAACAACTGGTAGCCGGCGGCCTGGAACTGAGAGTAGAAGGAAGCGTTGCTGACAGAACCGCCGCGGAGAAAGTTTTCTGCACCGCCGCCCATAATCACGTCTGGGCTCGAGTAGTTGACCCAAGTCGAGTTGAAGGAGACGCCGCGGAGGTAGGACTCAATGACGGTCTGGTAGTCACCACGGTCGCGCGTGTGGGCCGTCAAGGCGGCCGGTGTGGCGTCTGCGAGAAAGGCGGTAGAGACGATACCGAGTTGACCACCACGCTTCTTGCGGAAGAGTTCGGCAATCGTCTCGACACGAGGGTCGTCGAGCGTGCTGGGCGATGAATCACCGTAGACGTTAAGGGCATTGACGGTCGTCTTGTGACCGGTGTACATGGCGGTGGCCGAATTGGCCGAGTCGGTAATGAATGAGTCGAGCGAGTGTGTCATTTGGTGACCGAGGTGCTCAAAGCGATCCATGGCCATGTCGGAAATGTACTTGCCGTCGGCGCTGCGCTCGTACTTGCCATTGACGCTCTTGTGTCCGATGAGACGGGCGGCGGTAATCATGTTGGTGGTCATGCCGTCGCCGATAAAGAGAATGACATTCTTGGCGCGCTTCTGCGGCTTGACCTTGGGCAGGACGAACCAGTTGGCGACCGTCTTGGTGCCGTTGTAGTAAGTCAAGGTGGCCTGGTACTGACCGGGTTCGGCGATGGAGACATAACGGTAGGCGCGTGCAGCGACATTGACGCGCGACGCCGACTTGTTGGCCTGGGCAAAGAGATCTTCAAACCACGAAAAGCTCCAACGCTCGAGGGTCGCATTCTGGCGCGTGTTGAAGAATTGAGCGGCAGGCACAGGCGTCTGGCCAACCTTGCCAATGGCCAAGGTAAATTCAGTGTCGGGACGGCCGCCGTTGAAGGCCTCGGAGCCATTGACGGGCGCGTGCACCTCGATGCGGACATCGAAGGAAACGCCAGGCAAGAATTCGGCGCGGTCAGGTGGAAAGATGCAGCCAAGCGTCGGGCATCCACCAAGACGCTGGAAAGTTTGGGCAGTCGAAAGACCGGCAAACGATGCGACGGCAAGGGCCGAGGCGAAAGAAAGTTGTACCATGCTGGTTGTAGGAGGTGAACACCAAGGTCGTCGTGAGGGCGGCGGCAGGGTTATAAAGCTCGCCTGCCATTGAGTTTGGGAGGCATCTGCTGGCCGGCTGCGGACGTCTCCTGTGAGCCTATAGCTGTGCGCATGCGTTGCCCTGTCGGCTTCTCGTGTCTCGATGACGCTTTCGTGAAACCTTGCACGGATAGATTATTTTAAGTCTTTGATTGCCCCGCCGAATCATGGAAGATCAATCTCGCCCTGACAGATTTGTCTTGAAGTGGTCGTCAACTCGTCCAATCAGCGCGTCGAGATGGATCATGCATCTCGAAATCCAGGTACAACTTGATCTCACGCATCCCATCCCTCGACCCTCTTACGCGTCCTCGACACTGGCAAGTGGACACGTCCAGTATACGCTAGGCTAGCAGGCTAGTGGCAGCTCGAGGGCAGCATACGAAGCTTGTCTGCTCTGGACCGCGGAACGACGTGACAACTTGCTGACAGGCCATTCGCTGTCGCTAAATTGGTCCGATTCTGAAGCCGCTACTAGCCGGGGACCCGGGACTACTTACAGGCCCTGTGTATCCATGGTCCATGGATGGCTTCGTTAGTCAAGGTGCCGGTACTAGTGTTGCCGGCGAAAAAGACGATTGGCTATAGCCTACATCATCAGCATGTACGAGTCAGTCAGTACTATTTTGATCAACGCAGTAGTAGCGGTGGCCCTAGCGAGAACAAGTTTCCAGCGCTAAAGCAGAGCTCGAGCAAAGCTTGGACGATATACGTATCGGCATGATGGTGGCACCTATAGAAGCGTGCATAGCAGAAGCCGGCAGCTAGATATTGCAGGCTATTTGTAGCACATTCAGCAGATTCCAAAAGGTCAGCAGTGACTCAACACCAGGGCACCATGCCTCAGAGATGTTCGTAATGAGCTGCCAGAAAAGCTGGACAACCAACGAGCCAGAAAGTATCAGGAATCACAGTGCCGGGCCGTAGTGCAGTTGTCCGACCAGATTCATAGCGAAACGAGTCATACAGTAAAGTGAAACGTGACTGACCCGCCTGCCTCGCGCAGCACGACGCGGTCGTCGGCAATGTGAATAATCTCCATGCCATCTGCAAAGCAGGCATCTGCCTGTGCGCCATTTACTGTCGCAGGCCATTGCTGAGTAGGTCCAAGCAAGCGCATTGGCTTTCGATGCGGCGCCCGCATGTCCCAGACATGTAGGCCCGCTTTGCCTAGGCCAAGTGCGACCTGCGCATCTCGGCCGATGCCGCAGCTCGAGAGACTTGCGCCGGTGCCAAGCAATTCTCGACCTGTAGAAAGCGTCAAGGGCAAATCTGGCGCAGAATGAACCTTGAAGAGTGTCAAGACTTGGCCATTGCTGTTGGCAAGCAAGAGATAGGGATGTACATAGCTCAGACTGCCTCCAGTCTGTAACAGCGTATCGTCCGTACGGCGCGCAGCAGGATGGCAACCGGCACCAGCAGATTGCAAGGCGGCGTAAGCGACCCGCGTTGTTTGTTGTAAAGCGTCATCGATAACGAGCTGCTGTAATGTGATGGTGTCTGATAAGATGCCGAGAGAGACAAACGCAACGCTGACAACCGTCTGAGTGCCTTGCTGCCGTACGATTAGAGAGCGCGGACCCGAGATGCTGCCCTTGAGTGCCGACAAGAGCTGTATCCGAAACGCTTCAACGCGGTAAGTGCATAGCAAGCCAGCTACCGAGAGTGTCGCCAGGTGCTTGTTTGCACAGCTAAACAGCTCCGAAGGCAGACAATCCACCATGCCGACATTTTGCAGAACGAGCAACCCCGGTGCGCGAGTGACGCGCACAATCTCGAGGTGCCGCTCAAATTGCAGCACGAGCAAGTCGTCATCCGCAGGCGTGATGCGCAAGGGCTCCGTCTGCAAGCCAAGGCTGGTTCGTAATGCAAGATCGCCATCACACACATGCATCGTCGTCTCTTCGAGCCGGACATGCCACGGGCCCATCATGCGTCCGTCCGCCTTGTCGAGCCGCTCGGCGCGGTATTGCCCGGCATGCCAGTTGGAACGAATCTGATAGCGCATGCGCCATGTTCTTGATCGTGCGGTCGTGTCTGCTTGGCTGATAAGACCAAGCGCACGCGAGCGACTCGATGTGTCCGCTTCACGCTGCTGAGCAGGCGCGACAGGGAAGATACGCCCTTTTCTCCGCCGCGAAGCAACTGCATAGTCTCGCGCATAGAGTGATCGCCACAGGACTTCGTCACGCGAGATGCGCTGAAAGCGCCGCGATACGAGATCGACGCGGGCAACGGTCGCCGCGTCTAGATGGGCGAAAATGCGCAAAAGAAGTTCGTCTGAAAAGTCTGGCGTCGCTGTGGTTTCTTGTCGCTGGCGCTTGTTCGTGTCAGTACAGGCTGGTTCTTCCGCCGAGCCTTCCAGAGTAGAACGTCGTCGCTTGAGCCCCATACTGCAGCGGGTTGCCGGGGTTGTCATTCGAGCGGGTTGTCGTCGCGTCGCCACTTTAACTTTAATGCATCAATTCGGCAACCACAACGGGCAAACAGTGCTTGACTAGCGGCGGGCAGAGACAGATACCGAGCATGGAAGCTTATCCTTCAGTTCGTTCACGGTCGCTCCTTGGACTCCATTGCTTCTGACTGCCTATGCTGATATTCCTCGATCCTGACAAGCCTCGCGGTGTTGTACTGTATCGAGACGAATCTGCAGACCTCGTCTTGACATTTGACGTGATTCCTGACTCAAAACGCACGTTCACAAAGCAGTAAGATGGTCAGAGCAGTGACGCACGTGCTGAATGGGTCATCGGAAAGATCAGAGTCGAAGTTGTGAAGCTTTGCTCCGGCTGGCATGGTGTTCTTCAGGACGGCTGCAAAGGCAAGCAAGGGCCCTGCTGAGGTGGAAGACTTTGAGCTATATACACTATGATTGTGCAAGTTGGAATTGCGTAAAGCTTTGGAAAGAGTTGCATAGATAGAATCCAATTTGAGTCTGCTCTTGAGGATGTCCTTCAAGGTTCTGGTTTCTGACTGAATTGATGCAAGACGCGGCTGTGCAATCTGAATTTGGCGACGCGCACGACGCGCATGCTTCTTCCAACAGACATCAATCTAAATGCAAGCGCTGTGGCCATGCTGGCCCTTCAAAAGGCAGCATCGATCCTTCAGCTACCCAACGAGGTCCGTTTTCTAATAGTTCTGCACCTGGAAGCCCCCGAGCTCGAAAATCTGCGTCAGACGTGTCGCGCCTTTGTTAGCTTCATCGATGACGAGGTGTGGCGACGCTGCATCTACGATCGCCTCCCTTTATCGGCCAGCCAGGAGGGGCCCCAGATCAAGTCAAGCTGGCGCGAAGACGCTCTCTTCCGCAGTCAAATTCTAAAAAGATTCAACAATTACAAAGCCGGATCCACGTCATTCAAGCCAAAGCACCACCGCCACGAGCACTCGTATAACGCAGAGCTTCATGAGCTATACCTTTCCAACGGTTACGCTACCGAAACGACCTTTGTTGATTGCTTCACCGGCAAACAGTCTCATTGCCAAGAATCACTCTTGGACGCCGAGATCGGGCTTGGACAACCAACATCCATCATCCCACTCTCCGTCGGCTTCTTGTATGCCTTTCACGACGGCACCCTCGCGTTGATGGGTTGGCACAAAGAGACAGAAGAGTGGGGTCACTGCACGCTTTCAGGCTCAGTGATTGCAGGACTTAAGGCCGCAGCTTTCGCCGAGGAATGCCTTGTCACTCTCGACGCTTCTGGCAACGTCATGGTTTGGAATTTCGACACACTTCAATGCATCGGTTCGGCCGAAACTCGAGTGAGCCTTTCTCAGCTTTTCACAGACGGCAAGCAAATCATGGTGATCTTTCATTCTAATATTATTGGCGACGAGGATGCCTTTGATTTGATTGAAATTGAGACAATGAACTCTGGACGGGTGCAGGCTTCACCAGATTGGGAGAATTTTGCGTCAGTGGTGGCGGCAATCGACTGGGTTGGCAAGCAAATCGTAACCAGCGACGAGGACGTCTATGCTGTCATGCGATTTGACGGCACATTAGCCTATGAGCCAGATAACTGTGGCTTCATCGCCCTCGCACCTGGAAGGCACGCAGTTACGGCCAGTGAGGATGGCCTTATCAGATGCATGCATCTCGACGACTTTGAAACGTGTTTGTGGTCAAGTTGGCTCGATGTCACCGAACAAATGCATGGGGATTGTGATTGTGGTACATGTGTCTTTGAAGACATTCCAACTTCCATCGCTGTGAACAACACCTTTGTTGCTGTCGGTCGCAAGGACGGATCCGTTTCCATTTTGGATTTTCTCAGCGGACAAGTACAGACGAGAATCTTGCCCGATACAAAACGTTACTCGATGGAAACGGCCGTTCCTGGTTGGTCTCTGGCGTCCTGTTGCGATTGGCCTGCTGTCGAGACGATTTCCTTGCACCCTTTCCTTGCCAGGGGCGTAGCATTTTACCACACCAGCTTTGTCGCCTTTGACTTGAAGGCGCCCTAGATTGAGAAGATCCGCAATTCGGAAGAAGGCAAGCTCATTTTGACTATTGTTTGAGCGTTGGTGCTCCCGCTGTATCAAGCTTGGCGCTTGAACAAAGATGCGGCGAGCGCGTGTATGCCGAAGCGAGCAGGGGGGAAGGCGTTACCGGCAACCCTTCAGGACCCTTGACAAATTGATTTCTAGCCATCCTTAGCGCTTCCAATGCATTCTCAATCTTTATCAGGTAGTCTGAATGGTTTCTGAGATGAGACCTTGTCACAGCAGAGAAAGAGCCCTCCGCTCAACTCACCTGGCGTGAATATGCGATTGTCTGCTATCATGTGGAAGGATTCGCCAACTCCCAAGACGCATCGCGATCGACGTTGTTCAAGCCAGAGCAATACTATTCCGACGTCTCGTACGACGCCAAGAAGCATGAACTGTTTTTGACCAACGACGAGCCTCTCGAGTGAGCGGTTCTGAATTGCTGCACGGGTCGTCTTGTATACTGCCGAGAGGCCATCTTGGCCGCCCAAGACGAACATCGAGCAGCGCAAACAACGTCTCGGCACTTCCCATCGGCGTACTTTGCGGCTTCTTCGACAACAGCCTCCAACTTTTCAACTTTGACAAATCATCTGCGAAGTGGCAGGTCCAGGTATTCAACAGCGACATTGGTGATGGTCTTGAGGCTGCTGCAGTCTCTAGCAAGGTCCTAGTCACCCTAACCTCAAAGCTTGGAACCGCGACACATTGGAATGCTTTGTTCTGTTGATATTGACAATTGTCCGCTTGGTATATTCACTGACGGCGAGCACGTTCTTCTGCCCTATTATGCGTTGCACAAAGCCTGTGATGTCCTCGAAGTTGCGACAATGACTTTTCAGCCGGCTCGAGACGCACCTTCTCCGGTGGCCTTCGAGGATGTTGATGGAGTCGATTGGACCGCAAGCACTTTGTGGGTGTAGGAGACGAGTGCTTCTCCGCTATTATACGATTCGACGGACCTGTGCCGCTTTGCGTCGATCGCAATCTCGGCGGATTCATTGCACTAGGGCCTGGCAGGCGGGCTGTGACCTGCACCCGAAATGGCTTTGTCGATCTCTATCATCTGGACGATCTTCAAACATGCCTGTGGAAGACCTGGCTCGATCTTCTGTTTGATTCAGACGACTCAGCTAGCTGGTTAGATGACCCCTTCCGCGGTCCAGACGCCCCGACCTCAGTTGCAATGAACAGCAGCCTTGTTGCCGTCGGTCACAGGGACGGTGCTGTGACCATCTTGGATGCATTGAGCGGCCGATACCACAGACACATCAAGCGCAAGGTGACGTTCCCCGCCATGAGACAAAGCGAACCCTCTGGACTCAGAATCCCAAATGTTGTGAGAATTTGGTTGCACCCCTTCCCTCCCAGGGGTCTGCTCAGGTATCACAGCGGATTTGTTGTATTTGACTTTAGCACGGCGCAGACTGAGAAAAAAAAGAAGGTTAAAGTCGACACAATCACCTCGGCTTGCGCGTCCACTTCCAGCTGAGTATGCGAACATCGGAACGGACGTAGCCAAGCTTTTGCCAGGCGATCGAAGTGCAAGCAGACAGAGGCGAATTGACGAATCGTGATGACAACGTTGCTACATGCAGATACAGCACTTAACTGACAGGCGCATGACCAGCTGTCCTAGTATCAGAATTTGATTGAATGCTTTACAGTTTGGTCGACTGCAAGATGTAGCCGCCATCGACTGGAATCGTGACACCGTTGATGTATGAGCCAGCACGCGAGCACAGGAACAGGCAGACACCAGCCATATCCTGTGGATATCCGAGACGACCGAGGGCGTTGTTGGCAGCCTTCTCGTCCTTGCTGTCGGACAAGATGAATTTCCTAGAGGTCAGCAAGCGAAACAATAGCAGCAACTATGCTCACGTCATCTTGGAAGGGAACTGCGGTTAGCCATGAAGATGCAAGACAGGCGATGCTTACGTAGCCGGGTGCAATCGCGTTGCAGGTGATGTTCTTGGCTGCCAAGGGCAAACTCAAGCTGCGAACAAGATGGTGGACAGCAGCTTTGCTCGTGTTGTAAGGGATAGTGTTGGCATCGCAGGCAATCAAACCCATGATGCTGCCAATCGCAATGGCGCGTGCCGGTTCATCCTTTGTCGCGGCCTTCTCCATCAGTGGCACCATCTTTTGAATAGTGAAGAAGACACTCTTGACATTCAAGTCGGTCACCTTGTCATACGATTCCTCCGTCTGCTCCATGAGACCGGCACCCCAAGCGGCACCGGCGTTGGCAATGCAAATGTGCACACCGTTCGGCTCCAACTCGGTAATCTTGGCCACGAGTGCCTCGATGTTGGCCACCTTGGATGCATCACAAGAAATGGCCACTGCTTCGCCGAAAGGAGCAAGCTCCTTGACAGCAGCGTCGCACTGGTGCTGCTTGCGGGAAGAAATGTAGACTTTGCAGCCGTTGCGCACGAGGGCATGGGCCATGTTGAGGCCCAGGCCCGAGGAACCGCCCGTAATCAAGGCAACCTTGCCCTTGACGCTGAACAGCTCAGGCACTTGAAAGTTGGAGTAATCGTACGACATGATCCTTGCTATTGGATGTGGTAAATAGTTCAACAGCTGCAGATGCGTCGGTCGCTGCGGGGAATATCTCGGCGCCGGTGATCGCAAGTCCATCTGAACAAGTATCTATCTGTCTGCTGCAGAGAGGATGGCGAAACTTGGAAGTATAATCTAGATCTTGCTAGCTGCACCAAGAGACTCTCCACCGTCTAGAGGGATTGTGACACCATTGACATACTGTCCTCCACGTCCACAAAGGAAGAGAGCCGTCGCGGCAATGTCGAGCGGCAGACCGAGACGGCGACGCGGGTTGCCGGCCGAGAGCTCCTTTTCGTGTCCACCGATCGTTCCAGCACTGTTCATTAGCATTAGTCAGACACTCGATTAGTACATACGTCATCTTGGATGGGAAGTAGCCTGGGGCGATCGAGTTGCAAGTGATGTTGCGCGGTCCGAGCGAAAGAGCCAAGTTGCGCATCATGTGGTGCACGGCCGCCTTGGAGGTCGAGTAGGGCGTCACAGTGGGACCCGATACGCGGACACCTGCGACAGAACCTGTGGCGATGACGCGTGCGGGATCCTCGGGCGTACCAGCCTTCTCGAGCAATGGAAGCATCTTTTGGATCGTGTAAAACACCGAACGCACGTTGAGATTCATCACTTTGTCAAAAGCCTGTTCAGGCATTTTGTCAAACTCTTCACCCCAGGTGGCACCGGCATTTGCGATGCAGATGTGGACGCCGTTCGGTTCTTGTTCAGAGATGGTCTTGACGAGCTTCTCGATGTTGGCAACGCTCGAGGCATCACACGCAATAGCCACAGCCTGACCATATGCCGAAAGCTCCTTGACGGCCTCGTCACACTGTTTCTGCTTGCGTGACGAGATGTAGACCTTGCAGCCGTTCCGGACAAGGGCATGGGCCATGTTGAGGCCGAGACCCGAGGAGCCGCCTGTGATGAGGGCCACCTTGCCCTTGACACTGAAGATGTCCTGCACGCTGAAGCCGGTATAATCGTACGACATGATGAATTGTAAAGATGATGAGAAAGGTGAAGCAACGAGTCCGTGCCGATGTGGAGGTTTAAACGAGTCGCGCGCATTGCGGGGGTTTCGCCGGCGCCGCGCTCCGAATTTCTCACGCCATCTTGGCAGCAATAGACGAGCTCGCGGAAAAAGTGATCCTACGACTAAAAGCTAAAACTGGATGCAGGAGCTAAAGTAAAGATGCTCGCTCAACTCTGACAACGTCCGTGTTGATGTAGACGACTCTGAATATATGACAGATGTCAGTCAAGAAATGTACACGCTCGGTCGAGCCATGCTGTAGAAATGCTGGACATGCAGAAGGGCGAACGGCCGAAGGAAGGCTGAAAAGATGGAGCTTCATCGTCTGGCAGTGTAAGGGCCGCGTCCGCGTCGTTCATGAAAGGCCTTGATCTGTTCTGGCGTCGTACCCTCGTAGCCAATAGCGCGCATTCGCTCCACCGTAAAGGCCACCTTGGCGCCATAGCGACTGCCACGCATCGAGACCATGTGCTTGCGAATGTGGTTGCTTGCCGTCTCACGCTGCGTCGGGGTGCCGTGGCTCAGAAGGTACTGAACGAGGTAGTTGCCGTATTGATCAGAGGCAATGTCGATGAGCGCCATGCGGGGACGCTGACGATCGCCTGGCTGTGTGATGGCAACGAGGTAGCGCTCGAGAATGGCAGCGTCGCCAGACTTGATGGCCTTTTCGAGGACTTTGGAAGCATACTGGTCGACAGAGTATTCGGCAGCTGTAGCCATAATGTGCGACAAGACGCGCTCCTTGTCTGCCGGCTGGCCATGCTCAACAATCTGTCGTCAGCAAGCGCTCATGCACGCAGAAAGCTTACGTGCTGAATGACCCAATTCCCCCACTGTCCTTTGATGATGAGATCGACATGCGCAATAACCTCTTCAATGCAAGGACGACGTTCCTCCTCGATGCAATTCTCAAACACATTCTGCACCACCAAGCTGCCCGTCTCGCCAAGCGCAACATTGTGCCACCAACCGACAAGCTCCTTGTTGACAATACTCATGACTTCCGGACGCTCGCCACGCCAGTTCACCTCGAGCAACTTTTGCCAAACGTGACAAGCGTGACGGTGGACAATCGTCTCCTTGATTTCCATGAGCAGCTCCTGCGCCATGAGCACCTTGCTCTCCTCGGCGACATTGTCAAACGCCTTTTGCACAACATGACAGCCGAAAGCGTCCTTGCTGAGCACAAGCACATTGCCGACAATCGTCTCGGCGATGCGCGCACATTGATCAGCCGTACCATGTTCAAAGCAGCGTTGAATCAAGAAGTTGCCGAATCGATTGAGCATGAGTGCAAAAGCTTGCTCGACAATCGCATCCACAATTGTCAACTTGGCATCGGGACCGCTAATCTTGAGACGCTGCTGAAGCGCAACCGACGCTTGCTGATCATCGTTGTAGACAATGCGATCGACGATAAGAGACCAGTCCGAGGCCGTTTGTGTGTAGCGCAAGTCGTTTGTTTCGGTGGGACCTTCCGAGCTGCTTGGCGAGTGCGGTGTCCAGATGCCAGTGTCGTTCAAAACAGGCGTGTTGCTCGTGCCAGGGAAGAAAGTTACATTGTCATAGCGTGGCATCGTCACAGGCTTGCTCTTGGCACTCATACCAAGCGACGGGACGCCTAGATCAGAAGATTGACGTTGCAGCGCGACAGCTTTACGCGGTTTGGGCATGGCAAAGGCTAGAGCTTGTGCCTGCATCGTCGATGCCGGCGCGACAACGGGATTGCTTGCAGTGGTACTGACAGACTGGGTGCGCGAGAGAGGTGCGCGCATGAATGCCGAGGCGGCACCTGGGTCTGCAGGGGAGGGTAAAGGTGTAGCGATACGCAAGCCGCCTTCGAGCGTTGGAAAGGGCGTCTCTGTCTGCAAAACTTGATGTGGTAGTTGACTTGCCTCGACAGAGATCCTGCCATGCTCTTCTGCCTTGGGAGACGACGAGTCTGAGCCAGTGTCAAATTGCGGCATGCTGACTTCCGAGTACGAGCCATCATGGTCCGTACACTGCGCAAGTTCGTGCTTGAGCTGCTTGACCTCCATCTTCATGAGCTCGAGGCAAGCAAGCGAAGCTTCGAGACGGTGAGCGAGCTCCTTGACTTGCTCTTCCTGGGTAAGCGTGGGTAATGCCGTGCTGCGTGCATTGCGCTCGAGACGTGCGCGTGTGGCTGCGGCAATCGATTCGAGGACTTGGCGTTGCACAGAGCGACCAATGACAGTCTCTGCTGCCGTTTCGGAAAGTGTGCTAGGTGCGGTGCTTGTGTGTAGCTTGTTGCCGAGGAGGAGATCCACTTGGAGCGAGAGCTGTTCAATGCGCTGCAGGAGGACAGCATTGTCAGGCTTAGGCGTCTTCTGTAGAGCGTTAGCACATGCTGTACTGTTGAATAGGCATTACAGTACCTCTTCCTGAATAGGCATGGCGCGAGGCAGCTGGTACTCGTCCTTGGGAAACTCTGTCGGTGTCGGAGTCTGCTGCATCAGTCATTGTCGTCGGCATGCAAATCGCTGTCTCGCGGAGGAGCTGTGGAACCTACGCGCTCGGTCAGGTTGAGTTTGCGCTCGTGCCAGATCTGGGACAGTCGCGAGGGACGCGAGGGGACAGTGCTGCAGACACTCTGCTGCAAGGGAGGCGTATGTTCGTCCATTGTCTGTGACAAGTCTGTCGTGCAGCCGGAAGCAAAGCGCAGAGCGCAGGGCGAGTCACTCTCCCGTGATTGTTGAGGTGTTGGAGCGTCCTTGCAGTCACCTGCTGATTCCGACTACACAATCGACAGCTTGACTACCCGCCTCTTGGACGCATACTCGTAATGCGGCGCTTCTTGAAGTTTGCGCCGCTCTCCTGCAATCGTTTCTTGCCCCAACTCGCGTGATTGCCTGCGCGTCCTTGCACCGAGCCAACGCCGTTTCTCAGGTGATTCTTTTGCTTGTGCGACGAAACGCCACCATTGAGTATCGCCATGACAGACGCACTCGTGCTACTTTGACCGGTGAAGGGACCTTCTGCTTTGCGCTTCTTGTGTAGCTCAGGTTCTGGCGACGTGTGTGTATCGAGTAGCGCCGTCTCGCTGCTTCCAGCGCTCCCTGTGCTAGAGGGTGCCTGTACCGGTTCACTCTCGCCACACTGTTTGTAGAAGAGCATGTAAGCCTGCTGCTTGAGCACGCGCGTGATGGAAACTTGAGAGACGAAAGAGTCATTGTACTCTGCCCAGACGCCATTCGACTGCTTGCAAAAGGCATAGTAGTGCCCTGACGACACGCCGCCACCTTCGTGGACCAAGACACCCGTCAAGGCATAGGGACGCGCCGTGCATCCGGGTGCCATGTACTTGCTGACATCAAGCGTCTCGCCAAACTGGACATGCTTGCCAATCTTGGAGGATCGTGACGCGAAATGAAAGCGTTTCATGTGAATCACGAGATTGCGCGGCGCATCGTACAGCGTCGTCTGCTTGCGCGCTTCTTGCAGACTCTTACAGTGCTCGCAGCGATACCGGTTCTTGCCGGCAAGCGCTTCAGCGGACGTCAAACGCGCAAGAGACTGATCGACCGTATTGCAGACATCGACCGAAAGCGCCAGCAGCGCCTCGTAGGTATTGCTCGGCTTACGACAGGTCAAGCATGTAATCTGCTGACGTAGATGTCCACCGAAAAGAGCATGCACCAGCGTTGTCTCTTTTGAGCGATGATCGAGCGTCTTGGGCTGTCCTTGAAGACAGCTCACTTGCAGCTGCTCGAGCAGGAGCACAAGGAATTCGTGAGCGTCTTCCTGACGGCCAGGTCGAAAGTGCTTTCCAAGCTCTAAAGAGTTAGTAAATTGTCAGCAGCGCGCAGATGCATACGTTTGAGACTCGCAGGTTTTGCCATGACAGGCGTGAATGTCTGGCCACGCTTCGTGCCTTTGACTGGAAACGCGCGCGCGGCATGATCCACGAGTCGGCATAGGACACAGTGATTCAAGCGACAGACCTCGTTATGTGCACCAGAAAGTAAGAAGTGAACGAGTCCTGGCACATGCATGAGACATTGCATGGTGCTGTTCAAATAGCAGGTGTTGCCCAAGTTGTGAAGCCCTGGTGCTGCGGTGAGCACGCCTTGCCACGCTTGTTGCAGACTAGAAGCATCAAAGAGCATTTTGGTCGGCTCAGGCATACGGTCTCCAGCAGGCAGAGCGAGGGCCTTCTTGGGCCCTGATTCAGAAGAGGCCGCCGTAGCAGATTGAAGCTTTTTGCCAAAGGTCTCATTCTTGAGTGCTGGCACAAAGATGACTGGGTTGGCCAGCAAGCTATCGAGCGAGGATCTCGCAGCAAGAGTTACGTCGGCCGTCATGTGAGCATGCACGGGATCCTATTACCTAGGTAGCCTTTCTGCAAGTAGCAGCAGCAATGGCTTGCTCCTGGTGTCGCAAAATTTCTGAAAATGTGGAAAGAGGCAGGCAACCACGCTCCCCGGGAGAGATATGACGCGGGATTCACTCAACAAGGCTCATCATCACACACAACAACCGACGAAACGCTTTTGAGGCAAGCCTATACCCTGGCCCTCTACTTTGTCGAAGCGCATAGCTCCACAGACTCAAGGCGCTACTTTTGGGCGCTCAATTCAAACGGCGCACACATAAATCACAACCAACATGCCGGACACGACACCGCCTTACTCATATATCGTCAAGTTTGTCATTATTGGCGACTCTGGTAAGCTGCGCAAGATAGTATCATGTATCAAAGCTGACTTGAGGCGTTGGAAAGTCCAATTTGATGCTGCGCCTGACGGATGACCGAACACAAGCGCGCCACGATGTCACTGTAAATGTTGCTCCAATGACCGACATGCGCTGACCTCTAGATTGGCGTAGAATTTGGCGCGAGAATAGTCGATGTGGATGATACAAAGATGAAGCTACAGATTGTATGCATGACCCAGTCCATCTGTTGATGTGTGCTAATTCAGCAGTGGGACACAGCAGGTCAAGAATCATTTCGGAGTGTGACACGGTCATACTACCGCGGTGCAACAGGCGCATTGCTCGTCTTTGATATAACTCGGCGCCAGACGTTTGATCATGTCATCACCTGGCTCTCAGACCTTCGGACCCATGCCGATCCAAATATCGCAGTGATGCTAGTTGGCCATAAGAGTGATTTGGAGGCGAATCGGCAAGTCACATTTGAGGAAGCCCAGGCGTGGGCGGATGAGCACGGGGTTCTCTTTATTGAGGCCTCTGCAAAGACTGGCGATCGTGTCGAGGAGGCATTTGAAAAAGTGGCTCATCAAGTCTATCGCAACATCACGACAGGCGTATTCGACCTGAACGACAAGAGCAATGGTATCAAGATGGCCGGCGCGCGGAGCTCGACAATTGTGCCGAGCTTTGACAATAAGCAGGGTAAGGGTGGGTGCGCGTGCTAGATGCATCTTTCTTTGCCATGCCATCTCTAGCTGCCGAGATTACAGGGGCCGACAGGCGCGAGACACTATAACGAATGACTTACAAGGACTATCGATTGCTCCTTGTTGATCATGCGGGCTCCCGCTCTGGACTCATGTGATGTGACTGCCACAAAACTCGTCACGTGACTGACTTCCTCGCCAGGGCTTCTAACCTGGTACTACTGGATTCCAAGGTTGCCTGCGGCGAACCACTGAACCTCCTGACTATGCAAATCCAGAGACTTCGTCTTCTGGTCGAAGGAACATAATGTAAAGACGGAGAGATGCTAGCACTGCTCAACAAGGCTGTTGGAAGAGTGCTCAATTGCTTCATTCGCACAGAGGTCTATGGCCGACAAACAAACACCCCTACACCCCTAACCTTATCTTGCGCTGGGTTGAGGTCTTGCATCATGAGCTGCTGTGCCTCCAGTATCGAGCAAGTAGAAACACTTCCAAGACTACGCTCTTTATACTTCACTCAGGGGGTTCCTGGAAGACAACCTTGGATTGTGTTCACGAATCCTGGCAATCGCGAGCCTGTATTCCGACAGTTCGTGACAAACAAAGCTGCACCTGGGACAACTATTGGTTGTGAGCTAAGGTCTGGATATCATGTGATACCAAGGTAGCAGTAGGGCTGTCTCTTCCCACAGGCCTTTCCTGTTCTCCCGAAACTCCCCGTCGATCGCGCAACACAACCCCAGAACAAGACGTCTGCAAGTTGTAGTTGGGCTCATTCAAAGACTACAAGGCGACCTGCAAGGTGACTTGTACGGCACCAGATGATCTCCTTGCCTTTCATCATCTACATCGCCCATGTTGCATCATTCGCTGCAGCTCAGACGTTCCAAAGGCTTGGTGCTTGTCCCGACCTTGGATGCATCTTCCCACCAGATGAAGCAGAGTTCCTTCCAGGCGTCTTCTTTGACTTGCGTGTCGAGGTTCACGCAATCGACTCGGCAAGCCACGACGAAGACTTCTCCTTGACCGTCACGAAAGAAGATGGTTCTGTACAGACTGTAGAAGCGTTTTTCAATTGCGCAGAGACTCCCAAGAACGAGCAATGGTCATTCACGTACTTCAAGGATCTTTTTGCCAGGGATCTCAAGCAGTCCACCAGTGTCGATGTCACGAGCAAGATATACCGACAAGTCTCGTTTGAAAAGCCTGGCACCTATGTCGCCACCTTGACCCACCACGGCAAGACCAAGACAGTTGCCAACTGGCATGTCTTGCCCAAGCCAGTTGCAGACATGACGAAAACGGCCAAGAATGTGATTCTCTTCATCGGTGACGGCATGACGACCAACATGATTACTGCGGCTCGCCTGATTGGATTCAAAAGCGTCAATGGCAAGTACAAGAGAAGCGCGGACGGGTACAGGTCAAACATGGCACTAGACAACTTTCCACATCTGGGTCATCAGATGACGCACTCGCTCGATAGCTTTATTACTGATTCGGCCAACTCTGCTACGGCCATGTACACTGGTCACAAGGCGAGTGTCGACGCGCTTTCTGTGTATGCAGACTCCTCGCCAGACTCCCTTGACGATCCCAAGATGGAGACGATCGCCGAATTGTTTCGTCGAAAACGTGGTGGTCGACTTGGAATTGTGACAACGGCTTTTCTGGCTGATGCAACACCTGCGGCACTCGTGGCGCACACGAGAAAGCGTCAGGACTACATGACCGTCATCGAGTCGCTGCTTCTCAGTGCTGGTGCAAATGGCTCATGGCCCATGTACGAGAGTGCAGATGTCATCATGGGCGGCGGGAGTGAACTATTCCTCAAACCAGGATCCAAGTCAAAAGACCCCTTTTATGATCAGTTCAAGAACGCCGGCTACCAAGTCGTCCTTGACGAAACCTCGATGAAGGCTGCCCCCACGAGAAGCAAAACATTGGGCGTGTTTTGCAAGGGCGACATGAGCAAATGGCTTGATCGCAACATCTACAAAGACAATCTAAAGGGCATGAACAACGATCCCTCGGGCAAGGCAGGCGATGCCCTTGATCAGCCAGGCCTAGCAAGCATGACGCTCAAAGCAATTGACATTTTGCACGACCGTGATGGCGCGAACGGAAACAAGGGCTTCTTCTTGATGTCGGAAGCGTAAGTGCCTCTGCAAATGACTCCCAAGCTAACATGAATTGCGAATATTGACAAGACCGCACATAGCGGCGATTGGGATAGGTTCGTTCTCGGGGCCGTCTGCTTCTTGCTAATGGTCAGGATGCTCGCGGAACTACTTGAGTTGGATGAAACAATTAAGCTCACCATTGAAAAGCTCAAAACACTGGGCATTCTAGACGACACGCTCATCATGACAACTGCAGACCACGGCCATGGGTTTGACGTTTGGGGTTCCGTGGATACCGAGTACTTTGATGCCCAAAAGGATGACACGGCCAAAAAGGAAGCAATCGGGCCCTACGAAAAATCTGGCCATGCTCTGTACGCCGATCATGATGGCAAGGCTGCTGAAGGCTATCCAACCGACTGGGAGCCCCGCTATACGCTTGCACAAGGTGTCGCTGCCCATCCCGACATGCACGAAAACTTTAAGCTCACACGCAAAGTGAGTGGCATTGGATTAAGGAACTTGACCTATGATTGTACCGACGGCAAAGACAATCAGGGACAATGTAATGGCATTTGGTTGCCGGCGACGCTTCCATCAAGTGAGAAGCGCGGCGTGCACAGTCTGACTGACGTGGCCATCTTTTCGAGGGGTCCCTCTTCGCATCTTTTTTCCGGCGTCATGCAAAATGTCGACATCTTCTTCAAGATGGCATGGGCCATGGACCTCGTCTAGAACTTTTCAAATAATCAACAAGTGCAGTCATAGTCATCTTTACAATTTTCGTTACATTCATACCTGCAAGGCACCCGCTCCTCTCGCCGTCATCGTCAGTGCGCCAAATACAGTGTTTGCCTCCTGGCAATGCGTCCGCCCCGCCGCCGTGTTGTCGGCATCAACGATCCATGAGACAAAGCAGGCATCCACCAAAACACTCACCATGCCCTCGACACAGCCCACGACAGTCCAACCGACAGTGCCAGCAATCATGCCGACGAGATAACCATACAGGCTGCTGTTGGTGCCAGATCGCCGAGCATGCTGCACCCATGCCGCAAGACCTAGACCCAGCGCCGTCGTGGCACGGGCAGCAGAGAGTACCATCTTGGCCGTCTGATAGGGCTGCCAGTGCTTGCCTGGCTTGACCCGCGGCTGGACTTCCATGACACGCGCCGCCGTTTTGAGATTGACGGAAAAGATGGCGGCATAGGTGAGTGTCAGGGGACTTGTCAGGTTGACGAGCGGCGCAGACAGGAACATGTATGCGGCAAGTGTGATGGTTCCAGCAACACGGCGTGGCACAATGAGAAGAGGCAGACGCGTCATCAAACTGAAGAGGGAGCTCGCGCAAACCGTGCCAAACGATGCACTCAGCGCATGCCATGTTGCAGCTTCAACAATAGCCTTTGAGGGGATCTTTGGCTGCTCATGCCGGTGGAAGTACCACTGAGACGTGACAGCGCTGATCGTAGCGCGCTGAATGCCACTGACGACACCAAATGTCCAGAGATAGACAAGGATAAAATAGGCACCGAGCGGCCACGAGTCGCCTTGCAGAATCCACATGCGGTGTCCAGAGATGCCAGTCATGGTGCCGCGCAGAAACAAGCGCTCAAATTGCAGGATCCAGACAAAGGTGAAGACCAGGAAAAAGGCAAGCGCTGCAAAGTTGACGAAGAGCAGATGCGGGCTTTGCTCGAGAATGCTGAATGCAAGCTTGATGATGCCTACTGCGCGTCCGATTGCCGAACGGCGCGAGTAGATTGTGTAGAGCCAAAGACCGGCAAAACCCAACGTTAAAAGGCCAGACCACCGCATAGCCTGCGCTTGAATCTCGTATCCGCCTAAGCTGCCTTTGTATGACCAAACAAGTACATAGATGGCAAATGTGATGAGCACAATCGGGACTGCCACGACGAGGAGTTGTAATAAGGGTTTGACAAAGGTTCGCATCGCGAGAAGCCAGAGGGCAGATACTGCTATTGCGATGGCTGTGTCCTTGAATACGGTAGCCATACCACTTGTCAGGGCTGTGTAGACTGTATCGCCCATCGGCGCCGCTGGAACATTTGTGCGAAGGTAGATGAGAAGGCTCATGGTGAAGATAGACGAGAGCGCCAGAATGTACAGAGCAGCGTGGCCCGAATCATGCCGCAGAAACGTGTCTGGATGACTGATTGCAGCTGGCACGACCGACTTGATCATGCTTGCCACCGAATCTTGCGCAGAGGCAGGCTCTGCCAGTGGCCTATGTGAATCCTCGAGTGGCACACCAAACATGATGTCGTCTGGCGCGCAGCTGTGATCGCTGGCGTCGTCATCGCTTTGCCTAAAGAACGTCGCACTAGGGCCATCGTGCTCTTCAAACTCCTCTTCTTCGGCAACGGGACTCGCCAAGAGATCGGGTCGCGCAGGCTTGGGTGGCGGCCGCCAACTACTGCGCATCGCTTCGTGATCGTCCTGATCGTAATCTTCTGGTTCTTCATCACTATCTACTGGCATGAAAGCGCCGAATCGACCGCGCGAGGCACGGAGCGCCATGGACTCCCGTATATCTTCGCGATGGTCCTGGGCAGAGTAGAAAAGTGGTGCCTGGCGCTGTGTCGTCAAGCGCGATGTTGATTGTTGGATGAGACGCGAAGCATCTATGATCAGCGACTATACTGGCACAATTTGAGAGTCTCACATTCCGAGAACATGCTTGCGCCTGTTGTTGTTGTGTCTTGTGATGGTGATGGAGGTGGTGCAAGTGGGTCGTTACAGATTGCGGGCGCGACGAAATGCAAAAGTCGCGATAGAGAGACCACCACGAACACACAAAGACACTTGACTCCTTGTAGAGCTTGCCTGGCTTGTCAATCTGCATAAGACCGTCTGCTGAATCCTAGCTGAGCATTCCTATTTCCGGCACAATATCATACAAGAGGCAGTCTTAAAAGCGCTACGGTGTCTGATCCACTGCTGCGGCTCGTCCTCAGCTTGACCATCCTCTCTGCAGTCTTTGCGCTGACCCTTCTGCTGGCCGATAAGCTTGCCGCATTCGAGTCGGCACGCAATCCTGGCTGTCAGACGCGAGGTATCGGGGCACGCGAGAATCTGCGGCGACGCGGCAGCTTCTGATGAACAAGTCTACAAACACGCTCAAGATCTTTTGGCCGTCAGATTTACTCGATACGCATGATCCTGCATTGATTCTTGGCTGGCGAAATGGCAGCAATGACTTGTTTGTGGTGGACCTGGTCTCCAACATGTACCGCTCGGGCCTGCAACAGCCGGTGGATATGGCGTCGCTCGTGACGAAATACCCATTCAAGCGCTTCTCACGATTCTGCGGCAATCATCCCTTGTCGGTGCTGGGTCAATTAGCACATGAGCCAGGCAACGAGAATGAGTTTGTTTTGCAGTGCTTGATTGATGTGGACAGCGTCTACCCGCGCTTCCTGCTTGGCCCGGATGATCCTGGCGTCCAACTCTACGTCTTTGATCGGCCAGATCCACATGCGATGCAGTACTTTTCAATGCTTCCAGTGTCGCTTGAACGCAAAGACGACATGCAAGATCCAGACAAGGCTTGGTCATGCATGGCATCTCGTGATCACGAATGCAGTTTGGCGCAATTGCACATCAACCAAATGAATTGCGCGCGCGAGGTAGCTGCCGTCTTGCAGCAGAATCTGCCTAGACTTGGCTCCCGCAAGTACCGCAATCGTGCTCAATCTTTTCACGAGGTATTGAGGGAAGGTGCCAAGTCTGCCTGGTCAACAACACGTACAACTGCGGTCGATGTCTACCGTGAAGTCTCAAATCAACTAACGCCCCCTCTGAGCAGAGCTTGGCGAGGTCTCGTATTGGCAGAGTATCTAATCTTATCTTCGACATCGGCCTTTCTCAACAAGACCGTTCTCGGGCCTGGCACAGCACTCAAAGACTGCTCGGTCTTTGCCCGCGAGCTCGATTATCGACTGCAAAAGATCATGCATTGGCCATCCGAGTACAGAACGCTGCGTGCGCGTAAACGAGATTGGGCGAGTATCACCTCTTATCATCCTGACTACATCCGCTTTTACAATGGCATGTGGCTTTTAGCCAACGATCTCATATTTGGTCTCTACATTGCTTCCTTGTTCCTCAACAATCATCAAATCATTGCCGAGCAAGTCTATGCGTTCGTTGACTTTTATTCTATCGACACGAGCAGTCGTATGATGTACTGGCTCAAGAGCTGGCCTGCTGGATTGAAGCTGAACAATGAGCTCGCTAGCTTCTTTGGAGATCTCTTCCTATGGCTCATTGACTTTTGGAGTGGAGCGCTCGAGGTCATGCGTCCCTGGCTACCCCTGGCAGTTCAAGTCATTGGCACGAGTGGCTTTCTTGGTGCTTCCATCAGCGCCAGCCTCATTTCAGATGCCATGAGTCTCTTGACCTTTCATCTCTACATCTTTTACTTGGCGGCAGCGCGCGTTTATGGCTGGCAAGTCAGCATTCTTCTCTCGCTCTTCCATCTCTTTCGCGGCAAGAAGCGGAATGTGTTGCGGCATCGCATTGACTCTTGCGATTACGATCTCGACCAGCTACTGCTTGGGACGATCTTGTTTACGCTGCTTGCCTTCCTCTTCCCCACGGTCCTCGTCTACTACTTGACTTTTGCAGCTTCACGCATTGCGCTCAAGATTGGCAAGACGGCTCTTGACATGGTTCTCGCATTCCTGGTTCAGTTTCCACTTTTCGCTTGTCTGCTACGCATCAAAGATGCACGACGCCTTCCGGGTGGTGTTCACGTCAAGCTTCTCGGTCGGCAGAAGGATGCACGCGTTTCCCATCTGCTCATTGAATCAAAACCGCTGCCATACGAGCTGATTTTCGAGCCGCTGGTGACGCGGCAATCCCGAATCATGGGCTCGACCTTGCACTTCAGAAGGCTTCTCATGGCAACAATTCAGGGTAAACTCTAGATACAACTATCTTCTGTTATTTGGCAACAAATTTGAAATCGCAGCTACAGAAGCGACGGTAAATCTCTGCGCCATCTGATCGGCAAATCGCGCCATCATCCCACGGATTTTTTCCTGGGCGGCCGAAAGAAGCGTTCAGGATTGCGCAATAGTGCCTCAAGGCCCTGCTTGGAAAATTTGTACAAAGGCCCAAAGCTTCGCCGGCAGCTCTCAAAGTGTATTTATTGCCTATCGAGAGCTTGTTCACGCTCAGGTCAAGCTACCATGGAAAACAAGGAAAAGCTGAATGCTGCAAATGCATCTGTACTCGTCACTGAAGCTCAATCAGTACATGGCTCGAGCTCGGAACGATCCGAGACACCGTCACCACCTTACACAGTCAAACGAGAACTAAAGGGACGGCATGTTCAGCTTCTAGCGCTCGGCGGGAGTATTGGAACTGGTCTCTTCATTGGCAGCGGCAGTGCCTTGCAAAATGGCGGTCCACTCGGCTGTCTTTTGGGCTACCTGACTGTAGCACTTGTCGTATACTGTGTCATCATCTCACTCTGTGAGATGACAACGCTTTTCCCAGTCTCGGGCGCCTTCACTCACTATGCGACGCGCTTTGTCGATCCTGCCCTGGGCTTTTCACAAGGAGTTAGCTACTGGTCATGCTGGGGTCTTGCGGTACCTTTGGAAATCGTGGCAGCAGGTATCATTGTCAGCTACTGGGACTCGAGCACGCACATCGCAGTCTACATCACGGCCTTCTTCGCATTCGTCGTCCTCATCAACTTGCTTGGAACCAAATGGTTTGGCGAGTCAGAGTTCATCCTCAGTGGCATCAAAGTGATTGCCATCGTTGGACTCATTATTCTTGGTGTCGTCCTCATTCTAGGAGGAGGACCGACCAAGGATCGCATTGGCTTCCGGTACTGGAAGGATGGTCTCTTTGCTCAGTACAACGACATTCCTGGCTCCCTTGGACGTTTCCTGGCATTCTGGTCGACGTTCATCAACGGCGCATTCAGTTTCTCTGGCACAGAACTCGTCAGTGTCACCGCCGGTGAGGCCAAGAATCCGCGCAAAAACATCCCCAAGGCGCTCAAGCTTGTCTTGTTCCGACTCGTCATTCTATATGTTGGCAGCATTTTCATCATCAGCATGCTGGTGCCGTACAAGAGTGAGCAGCTCGTTGCCATTAAGAATGAGGCGTCAACTGCGGCTGCAAGTCCTTTCATCATCTTCATCAACAATGCCAAGATTCCAGTATTGCCCGACATCCTGAATGCCGTCATTCTGATTGCCGTCGTTTCCGCAGCCAACAGCGACCTCTACGCTTCAAGCCGAACATTGTATGCCCTGGCCATTCAAAATCCAGCCATGACGCCGCGCTTCCTCAGAAAGGTCTCGAAACGTGGACTGCCCATTAGCAGTCTGTTGGTCACAGCCTGCTTTGGCTTCTTGGCCTACCTTAATCTGAGTGCCAGCGCAACAGTGGTCTTCAATTGGCTGGTCAGTTTGACGACTGTTGCTGTCTTGTTGACCTGGTGCTTCATCTGTGTCTCCTACTTGCGCTTCTTTTATGCTTGCAATGTTCAAGGCCTCGATCGCAACACACTGCCATACAAGTCGCCCTTTCAACCCTATGCGGCTTGGATAGGCGCCATCTCGACTGCAGTCATCACGCTCTTCAATGGCTTCTGGGTGTTTCTCAGTGGCAACTGGAGCGTATCAAATTTTCTCACTTCCTACATTGGCATCTTCATCTTTGCAGCCTTGTACGTCGGCTATAAGCTCTATCGCAAGACAAGTATCATTGCGCTTCACGACATTGATTTGACCACCGGCCGTCTCGAATTTGACGAAGAAGTTGAAGTGAAGAAGGAGAAGAAGCCACTCTGGCGGAAGGTTCATCGCGTTATTTTGTGATTTCAAATCGCGCATAGCATAGCTTAGAGCAGCGTTTCTTATTAATCTGACCGCCAGCATTGATGTATCTACTCATCTGATTATCTAGGTACTGAAGCGCGCCAATTTCACACTGCTTACTCGCGCGACCACGAACACCCAAATGCTCCGGTGAGCGTCTCACATTGGTTGATTATGCGTTGTACAGTCTACCTAGGAGCTCCCAGTCAAGAAAAGCTGCAAGCTACATGGAAGGACTCATTCTTACTAGATGAATGGATGCCGCTCTCACAACGCGCTGATGCGACTGCTTGGCGTCAGTTGCCCATTGGCCAAGAAGATCGTCACGATGTGACGTTTGGCACAGAACCTGATCGCTCATACACCTCCTATCTGGTGCCTCTGAATGATCAAGAAGATGCTCGAGAAGGCAACCGTTCCACGGTCAATAACAACTCATTCTCTACAAACGCTACAACGTCAATGCTATTGACGCAGATGCCTGACTTTCGATTCATTCCAGCAAAGCTGCTTGACATCGAGGATGTACTTCATTCACCAATCTATGCTCCGGGGATCATGGCACCAAACGGAGAGCCCGTCTTGGCGCAGTACAGCTTTCTTGCAGCTATACTCTCACCGCCACAGCTTGAGCAAAAGGTCACAAAGTGGAATCCAGAGGGAACACCTTTCGCGAGGGTACTGGTCGGCGATACGACCGTGTCCGGTTTCGAAGTAGCCTGTTGGGGTCAATACGCACTCACCATTTGCCAAGACTGCCGGGTTCGAGACGTGCTGCTGTTTGAAAACCTATCCCTTAGCGAGTTCAAAGGTATGGTCCAAGCCAAGACGAGGCAGCAAAAATCGCGCATTGCCATTTTGTATCGCGTGGACGCACTGAATAAGCGAGATCGTCGCCTGCAGCCGACATTGCTGGATGATGCTCAATCACGACGAGTGCAGGAAGTGCGAGATTGGGTCATTCGGTGGGTTCCGAGAGACATCGGGCCGCCTGGAGACGACACACAGCCGCTCGCCGATACGCCTGACTGCACTATTGACTCAACTCGAACAACCGTCAGTCTTTCCGTGAAGATGCCAGATTGATTTCTACAGTGCCTAGAGATGCTGTTCATGTCCTCGCCTCATCAAAATTCATCCTCCATCACCAATCTCGGCACGACATTCATACTAATCAGCTCCTGGAAGAGCAGCTTGGCTGCGTAAGGGATCGTCACTTTAACGCAAGCCTTGGCCGACTCGCAGTGTGTGCACCAATTGTTGTATCCCATCAGCCCACAACTTTGGCAAATGTCCACCTCGAACGCATCAGACGAGAGCATGAGTCGTTCAAGCAAGAGTTGCGATGCGCCATAGGCAATGAGACAGTCACGCTCCATCTCGCCAAGACGAAGACCACCGTCTCGAGATCTGCCTTCTGTCGGTTGACGTGTCAGCACAGCGCGTGGACCTTTTGCACGGGCGTGCATTTTGTCCAAGACCATGTGCTTAAGTTTTTGGTAGTAGATTGGTCCGAAGAAAATGTACGCCTGAAGCGGCTCACCCGTAATGCCAGAGGTCATGGTGTCTTTGCCACTGTAGCTGAAGCCCTTTTCAATCAAAATGCGTGACATGTCATCGACCTTGCTGCCGCCAAACGCCGTGCCGTACTGGAGTTTGCCAGAAAGGACACCAGCCTTGCCTGCCAACAATTCAATCATTTTGCCGACCGTCATACGCGAGGGGAAACCGTGTGGATTCATGATAATGTCAGGGTTGATACCCTCGTCATTGAAAGGCATGTCCTCCTGCTGTACAATCAAGCCACAGACACCCTTTTGACCGTGGCGCGAACTGAACTTGTCACCAAGCTCAGGCCTGCGAGTCTGACGAATGAGCACCTTGATCAGTGTCTGATCAGACTCGGTCGCAGAGAGCATGACCTTGTCAATATAACCAGCCTCGCCAGACTTGTATGTCGCCGGCGTTGCCTTGTACTGCGATGTGGCAGGTTGTGTCAATGCAATCGAGTTGTCGGCGGCGTTGATGGGCGTCTGCTTGTTGAGAAACACTTGACCCGACTCGATGCGTGCACCCACGACCGCGGCGCCGTCGTTATCCAAGATGGCATGCTTCCAGATGCGCTTACCGTCTTCGTCGTTCGTCGGGTCACCAAGGCGTTCATAGGTGCCGTTGGGGTACTTTTTGATGACGGCAATACTTTTGCGGAAAACTTGACAGCGACCAAAGCCGCGGTCGATACTCGCTTTGTTGAGGACGAGGGCATCTTCAATATCGTAGCCCGAGTAGGACATAACGGCAACCGTGGCATTTTGGCCCGCTGGCAGCTTGTCATAACCGATCAACTCGATCGTCTTGGTCTTGACAAGCGGTTGTTGTGGGTAGACCATGAGGTAGAGCAAAGTGTCGATCCGATTGAGCTGGTTGTAGCCAATAGCACCAATGGCCTGCTTACCCATGGCGCATTGATAGGTATTTCGCGGTGACTGGTTGTGATGTGGGTAAGGAATGAGCCCAGCAACAGCGCCCAAGATTGTGAATGGCTCAATCTCAAGATGCGTCGTCTCTTTCAGAATCTCATGTTCATGAATGGCGATAAAGGAATCGTTCTCTTCATTAACATCGAGATATTCAACCAAGCCGCGCTTGAGGAAATCTTCAAATGTGAGCTTGCCTGCTTTAAGTAGCCGCAGATGCTTGGCTGTGACACGCGCGCGCCCATCAACGACGATGAGTAACGGCCGACAAATACGGCCTCCATCGCCAGCGATATGAATGGCTCGATGATGATCATTGATGTGAATGGAGACGAATTCGGAAACCTTACCGGCGCGGCGAAGCCGTCGAAAGTTGTTGACAAAGTCTTGATGATTGCGCGTCATGCCAAGTGGGGTACCATTCACATAGATGACGTGGTTCAAGTCTGCATAAATTTCATTGCCAGAAAAAATGGCAACATCCTCGGCGTTGAGACAATGCATGAGTTTGACAAGCGGCTGCTCTTCGACATCCGTTGTAATGTGTGTCATCAGTGCCAGATTCTTGACAAGTCCACATGCTTCACCTTCAGGCGTATCACTTGTACACAGCATGCCGAATTGCGAAGGCTGCAAGGCACGCGGTCCAGACACCTTGCGTGTCTTTTCGAATTGCGACGAGATGCGCGTCATCATGCCGAGCGCCGAGATGTAGCTCAGGCGCGAGAGCACGTGTGTCACGCCAGCACGTTCCATCTTGAACCGCTTGAGCGACCAGTTGCCCGTCGAGAGTGCGCGAATCATGCCAGTCGTGATGTGATCGCTGTGAATGTTGAACTGGTTGTACGCGTCAAAGACCTGTGTCCGATTCGGCTTCTTGAGTACTTTGTCAATGTTGACCTTGAATTGCGAATTGAAAGTCTTGAACAGATCCTCAAACAAAAGCGAAAGAAGCTGGCCTGCCAGCTCGAGACGCTTGTTACCGACATAGTCTCGATCGTCGACCATCTTTGGATTGGCCATCGCCATGAGCACGCGCCGCGCCATCATGGCGATATAGACGATCTTTGGCCTGAAATCAAGCGCTTGGACGGGAACATGCGCCAAGACAATATTGGCCAAGACCTCGATCGCTTCGTCATGGGGCGCGCGGCGCGGTCCAGAAGTGGGCGACTTTTGACGAATCATGCGGCACTTTGAACCGATATACTCGAGTGCTTGTCGCTGTGTATAGATATTGAGCTTGGCGCATTCTTCGAGATTGACTGCAAACAAGTCTTGATAGACTTCATCATGCCCGCAGACGAGCTCAAAGATTTCCTTGTCAGAGACAAGGCCCATCGCCTTGAGTGCCAGCACGATTGGGATTTCTTCGGAAATTGAGTTGTGCTTCAGATACATTTTGCCCTTCTTGGTCATGACATAGGACTTTGACTTGCGTTCATGTGTCGAAGAGGTGACGGAGGCTTGCACGAGACCCTTGTAATCCTCGACAATGATTCGGTTCTTTGAGAGCTGTTCCTGGACAAGAATTACCTTTTCGGTACCCTTCACGACAAAGTAGCCGCCAGGATCCAGCGGACACTCGAGCATGTTCGCCATTTGCGCCTCGCTCTTATCTGTCAAGATGCACCGTTTCGAGCGCAACATGATGGGCATTCTGCCGATCGAGACGCCCTTTCTCCGTACAACCTGATTGTCGCGTGTGTACTCAATATCGACAAAGATAGTTGCAGAATAAGACAGATCACGCAAACGACATTCGTGAGGTGTAATGGAGCGCTCCATGCTGTCTGGCTCCATTCTTTTCGGCGTGTCTACCCAGATATTGGTGTATTTGAGGTAGAAGCGTGGCTCAACATCCGACGTGACGCGCTCGTTGGCCTTGACAATCTTCTTGAGATCGACGTCGACAAAGTAGTTGAATGAATCGATATGCTGCTTGACAAGCCCTTTGACTTTGAGAAACGCCGGCAACAAGTGCCACTTGTCCTCCGCCGTCGCAATTGAATCCGTCAAGGCCTTGCCTTTATAAATCTGGGCCAGCAATGGGTCAAAGTCCGACGGGCCCGGCACATACTTTGGCAAAGACGCCTTGGCCTTGGGCTCTTGCTCGAGCTCTGGCGGGATGGCCGTTTCCTCCTTGCCTACCTTTTTCGCCCTCGATTTTTTGACTGGTGGGTCTATCGCCGATGGAGCAGCCAGTACTGACTCGCGCCGCTCCTTCTTGACCATCGGGCCTTTGCTTGTCCCTCTGCTTGCTGCCTGTAACCGTTCCCTCTGGCTCTTGCAAATCAAAATATCATTTCGTCGCGCGTTTCAAAGTTTGAGGTCAAGGGTCACGTGAATGTGCGCGCATCGACCACCCCCACCGCGTGTTCTGGATTACCTGGCACTTACGAAGCTAGCTATCTAGGTACCCAGCAGCCATGGCCGCCCCCAGTGCACTCGTTCATGAGTTTATTCACTTCCTCAACGCATCGCCTGTATGTTGAACCTATACTAGAGACAACAGCGCTAACAGCAGACGCCCTACCACGCAGTGGCCATGGCAAAGTCCATGCTTGTGAAAGCAGGCTTCCAACAGCTCTCAGAGACACAGCCCTGGCAGACGCGTCCTGGTGGCAAGTACTTTGTCACGCGTAATGGCAGCTCCATTGTAGCCTTTGGCATTGGCGCGCAGTGGAAGGCTGGAAATCCAGCGGCGATTGTCGGTGCGCATACGGATAGCCCCTGCTTGCGCCTCAAGCCCATTTCGAAGCGCACGGCGGAAGGCTATCTCCAGTGTGGTGTTGAGACGTATGGAGGTGGCATCTGGCATTCTTGGTTTGATCGGGACCTGTCGCTCGCCGGTCGCGTGATGGTTGAAGAGAAGGATGGCAAGTTTGTGCAGCATCTTGTCAAGATTAACAAGCCCTTGCTGCGCATCCCCAATCTGGCGCCACATCTCGACGCGGCCCGTGGTGATCCATTCAAGTTCAATAAGGAGACCCAGTTGACGCCGATTCTGGGTACGATTGCAGCACAGATGAATGCAGTTGAGCCGGAAGCTACTAAAGGATCCTTGCCGGCCATGTCAACGCGGCATCATCCGGCTTTACTCAAATTGATTGCCTCTGAGCTAGGTCTAGAAACGGCAGAGTCTATCCACGACTTTGAGCTTGTGCTGTACGACACGCAACCTTCTTGCCTCGGTGGCCTGAACGACGAGCTCATCTTCTCGCCCAGGCTTGACAATCTCGGCTGCACCTTTGCTTCCGTCGCAGGCCTGATTCGCTCACTCGAAGCATCCGACGCCCTCGACGAGGATGGATCCGTGCGCATCATCTCCTGCTTTGACCATGAAGAAGTTGGCTCGCTCTCAGCCCAAGGCGCCGACTCCAACTTTCTGCCGACCGTCCTGCAGCGTCTCAATACGACAACTGACAATTTGACGGCCATGGAGCAATGCTGTGCCAAATCCTTCCTCGTCTCGGCAGACATGGCGCACGCCGTCAATCCAAACTACGTCGGCGCTTACGAGGCTGAGCACAAGCCAAAGCTGAACGAGGGGGTCGTTCTCAAAGTCAATGCCAATCAGCGATACATGACGAATGCACCGGGTATCGTGCTCATGCAGAAACTTGCCGAGCTTGGAAAAGTGAAGCTGCAGCTATTTGTCGTGCGACAAGACGGACCTTGCGGCAGTACGATTGGACCGATGCTTGCTGGTAAGCTGGGTATTCGGACTGTAGACCTCGGCAATCCGCAATTGAGCATGCACAGTATCCGCGAAACTGGTGGCACACATGACGGTAGGCCGGCTCATTTCTGTGGTCGAAGAAACGCTAACGATTCTAGTGGAACAACTCGTCAAGCTCTTCTCGAGCTTATTTGGTTCTTACGCACAAATGTCAGTCAAGATCCTTGTGGACGCGAATTTGTAGAGTGCGCGTTTTCCATTGTCTTTCAATCAATTCTGACGCCAGGCTGTCTTGCGACGAACATGGCGAGGTTGTCTATCGCTCCGTACCGTCCCTGGAAAGCGCGAAAAGGATTGGGTCTGAGGATCTCGCGATGCCAGCGACTGGTCCGAAGCGGACAAAAACGGGCATTGCAGAAACGGGGTCACAGTCTTTCTTAGACACAGGCGCTACGCAACACAAGGCCTCAATTATGCCGATGGACGTCATCATGCTCAATACAGAGCAGCCAGATTGTGCTGCCTCCGTTTGGGGCGCCGAACATGGCGGGACTGGTTTGAGAATTTGCACTGATGGCGCCGTTGACCGTTTACCTGAGCTTTGTCAGCCTGTTGCCGGTCAAGACTACGATACATGGCACAGCAACTTCTCGCGGCATCCAGACGTGGTGATCGGCGATCTGGATTCGATTTCTGAAAGAGCAAAAAGTGCATATCAGAGGTCGCCCGGCAAGTTGTTGCATATTCATGATCAGAATAGCACCGACTTTACAAAGGCTCTCAGGCATCTGCAACATGTTGCTGAGCATGATCCTAACCTCGGGCCTGGGGCTAAACGTACTGTCGCGGTGCTTGGAGGTTTAGGCGGTCGCCTGGACCAGACGCTTGCCACAATGTACGCGCTGCTTGACCCTACCTTAACTCGATTGAAGATCACCATCATTGATAACGACAACCGCGTCAAGATCTTCTTTGCAGGGAAGCACACGTTACCCGCTTACACCGACAATAACGAATTTTCTCTTGGTCCTCATTGCGGCCTGTTCCCCTTTGCTTCTCGGCCTGTGGTGACCAAAACAAAAGGTTTGCAGTGGTGCATGGATGGATCGCAACCAATGAGTCTTGCCCCTGGTGGTCTCATTAGCACGAACAACAAAAGATTACCAGGCGTTCCTGTTGAGCTCGAGTGCGACGGCCCGGTCCTTTTCATCGAGGAATGCAAATACACCGGTCCGGATGGGTTCAATGCAGACGGTAGCCAGTGCACTCACAGAGACAGCTCCAAGAAGCACGATTGGCTCAAGTAGTAGACTAGAATCAGATTGCGACAGCAACATAGCAAAGCATCATGAAAAGAAGTTTCTTCAAGCTCGTCGCCCACCCGCTGTACTCATCAGCACCAACTTCTTGGGTTTCTGCTTTTTGACCGGTCTTGCCTTTTTCGCCTCTTCGCCCTCTTGCGCCGTTAAACCAACAGCAGCCGAAACAGCCGCCTCTTCCTCGAACCGCGCAATTTGCTCTTGCCAATCGTCTTGCTCAACGTGCATGCCGGCACCCGCTTCCAAGCTTGCCGCTGCAGCCGCCGTGCCCCAGACGGTCACCTGGCGTGGCTCGAAAGACGACGAAGCACCAGCTGGCGGAGAAGATGCTGGTGAAGCGCCGCCGTCGACTGCATGATTGAACAAGTCATACGGATTCGACGCCGCGCGCGCAAAGTATGACGAGTCGGCATCTTCAAACAAGACACCGTCAATGTCCTGTACAGCAGCCTGAGAGAGCCAAGACGACGCGTGATGCTGTCGGCTGGAGGTAGAACCGCCTTGATACTCGGCTCTTTGTCGACGTTCAGCCAACTTGATGGCGCGTTGACGGGCGGATTCCTCCTCAAGCGCCTTGTCATGCCGTTTCCGTCGTCGCCTATCCAGATCCTTTTGAAACGGTGCCAACACCGCCGCCGGCAATCGTGCCTGCCAATCGCATTCGAGAAAGGTGACTTGACACCCTAATGGCAAATGCGCCAGGTACTTCGTACGCCGCCGCAAGTCGGCGTCAATCTTGACGGTTGTGGCAGACTCGACACGTGCTGTAAGCAAGTCTGGGAACTCGGCAAAGGTCTCATAGGCGCGTTTGAGAAGGCGAATGTCGAGACTTGCGAGATAGGCATGGGCGCCGCTTTGCGGCTGATAAAAGTAGTAGGCTTCAGGTGTGTCTTGGTTATTAGTCTGGTCGGAATGACGCGGCGGCGAAGGCTGATGCCGTATGCGTTCCGCAGGTGCTGGTCTTGCCGGTGATGGCGACGGGACATTGATGGGCGCTGTTGCGGCAAAGAAGTCTGTTGGTGCGTCTGAAGCCATCTCATGCTGGATCGGCGGTCGGGTCTGTGAGGGCGTCTGTGAAGACCCACCAGTTGACGATGCCGGCGTCGGCGCCTGGCCTAAATCTGTATAGACAGTTGCCAAATCCTCAATCTTGTCAAGCGCAGCATTGATCCAATGTCCGTCATCGCCAAACGCAGCGGCATCTTCGATGCGCATTTGAAGCAAGGCAGCCACTTCGCGCGCACGTTCACTATCCAGATAGGCCGTATCGGCGCGGACGAGTCTGGCATAATCGAGTGCAGCGCCTTGATTGTGCCAAGGTACCTTGTCCGGTGCCACATCCGGCATAGCACTCGGCAGAGCATGCGGCGAGCCAGCTGCCCGCTTGAAGAGTTGCAAGGTCACTTCGGCGCCTATTTCGGCAGCGCCGTCTTCAGTCAAGAACCAACGGACGGGCCGAAGATCTTTGGCATAGATGGCATCGAAGCAAATTGGACATTTCCGCCACTTGCTACTCGACTTGCCCGTCTTGATCTCTTCCGAGTCGAGGTAGCGCAAAATGCAAGGGAGGCAAAACGCATGGCCACAACGCGCCAAGCGCGGCGCAATGGGGGTTTCTTCGAGACAGATGGGACATGCACTTCGTTGCGTCTGCGCGGAAGCAAGCACCTGCAAAACATTCTCCCAGGGTACCGGCAGATCCGCTTGCGCCAGATTAGGCCGATAATCCCCAGACGGATGCACCACAAATCTGTAATTGGCATTGACGAAATGCGCCTTGTCATCTGGATGATAGCCTGAACCAAGGCCGAAGCTGGGCGTTGAGCGTGCTGATCTCCTTACAGGCGGGCCATGCTGCTCTTGCGCTCGCGCGTAGCTAAAGTTGAGGAGGTGATTCAAAGACGACTCTGGCTTTCGATGATGCTTATGCGTGTTGCGTGCTTTTGAAGCAGGCGCCAGCTGTCCATGACCCAATCCTGATGCCACGCCGCGTCCACCTTTGCTGTTACTGCCCTGGGCCACCGCTTGCTTACTTGAATGCGACCCGCCATTGTTGTTGATTTGCATGGAGGCGGTGAAGGTATCGAGCGGGGCAAGCTTGTTGGCGGCCGACATTGCGCCGGATGAGAAGGAAGCAGATGTAGGTTCTTGAGCAATGATGTAGGGGTGGGCGCGTTGAAGGCCCCCTGTTATGAGGCTGATGGCGGTGGATATCGTGCAATCGCCCCTCGAGTCTTCATCAGCTTCCTACCTGTACCAGGCTTGCTGTCATGGAGGCGCGCCAACAACCCTAACCCTGGCAAGCTAATGCAAGTCGCCACCGCGCGTCAGTCATCGACTCAGCTCATGATCAAGAGTACAGGTATTGCAAATGAGCGAAGGGCTCAACAGATAGCTACAAGTAGAATGGTCACTGTGTATCAAGATTATTGCTGTTGGTGACCTCCATTCATCCTCCCATGTGCTTATATGACTGCTTCTTGCTGATCTCGACCTACACATGATTAATTCGAGCCTTCATCGCTCAGCTGCTGCCACTTTGCTGGGGTCTGCGCGGGGAACCGGCTCAAGGCTCCAGCCCCGGATCCAGTCGACTCCCGCAGTCAAGGCCCAAAGCTTAAAACAGGCAATGAAGTGAAAGATCGCTGATGGGCGGCGAAATCTCTCATAAAGGGCCCCGCAGCTGCCAGTTTCCTTAACAATACACTGGCATTCTACTAAACTTACCAGACCCTGTCTGTGCTTTGTATCTTTACTTCTTTCAGCTAAACATCGACATCTGCAGCCATGGAACATCAGGAAGAAGCTCTGACTCCGGCTCAGTTCAAGATCCTACTTATTATTGCCGATGCCGTCGTGGCAGACATGTCGGAGGAAGAGATTCAGTACATCTTGACCGAGTCCCGCAGCATGGCTGTGACCAAGGACGTTGAGGCCTGTCGCCGGTTCGCCAAGTCCAAGTTCTCGGACGACTCACGTATGCCTTTCACAAGACTTGGGCGGACCATGCTGACATAACAGGTCGTACAACGGCACTTCGTGAACATCTGCTCAACCTCGCAAAGGAGAAACAGCTCGAACTTGGCAGTGCTCTGGCCATGCTCGACTCGCATCTGGGTGCGCTTGTCATGACACAGGGTTTCACCAAGATCTCCGACATGTCGCGCGTCCAGGTCGAGGCACTCATCTCCAAATTCTACGCCTCCTTTATGCAAAAGATCCGCGGCCTGCCTCGCGGTACTGTCTCGCTTATCTTGGCAGTCTATGTCCGTTACAGCGACCTCTCGTTTGTCGGCTACGACGACGGTAACTTGACGCGCGCCCTGCCCCTCATCAACAAGCAGCCCGAGTATGAGTTTTTGAGCGTTGGCGCGAATGCCGATGAAATCTACACAGACGTCCTCGTCATTGGTTCTGGCTCTGGCGGCGGTGTGGCTGCCGCGACGCTGGCCAAGGCCGGCAAACGTGTGCTTGTGGTGGAAAAATCGCATGCCTACAGCCAGGCTGACTTCCCCATGCCTGAAGCTGTTGCGTCCAACAAGATGTACGAGAACCACGGCGTTTTGGCCACCGATGACGGTTTCATGACTGTTCTCGCTGGTTCGACGTTTGGTGGTGGTTCCACCATCAACTGGTCTGCCTCCCTGCAAACGCCCAATATCGTGCGCAAGGAGTGGGCCGACAAGACGGGCTACCCTTGGTACCGTACGGCCGAGTTCCAAGAAGCACTCGACCACGTCTGTGACCGTATGGGCGTTTCAGCCAACCACATTCGTCACAACCATGCCAACGAGAAGCTGCTCCAGGGCAGCAAGAAGCTCGGTCATGTGGCTTACGCCGTGCCTCAAAACACGGGTGGCTCAGAGCACTACTGCGGCCACTGCCCTCACGGTTGCCGCAACGGTGAAAAGATGGGCGGTATGATCACCTGGCTTGCGGATGCACGCGACCATGGCGCCCAGTTCTTGCAAGACACGCTCGTGCGCAAAGTGATCATCGAGAAAGGAGTCGCAAAGGGTGCACTCGTCTTGCACAACAACCGCGAAATCACCATCCGTGCCGAGCGTGTCATCTTGTCTGCCGGAACACTCAACACGCCTTGTATCCTCAAGGCCTCTGGCATGCACGACCCTGAAATCGGCCGCGGTCTCAAGATGCACCCGGTTTCTTTCATCACGGCTCACTTTGAGAATGATGACACGAGGCCTCACGAGGGCGGCATCTTGACGTCCGTCTCGCTTGCCGCCTTCAACGGCGACGGTACGGGCCACGGCGCCTATCTCGAGGTGGTCTCTAACCAGCCGGGTCTGCACTCGGCCCTCTTGCCCTGGCGCAGCGCCAAGGAGTGGAAGAAGAACTTCCTCAAGTACCCGCACGCCGCTTCTTACATTGCCTTGACGCGTGACCGCGACTCGGGCTATGTCTACCCAGACCCCATCTCGGGCAAGCCGACAGTGCATTACCAGCCGTCTGCCTATGACCGTGCATCGATGCTCGAAGGTGTCGTCAAACTCTGTGACACGCTTCTCTCCGCTGGTGCGGATGAGCTGCACACAGCCCAGGAAGATGTGCCTGGCTTCCGGCCTGTCAAGGACTCTCCGCTGGGTATTCTCGAGCCGAGCTATGTCGCTTGGATCGCGCAAGTGCGAAAAGCCGGCATGGTCCCCGGCCGTACCGCCATGGGTTCCGCACACCAGATGGGTACCTGCAGTATGGGTCGTGTCACGGACAGCGAGTGTCGCGTCAAGGGTGTCGAGGGACTCTACATCGCCGATGCAAGTGTCTTCCCAACCTGCTCGGGCGTCAACCCGATGATCACGACCATGGCAATCGCATACAGGACTGCCTGCAAGATTATCGAATCGGACGAAAAGGCCAAGGCGGCGCTTCACCAGGAGTTCACTGCGAAGCTCTAATCACTTTTCTTTATCACATCATTTATTTTATCAGGTAGATGGTGTAAACCAGTTTCGATTTTCTTCTACTTTAGCTCCTTGTCTATGTCATTGTTGAGTTGCCGACTTAGCTGATCGAGGCGCATCTGCAAGGCTCTCGGATCGACGCCTTGATTCTTGATACGATGCTGCTCCCTTTTTGTCAAAACCTGCTTGAAACGCGGCTTGTAGCGCGGCATATGCGCTGCGCGAATGGCAATCGACGCATCCTTGTCCACAGGACGCAAAAGTACCTGATCCTCGGCAGCAAGCGCTTCCTCAAATGCGGCGAGGTCAGCAGCTGTAAGCCTTGGCTGAGGCGTACTCCATTCAATCTCCTGAGTCGCAGGACGGTCAGCAGGGAAGAAAATCTGCTGCTGCACCCAGTCACTGACCATGGCGCGATGCGCAAGGCTACGCTCGTGACGCATGCGAATGATGAGCAAGACGATCGGCCAATCGTCTGAGTCACCGGTCAGCGCCATGGCCTGTTCGAGTAGGTCTTCTTGTGTGTATCGTGTGTAAGCTGGGGCAGGACGCATACCGACGCTGCATTCGTAGGCTGGCGGCGGCGTTGCTGATCGAGGAGTACGCTCACGCGTGCGCGGCTGCTGGCGACGTCTGAAGAGGTTGTGAAATCTGGTGAGCATGGGCATCGTGCAACTGAATTGAGAATGGAGGGTAAAGCGAATAGATGGGTAGCCGTGGGGCTTCTTATCCAGGCGAGCTGGATCTGCCTCTGTCCAAAGAAGCACTCGGTTGACTCATGATTGCTTTTGGGCGATTTCCCATCTGAAAGGACCGAGACTGCCAACATTGACTCATCCATCGAGCTGCTTGGCGTCCCGACAACCCAAAAGAAGCTTCGATCTTGAAGACTTATTCGTCCCAATGAAGCATCCGTTGTCACCGGATTGCATAAGAGGTGCTGGTCGAGCAACCATGCTCACCATCAAATTCACTGCCTCGGCTGCTCCTTGGCATAAAGAACCACACCATGGCACGAGTTCTCTCGTCCTTTAGCAGTCCCTTTCCTGTCAAGGCAAGCCTTGACCCTCTTCTCCTTCAAAGAAAGAATCTCTCTTTGCATTCTGCCTCCTCTGTCCAGCATCGTCGCTCTGAGAGCACCTTTCAAGACTACCAGACGCGTTGCGAGATTGGTCGTTGGGCCGCCGAGCTTGCTCGCCAAGAAGTGCTCGAGGACCCTCAATCACCCATCATTCTCGATGATGAAGACTTGCCTGGAACGCTCTCGCCAACGCTCTCCATCTGCTTCCCATCAGAGCCGATGGCATCACCGCATGGCCGACGCACGCTCGAAGATGCCGAGGCAGATCGCGATGCGCACGAGGTGACAAGAGGTGTGAGTCCCTGCAAGCACTTTGCTTCAGTGCGTCTCGCTGAGCCTGCCAAGAAGCGATTCGCGCTCGAAGACAGTAGCGACGAAGAGGACGAAATTGCGGCTGCTCTTGCAGAGACCGGTTTTGCTGCAAAGCGCCGTTACGGCAGCGCCTGTTCTTTGGGGCAGCCCGTCATGCCAGTAAGTATGACACCGACAAGCTCACTTGAGTCTCTCTTCTTTTCCTTTCCAAGTCAGTCTGATCCCTCATCTGAGGATGACGGCTCTCATTGCGAGGCTGACGACGAGCCAAACTTGAACTGCGACGATGGGCCCAAGATTGCGCTGGCTAACGCTGCTGCCGCACCATCACTCTCGTCTTCCCCTGGTTGTCTCAGCTTTTCTGCGGCTGCAGGCAGCTTTATGAGTCTGCCCAGTCTATTGGCCGAAAAGGTACGCCATCGGCATCACCAATGTACCAAACCTGCCTCGCAGCGATTCTCTTTGAGCGATGGCGAAGACAGCGAAGTGTCGGATACCGAGTCTGTAGCTCCATCAGTGCGCTCATGGGCTTACACACTTAGTGAATATGAGTTTCAGCAGGATGACAGCGACCGGTATGGCAAGGGCGAGTGCTGAAGCTGGAGTGGTGTAGTTGGATACATGTCTGTCGAAGATTTTGACAGATGAGCCTTCTTGTCCCCTCTCTGAGCAAAGCAGATGATGCTATCGTAACAACTTTGATCTGATGTGTAATTGTAGTCCAGGTCTAGAAAGTGATTGTAACGTGTGGACGTGTCGACCAGGACATCTCTATCACATGAAGCTTCAAGGAGGGCGTGGCAGTGGGAAGCCATGTCAAGCCGACGAATTCGAATATAGTCTTACTAGCACAGAGCTTAGCCCCTTGCAGACGCATGTTGAGAATCCTTCACTGTTCCGCAAATGCTTGACTGAATCGATTCATAAGCACAGGCTCCTTCTTTGCGGCAGCACATTGACTACACCGAGTCTCGAAGCCACTTTTGATGCATGCAATGCATGGCTTTTGCTCAAGCGACGCAAACGAAGTTTCGATCTGTGAAAAAGCTCCGAGAATGCGGTGGCGAGACAGGGAATCATTGAAAATGACAGAATTCAAATGACCGCCTGGTTGGCATGGGATTGTGATGGTTTGCGGTTTGATGGGTACTGACTGGAGCTCTGCCTTGAGATGCTTGATGCTGTGCCAACCTAGCTGGCCAGGTGGAAATAAAGCGCTTTCAATCAAAGGGCGCCTCTCATCTGCAAAGGGTAAAGTTGACGTTCCTCGGCTGCAATTATTGCAGGCGGACTCACTTGGAGTACCCGCAAAAAGGCATTGGGAAACAGCCAGTAGCAGCGTTAAATGTGCTTCCTTTCGCCTTGATCTGAGCGATTCTAGCAGAAGGTTAACGTTGATTTGCAACCAAGAAACGACAAGGAGCTTACCAACAAAGCGAGCAAACTTGGGATCCTCAAGCCAAAATTGGGACGAGTCGATAGTAGTGTCTAAGGCCACTTCGAAAACCAGCTGAAGCCTTACGACTTCGAATAGCTGGTGGGCATCATAGGCATAAGCGATTTGGAGGTATTCGAGCAGGGCCTTGCAATCGGACTTGGGCAAAAACGCCAGGATCCATCGTTCGATTGTCAACTTTGAAGCGACGTGAGTATCCCATTTGTCGGAAAGCTTGACAATTATGAGCAGCATGTCTCGGTCGACCGCCCAGGGCACCAAGTCATGACGATTGTGAATCACCGCACAAAGTAGAGTGACCGAGTCTGGCTTCTCGTCTGGAAGCGGAATAGATATTTGTTTCTCCTTACCTAGGGTCTGACCTTCCTTGTAGGTATTGTCTGTGAGCATGGCACGAAACACGGACGAACAGTGAGCCATAAGTGCCGAAGAGACCTGCACGCTGGAGCTGAGAGATCCGGCTGCGGCATTACAGTCGCCTGCAGCTCCGGACTCTTCCAAAACTAGCAAAACATCACCTCGAGGATCAATCACTGTCAGCGAGCGCTCAGGACCCATACTAGCTGAGGAACGACGCGGTCGTTTTGAAAGATGCCCCCGGTGACGGAAATGGACACGTGTCAAAGCAACCGTGGCGAAAAGGTCTTCAGATAACACTTTCGTTGGTGCCCACAGTACTCTGGTGTATGCGTTGCTGTCGCCGAGTCTACGTAACATCTCATCTTTTTCTGGCAGTCTGACTGCCCCACAATAGCTTAACTGTCGGCTAAATATTAAAGGCGCTTTTGTATAGACTGTGGCTGAGATGGAACAACAAGGGAAATGCATAGGTCCTGGGTCCAGCTTAACGTTCAAGGACATCTGCTAGTTTAACGGAAGATTAATATGGGACTGCTACAAACTAGATTTGAGTTGAGCTGAATGTCAAGGTGCTGTCATGGAGTACCGACTCTAGCAGTAATCCGATCAGAGGCCGCATTGACAGCTGCTCAAGCCTGAAGCAACGCTTGAGTGGATCTCAGAAAAATGCGAGCTCGAATGGGTCGCATCGGGAACGCCGAGGATGTTGATCGAGCAAGAAACTCAGACGCAAGCCAAGCCACGCTCCATGCCGACCCAGCCAAGCCACATCGACGGCAGCTGCGAAGACGACGGCAACGCCTCCTCCTCCAGCTCAGCCGTTCCCTGCTGCTGGACCTCTTTGGCCCGTTCTGCACGGTCAAGTACTTCCCATGAACTCTCATTGCTGGCATCGCTGCACACCAACTCTTCCTTCGTGACCGTCCAGACAGCCCAAGGGTCGCGCGAACCCAACGTCGAAGCAGTCCGCGCGGCACTGATGGCAGCAGCCACTGTCTCGGCATCACCAGGACGGTCAAAGATGGAGGTCACACGCGTGCGTGGGCGAGCGAGACCTTTGCGTACACGACCGAGCGTGCTTGGTCCCAAGAAGGCCATCGATGTGAAGGACGCCGGTCGCTTCGTCGACGTGGACGCCCAAGAGCCGACAGGCGACTGTGCCTGATCCACCACCCAATCTGCCGTCGGTGTCATACCATAGACAGCGAGCGCAAAGTCGACGGATGAAGTTTCGCCAGCGGTACCTGTGCCACTCTGTTGAAGCGAGCGCGCAATAGGCGAGAGGCGACCGACGGTGGTGGACTTTTCCGTGTTTGAGCCTTCATCAGAGTCCACATCCGCCTCTGCGTCTGCATCAGAGTCGGTGAATGGATAAGGGCTTGGTGGGCGCGGGATACCTTTGTTTGACAAGACTGGCTTGAATGCAGGCGGCGAGCGTGTTTTTGGCACGGCAAACTTGACAGGCGTCTCCTTATCCTCCGTTTCGACAAATTTCGCTTGGAGACCTTTCAGAAAGTCATCCACCTCGGCAGACGCTTGAAGACGATCGAGAAAGTCTTCTCGTACGGCAGAGGCCTTGATGGCGCGTGGCGCAATGAGTTTCGGAGCGGAAAAGCGTTTGACGGGGTCACCTGAGGCTTTGAACTCGTCCTTGCCAAAGGAAGTGTCAGAGGAGAAGGAGACAGCTGCTGACTTGAATGACTTGTCAGAGGACTCCGACGAGACGTCTGTGGCTGCAGGCGACGGACGCGGCATCAAGCCGCTCGTGTTGGCGGGTGTGATGCTGGTCATCTGGAAGACCTTGTGGATCTGAAGTTTGGGGTAGGGCGTAGGCGGCTTGCGAAGGAAGACGGGACGCTGAGGTGCTGCTTCATGCTGCTCGGAAGTGCTCTCAGAAGTCTCCGACACGATACGAGAAAAGACGTGTGCCATAGTGAAAGAAAGTAAAGAAGAGAGTAGGAAAGCTGTGAAGCAGGTGGAAGTGATGATGGATCTGGTTGAGGACGAGCGCAAACTTATACTTTCTCAGCCTGGTCCATGTACTCATCGTCTTGAGCGCTTGAGCTTCTCTGACTCGAGCTGGTTGCGCTGCTTTAGGTCATTTGCCCATCCGTCGCCATCCAAAAGAAGCGTTATGAAATCTCATAGGCTGCGTTGCAGTGAAATGATACGCTTGAGACACAGTGTGGTCCTGAAGAAGCAGCTGTACTGCGAGCAGCAGACCTGAAGAAGCGATATGGCAAGGGGCAGTCCTGAAGAAGCAGCATGACAAGCAGTAGCCCCAGTCTAGATTGTGGTGTTGGTTGTCGCATGAGTCACGCTGAACGTTGAGCATCTGGGCAACTTCCAAAAGAAATCCTGGCGACATCTGCAAGCACTGCCAAATCCACTCCCAAAGAAGTATAACGACAACAGGCGGGCCTGGATGCTGCTCACAAAGTACCTCTCCGCCGTCCAGGCCTCCTTCTCACCCTTCTCGCGTCGATCCAGCAAATCAACACGGCTCTTTCTATCGCTCCTATTGAAGGACTCGGCGCGACAAGCGAATCCAACCAAGATTACAACATCGCTGCTACCGCCGCCGGTTCCGCGGGCCGCTCAAGAGGATGCGAGTCCGCGGCCGAGTGGTGGTTTACTCAAAGTGACGTATAAGGATGGCAAGGTCATGGAGGTGGACTGTTCGGTGATCCCAATTAGTACTGTCGTTGAGATGATTAATACACATTCAAAGGCGCTTGCGCTCAAGGAGCAGACGGCGTGATATGGTCTAGGTGACAGAACAGGATAGGCTCTCGAACGGATGGGTCAGGGTGATTTTGAGAAGTGAGCGCATGACTTGCGCGGCACGGCTTGGCCGGATACACCGCGGCAAAAATACGAATCACAGCTTTTCATAGCCAAGCAAGACATTGCACGATCAGAAAGCAATCTCCAAGATTCTATATGACGAAGCGTTTGACTTTTTTTTTTGTTGATTGCAAAACGAACGCTTCACAATGAAGCATGTACGTTTAGAGCTTGGCACCAAGCTTCTCCAAAGCCTCGGTCGAGAACGACTTGGGCCTCTCGAGCGGCATACCGAGCGCACGGTCCCAGATGAGCTGAGGCAAGACACCCAAAGCACGCGAGACACCAAACAAGACGGTGTAGTAGTCCTCCTGCGTCAACTGGTAGAACTGAAGCAAGATACCCGAGTGCGCGTCGACGTTGGGGTACGGGTTCTTGGTCTTGCCGTGTTCGGTGAGGACCTTGGGTGCCACCTTGTAGACGGTCGAGACGAGGTGGAAGAGAGGGTCATCGGGCATGTGCTTGAGGGCAAACTGCCTCTGTGCCTCATAACGCGGATCAGTCTTGCGGAGCACGGCGTGGCCGTATCCAGGGACGACTTGGCCAGCCTTGAGGGTCTTCCAGAGGTACTCTTCAATCTGCTGCTCATTGACATCTGTGCCGATTTCAGCCTTCATCTTGTTGATCCACTTGAGAACTTCCTGGTTGGCAAGACCGTGGAGGGGTCCAGCGAGACCACAGAGACCGGCGGCAAGCGAGAGCATGGGCGACGACAAGGCTGAACCGACGAGATGCGTGGCGTGAGCGGAGACGTTGCCACCTTCGTGGTCAGAGTGGATGGTGAGGTAAAGACGCATGAGTTCGACAAAGTCCTTCTTTTCACCAAAGCCGAGGATGTTGGCAAAGTTGTACGAGTAGTCCTTGTTCTTGTCAATCGGGGCGACCTTGCCGTCGGCGTAGAGGTTGCGGTAGATACGGCCGGCAACGTTGGGAAGCTTGGCAATCAAGTCCATCGAGTCTTCATAGGTGTACGACCAGTACTCCTTCTTGTTGATACCCTTGGCATAGGCCTTTGAGAAGCTCGATTCCGACTCGAGCGCCGTGACGGCGAGCACGAATTGAGCCATGGGGTGAAGCGTGTTGGGACAACGGTCAATCAACTCCTCGACATGCTTGGGCAAATCAGAACGTGCAGCCCACTCGGCCGAAAGACCCTTGACTTGTGCCTCGGTCGGGACCTCACCCGTCAACAAGAGCCAAAAGAGACCTTCTGGCAAAGGCTCGTTACCGCCGGGCGCCTTGGGCAGCAACTCTTGGCATTCAGGAATCGTCTTGCCACGGAATCGGATACCTTCTTCGGCATCGAGAACGGAACCTTCCCAGACCATGGCTTTAAGACCACGCATACCGCTGTAGGCTGAGTCGATGGTTGTTTCACCAGTCTTCTTGTGACCATGCTCGGCACGCACTTTCTTGACGTAGGCTTGGTGCTTTGGGATGAGAGCGGCAAAGGTCTCCTTCAATGACTAGAGCGGGCGTCAGCTATCCCATTTTTTTTGGATTGCAAAAGCAAAAAGAGGATGATGACACTTACGGCGCCTTGTGCATAGGTGCGGACCTGCGAGAGTTGTGGCCTGAACGCAGATCGCTGCGAAAAGTTAGTCTCGATGGCTGCTGTAGTCTGCCTCGGCATTGTCTGCTTTGCGGAGGTGGGTGATGTCAAGTGGCTCATCGCACAACACGCAGAAGCAGACAGCGGCCGTCCGAGGAGAGAAAGTTGTTGTTGAATGCACTTACGAGTCTGAGGGAGGCGTGCATCATCTTGACTTGCTCAAGGGATTTGATGTAACAGTTGGTTATTCCTCTAGAGGTTGAGGAAGCCTTTTCTTTGTGTGTGTGCGGTAGTGGGGGGTTTTCCGGTTGAGGGAGCATCCAGTGCAGGTTCTCGAGTCTCCTCTTCGTCTCTCTCTCTCTCTCTCTTTCTCTCTCTCTCTCTTTGCTCGACTCAACCTCGGGCGGAATCAATCATGAAAGATGAGTCACGTGCACTATTTTTTTTTTTTTTTTTAATTTCAAACATAGTCTATACGAAGACACCTGGACTAGCCCAGGCGACAGGTAAGCTATGGCACTAGAATAAAATGACTGACCATCTGAATTTCACCATTCCGTGCACGCCCGACTCCCTCCCATATGCATGGCCAAGGTGCTCATTGCCTTGGACATGGACAAGTACAAGGCTTGACTTCTAGCTAGACATGTATAAATAACAACAAGCACTATGGGGCTTCCTCCATCTCCGTACCCTCAGCTTCTTCCTCCTCCTCCTCAATCGCTTCCTCAATAAACGTCTGAACTTGCTCAAAGCACTCCGCCAACAGCACATCCCGAATCACACTCGCACCACGCACAGCTTTACCAAACTTGCGTTTCGGCTTCTTAGGCCCCTGCCAGCATTCGTTGGTATCTGTCGTGAGACAGAGTGAATGCGCATAATACCAATCAACGAGACCATCTTCGACACTCGTCAACGGACGCAGCGGCAGGTCGCCATAGATGTTGATCACCGCCTTGACACGTCGCCGGACCGCTTTTGTAGAAATAAGCGAAACAAGACCCAAGCAACTCTCCCCAGTAGCAAACAATACAACGTTTTCAGCATCCGCCAGCTCGAGATAGTTGTCCCAGATGTAGCGTGCCAACCGCGCCGTCTCCTCTGCCACCGTATACGTCCCCGCTGTCGCTTCAAGACCAGACAAGTGCGCCGGTACATGGACGTCAATCACACCAAAGCCTGAATCAGCAAAGAATTGCGTATACCGCGCCAACATATTCGGCAAGACCGTCTTGTGCATCTCGACACGGTGTTGATTTGGAAAGGCCTGTGGATCCTGCCACATATCCGGTGCATCATGCACGAAAAAGACAAGCGTCTTTTGCTTGTAAAAATCAGGCGTCGATAGCGCTTGATTACCAAAAGCATAGCGGATACGGTCCTCGAGGAGGGGTAACGGGATATAGCCGTGTTTTTGACGCAACGCTGTGGCTTGCCAAGTGCGCACAACGTGATCGAGGCGGACTTCGGTCGGCAAGCGCGTTTCCTCGGGTTTGTAGTAAGGTCTCCCGAGACCCATGCAGCGCCAATATTTGCTCTGTTCCAATGCCACGCGATGACATGTCTCGACGGCATGATGCGACGGCTGAGCGCCATCCATGGCAGTATACCGTGCCGGTAAATCACCCATCAAGGTGCGTGTCACCGCCAAGGCAGAGGCACTAATAGCTTCTAAATTGTATCCGCCTTCAAGACAGGCAACGACTTGGCCACCTGCCAACGACATGAGCATATGAGTCATATGTGCATAGCCAGTCGGGGTCACTTCATTCTCGCCGATGGGGTCACCGGCGGCGGCATCAAACCCGGCAGAGATGATGACGAGGTCTGGATTGAATTCCCGCGCAATTGGCATAACAATCTTGTGAAACGCGTGAATATAATCTGCATCGTCGAGACCTTTTGTTGGCCAGGGAATATTGATGTTGAAACCGAGACCTGCGTCGGCACCACACTTGTCGAGATCGCCATAATCCGTGCCCGGGTAAAAAGTACCATTTTGATAGCGATGGATCGAGATGAAGAGGACGTTTGGATCATTGTAGAAAGCGCGCTGGGTCCCGTTGCCATGATGCACATCCCAATCGACAATCAAGACGCGCTTACATTTTTCGGGAAACTGCTGCATCGTGACTTTGGTGGCCACGCTGACATTGTTGAAGACACAAAACCCAGAGGCAAAGCCAGGCTCGGCATGATGACCCGGCGGCCGAATCACGGCAATGGCATTCTTGCAACGTCCCTCGACCACGGCTCTGCACGTCTCAATCGCACCACCACAAGCGAGACGAGCGCAATAGGCTGTTTCATTGTTGAAGTACATCGAATCCGACATACTCCCTAGCTGGATGAGTTGTTGAAAGGACATATTGGCTGTCGTCAACATGGATTCCCAGTGATCGAGACTGTGCACGAGCAAGACCTCTTCCCGCTTCACTTCACGCAACGGAATCCGTTTCAAAACTTTTGTATCGTCTTGGCGTTGTGCATGAAGCTGTGTCAAGCCGGCATCCTCGATCGTGCGATAGATACGGTAGATGCGCCGCGGGTCTTCGGGATGATCATCTTGTGGATTAATGACGCTGTGGAACCGCATACGGGCATCGTAGCAGATACCCGAAGGCGCATCACGAAAATCTTGCCGACGTGGCAGGATCATGGCAGAACCGTTCGTGGCGGCCGCTGGGTCGAGCACCGAGGCGTGGGCGAGGTCTGATGAGGTGGAGGGTGCAGGATCAATGTCCATGGCACCGGGTCCATCATGCAGCGGATGCATCGACCCGTTAGTTTGTAAGAACGAGGCAGGGACAGCTGGTTCGCCTGTAGCGACCGCAGACTGAGTCAGCAAGCTAGCGTCGGTCATGTGTAATCTGTGATTTGGTTTGTCTTAGCAGATGATGCTTTTTGCGTGTTTGTCAAGTAGAGCCCTTGTATAAAGCCAGCGATCAGCAAGAAGAGCAAGAAGAGCAAGAAGAGGAGAGCTCAAGCACGTCTAGCTGTGGCTTGATGAGCAGAATCAGATGAAGGACGCGAGGTCGACAGAGAGAGTACTAGTACTCGCTAGCTATAGTTGCGTATCTGACTGAGTGCCCAATCTTGACAGTTCAAAGTCACGTGCTTCTGATGACCTCTCTCCTCCGAGGAACGACGAGAAACAACCGCAGACTCGCACCTCTTCCTCAGGATCAGAAGAACAAAGCCTCTCTCCTGCTCTCTTCCTCGCACTCCTGACCTCTGCGCCAATTTGAGCCAGATTGACAAAAGGCCTCATCACAAACACACAATATCGATCGAAAAAAAAGTCGAAGCCATGTTCCGCAACGCCCTCCGAACCACCAGCCTTCCACGGGCCACAGGCCTCTCCCTCGCCCGGCACGCCCACACCATCTCAACGCCCACTTTGATTCACCTCGAGAAGCGTTGGGACACGCTCTCGCCTCAAGAACAAGCCGACTTGCAGTCTCAACTTGCCAAACGCCAAGAAGGTCCTTGGACCGAATTGACACCCGAAGAGAAGCGGGCTGCGTATTTCATTGCGTTTGGTGCCCATGGACCCCGTGCTGAAACGCACCCTCCTGGTTTCCAGTGGAAGGTGTTGACCGGTACCTTGATTGGCTTGGGTATGAGTGCAGTGCTCTTTTACGGAATCCGAACGACGGCTCAGCCTGCGCCTAGGACGATGAACCGCGAATACCAAGAGGTACGGATGCCCTTATTTTTTTTCGGGATTGAGTGATGCTAATACGACAGGCTATGAACGAGCACCTCCGTGAGCAGAATGCCGAGCCCATTTCCGGTGTCTCGTCCGAAGGTAAGCTTTTCTTCAACGATGCAACGGCGGACGCTAATCAACAGGCTACTCTGGCAAGGGAATGGTCCAGAGCGACTAATTGTGCGTATCTAGACTGCTCATCCATGTCCGACGCCAGGCGTCATTCATCCCTTTGCGTCGTAAAAAAACAAATGTCTTTAAAACCAAGGTCTAAAGTCGTTGACAGTATCGAACGCTCTACGCTTTCGATGATGTTTCCTTGAATCGCCAATAGCCTGTATCAGATAATCCCACCTTGTCCGCCAGTTGCTTCACTTCAGGCGCCAACGTCTCCTGCATCTCAAAATACTTGCGCGTCCATGATTGACCCTGCTCCTTTTCTTGCTTCCGCATCTCGCGCTGGGCCTGTTCAATTTCAGACTTGAGCCGTGACGCTTGTTCGAAATCTTGCTCTTTGAGCGCTTTGGCGACACCAGCCCATAGCTTCCGCGAATCAAACGATGACGCTGTCTCCTCGACGGTGATGTGTCGCGGCGGCAAGGTCTTGCTCTCCATGAAGGGTTTATAGTCTTCCACTTTCGGTTTAGAAGAGTAAGGCCGCAATGTCAAGCTCTCCGTCCACTGCCCCTCGACAACATGTTTGGCATGGCCGCCAGATTCCCAAACGCCAGGTGGGTAGATTTTCGCCTTGAGGGTGTTGCGTTTGCCGGAAAGCCAGCCGGCGCCGGAATACTCAAAAACCGTCGTCCAGCCGGATGAAGCGGCAATGTACGATTTCTAGTCGTTAGCATCGTCACTTCGCATGAGCGTGATCCCATACGTCTGTCAATTCCGCATAAGGTGCGCCAAAGAAGAGACCTTCCAGTGACAATTGCGGCAATGTAATCAAGAAAGTCTCCTTGTCCTGCTGACCTTCGAGCGGCACTTGAAGCTGTGCGAGCCCAATTTGCTTGACAATGATGGTGCGTCCACTAAACCCAGATTTCTGCCCATTGTGTCCCTGCAGCGTAATGCCATTCGGCGCCTCGATGCGATAACTTGAAATAGGCGGATGATGAGAGACCTGTTCCGCCGTCAACGTCACGCGTGCACCCTCGCCTGTGCTGGTCCCGGTCGCTTCTTGTACAGGCCAATAACCACGAAACTCTTCACCCAAAACAGGATTCAACGGCTTCTTTTCACCACCCACGGATTCATGCCGCGCACTGAACTGTCCCTTCAGTGTGGCACAATACCACTTGACGCACGCCAACATGCGCTGTTCCGGGTCGGATTGCTTGATGGCGAGTAGGAGCGCAGGATGTTCAGCCCAGTAGGCGCTATATTCGAGAATAGACGTGCCGCTAAGGATAAAGCTTGGCGCAGTGAGTGAAGAGAGATCGCCGGAGAAGGTGGCGATGCTCTTGAGGAAGCTGAAGGGGACGTATTAGCATTGTGCGGCGGAGGCGCGATGGCGTGCTTACGCAGTCCAGGTGGACTTGTTGGCTGGCGCGTCCGCCATATTGACTATTATCGTCGCCGGCGCTCAACGAAGGAATATACCTAGGTACTGAGCTCAATGACAATCTCGCCTAGGCCTGCGCTTCAGCTTGCTTCAGGTTGCTTCAGCTTGTCGAGTCCGAGAGTGTGGTTCCGGTTCACGTCAATCAGAGTGGGGAGACAAAAAGACAGTCATTAAATCATTCTTTATCGAAGCAACTCGGGGGTAAGAGAAGCAAAGACTTCCTCGCCTAGACGACGTGCTTCGGCAGCATGCTCAGTGAAACGCCCTTCCGCCAACCAGTCAAGCAGATCCTCTTTCGGATAAGGACCATGCACTTCCTCAGCACCCACATAGCGAAACTCCCACGAGGCCGTCTCGGCACTGTCGTTTGCGCTGAGTGTCCGGGATGGACCTTCTTGGAGGACTTCACCCGTCTCACGCTGATACGCGCGTGTCAGACCTTCTCGCTCAAGTTCGTAGAGGTCGAGCGGCAACCGCGCCATGAGTTGATTCGCAAGCTGCGTCAGGCGCTCAATCGCCGCTGCAGCTTGCTGCTCCAATCCCGTAGCTGCCTCAGACTTATCCCCACGGGCACCATGCTGCTTGCGGGATGCACGCCTACTGCCTTTCCTTGAGGACCCGGCCATCACGCCAAAGCGCTGTAATGCCTCGAGCAAGGTTTCACCTTTCTCAAGAAATGAGACGAGTTCACTCAGCAGCTCACCCACCGTCGCCGTCGTCTCTTCTACCTGCGCCCGCCTTCGCTCTTCCTCCTGCCGTTTCGCGACCGCCTCACGCGCAGCAGCAATGTCCTTCTTGGACACGTCCTTGAGCCAAACATCCTGCGTATCCTTGACATCTTTTGCTTGTCGAATATAGTTGCCGTCCGTATCAAATTGGCCTTGCTCAAGTTCAGCTTTCATGTTGAAGGCGTCCATCTTGGGCGCATTGCGTTTCCGGCCGAGCGCACCGACTTCTTCATCCGGCATCTCGTCATCCATACTCGCGTCGTCGCTTCCAAGCTCCTCGGCATCCCCAAGCTCTTCCTCGTCCGGATTATAGCGCGGCGCATGCGCCGGGAACCCATCATCGTGGAACGCTTGCCGCTCGCGACGTCCATCGAGCTCTTGGCCAGGAATTTCCTCCAACGACAAAAACCGCGTCCCTTCCTGATCCGGCTCTGCGCGCGCCTTGCCCTTCAAATCCGTCGCAGCCGGCGTCTCTGCAAACATGTCGTCGTCTTCATCATCAACGGCACCAGCTTGCCCGGGCGTCATGCGCGCCGCAGCAGCGTCAACAGGTCCACCTGCGCCGTCCATCGTGCGGCGTGCGCGTAACCGGCTATGCTGATCATCTTCTGAGGAATCACTCTCATACCCGTCTACTTTGACGGCATGACGCCGACTCGCCGATGCATAGGCCGCCGCAATATCAGTCTCGAAGAGGGCATCTGGCACGGCTCCATTTGCGTTGTGGGTGGTGTCGCTAGAGGAACCCGCGGCGGTACTGCCGGATGCCAAAAGGGATGGATGGGATGGGTCGAATCGAACTTTCTTGCTGCTGCTGCTCGAAGCTATACTTGGACCGGCACGTTTCTGCATTGATCTTGCAAGAAGCGATGATGCAAGCAAGGCAATGGGATGTGGGTCGCGGCGCGTCGTTGCGCAGCGCAAAAGTTGAGTCATGGTTTTAGTAACATATTTCAGCATTCACAAGCATCCATGGTCACCATAGCTGCGAAAGGTCTAAGACCCGGACATCTCTGCACGACCATGATCTAGTACCTCCACTTCCAACGCTGCACAAGACTACAACCGCTTCAAGCTGCCCTCAAACCAAGAATCAAAGTCTGACACCAGACTGACCCATCAGTCTACTGACACCTGACGGATCCATCAATACAGGCCGTGAATGAGCCCAACAGCTGCAGTAGCTCACGCATGTATGAATTCTCGGACTTCAACTAAGCCCTACCAATGGCAAATGGAGATGTACATACTACTCAAATTCAGAAACTCAGTCGATCGTGTACCAAAGTCCAACGCTTTCTGGCCAATCCGCTCTTGCGATTGGCTCAACAATGTCACAGATAAACCGATTGATAGAAGTCTGCGAGCCGGGAGCCACGATCGCAAGCCACCCGGAGATGCAAAAGCATGCGAGATGCAAACAAATCCTGCGTCTGAACAAACAAGCAAACAGACAAACCAGCAAACAGAATGAAGCCGAGGGCCAACGAAGGCTCTAAAGGAAACCCTCAATGAATCTGTAGTCTGTAAATAATCGCATGAGTGCATACAGACTCACTGGCGCTAGTCCTCATCTTGTGATACGCATGCTCGCCAACCTTTCGAGAATTATCAGTAGGACACTTTTATTGCAATCGCTGTCGTCGTACGGATTAGATCTCCGTGTTGCGGCGCACTATCACAAGAAAAACCCTGAAGACCATTTGCGTATCGCCATGTGCCACAAGGCGTGATTTTTATTTGTTAGCGTATCATGATTGTCAGGTGATATTGCAAAGAGCAAACCCCGAGGCCGATGGGATTGCAAAGTACGACGTGGTCTCGTATCTGGGCTGCTAGTGTCGTGATCGGTATGTTTGGCTGCCATCAATATTCGCGTACTCGCGCTTCGTGAGTCGTCATATCGCAGCGCGAACAAATGAAGGAGACTGAGCAGTGCAAACTGAGACTCTGTCGATCCAATTAGAAGGCGTCTGTAAGCTGCAGCTAATGGGAAGCCAATTTTAGCGTCCTATCGCCGCAGAGAATCCGTCAAGTAGCTCACTAGTAGACTAGTAGTAGTCGCAGACCCGCATTGTTTGTTGCAATTTTTGTTTGCTCAATCATGCGAAATTGCGAATGCTGCGATTTTTTGCTTCAATCGTCTCAACATCGTCTCAACAACTTTTGCCCGGCAGCAAACAAGAATAGCCCGAGTCAGACGTATAAAACGAGGCCCCGTCCGGCTTCAGCTAAGGCTGTAAACATTCGTTTCCACTGCAAGTAAAGTTGACCCAGCACCAACGACAAGGCCCCTATGACGATCTCATTCGCACTCTCCAGCCTTGGAATCTTCCTCTGCTTCATTGTCTCAAGCAGTGGATTAGACGACTGTAAGCCGACAGGCTTCGCCTACAGCTTTCGAGCGCACATCATCGACGGATATGCCGATTGTGAAGCCCAATGCTCGCATTGGCTGGCAGATGGTTTTTACAAGGTTCGAGATCGCACGGAGATCGAGAGTTGGCCCGAGGCCAACAAGGAAGTGCAGTCTTGGGGTAAAAATAAGGGTCAAATTGACTTCACGCAGAAGGGAAGTGGCGCTTGCTTTTCATCGAGTAGTTACAATACGCAACAATACGAGGATCACTGTCAGTGTCAAGGACTGATCTACATCATGAGGTGGGAGTGGGACTACGACGATTCTCGACTTACTCGAGAGCGCCTTGGAGCCATATTCTGGGACCACAGGTTCGAGATGCTTGACAACTCTCAGGGCAATCCATTCTTGAAACACAGACGTTGGTCTCTTTGGGCTCATAAAACTGTGCAATGCACCAGCCAGCCCGGCAACTGTTATTGCGATGATGCGGGTAAGATGCAATCTGGCAAACCTGGTCAAGTCTGCAAAGAGCACACGTTTGCAGATTACATGAGCTGGCTGTCTGGCAAGTGAGATGGACCCTCGGATCACTAAGCTTTGCAAACGGCCCGCAAATTGTCCAACTGAACTGTGTTGGATCACTCAGTTTGCCATCACGGGTCTTCCGGCTGCCGCAGTGATAATACGTAGCGAAAACTAAACGATGCGGTAGACTACACCGTAGAAGGAAATCCTTCACAGATACTTTGCAAGGATAGTTCTTGGCAGCTAGATTGCGGGCTGCACCAAGTAATGCACAAGCCCTGGAAAGTTGAAATTTCCAGCCGAGACTTCTTTCGCAGTAAGGGTGACAAAGACCGCACGGCCACATCGTGTATCGAAAGATCTGGAGCGGTACGCTTTATCAGCTAAGGTCAGCTGAAATCTCAGCTTAAGTAGAGAAGTGCCTCCAACACAAGACTTGAAAGACTCAGACTGCTTGTTCTTGCATTTGTGATGTTGCGAATGCACATGCTGTTAAGTCAGGCTCCCCGGCATCTTCAAAAGGTGCGATAACCTTTGATTGAGTAGACCGTAGTATAGGTAGATGACATGATAGCGAATCACATGTGTGCGGTTGAGCAGCGAAAACTTTGCATGTTTTCCAAGGATAAGCATCGCAGTCACGGATGCGGGGATGCCGAACTACATTGTACTCAAACAAAAAACGTCGAAACTTCTGAATGAGCGTGGGAAAATACTCAACCTTGATTCTGATTTGCTAGTTGGATAGTCATGGCTGAGTAATCACGATATTTGCTTACCTCCCTCCTTCATGAAGAGCAACGAGACTCCCGGACAATTAGAATCTCGCAAACTGTCATCACCAACTTGTTTTAATTGTGTCACACAAGATGAAGCTCATCACCATTTTCTCCTTTCTCGCGGTCGCTGCAGCTAGGGCCACAGACCAAGACCAGTGCTTGTCTGGCAAAGCTCCAAATCAGGGGTACTTTGTACCTAGTGAGATGGAAATACATCTCAACAAGCGCTCCGCGCTCTCCGCAAAATATCTCCGCCGTCTGCTGAAGGCTTATTTCGAATCAATGCCCGGAATCTTCACTGGAACCAATTGAGTTCAGGCGACACCACCAACTTACAGGACAGTTGTAACGATTTTGTTTGACGCCTACTACAAGAAAATTTGTCAGCCAATTATGCAAGTTACCCCTCAAAGAAATCCCCGTTGAAAGCAACCAGGAGCGTACAGTTTTCCTCTGCATCAAGGGTGTAGGTGGTGGTTCTACTACCGTTTCAGTCTTGCGTGGACCCAAAGATTCTCCATCAACTGGTCCATGGTTGGAATTGAAGTGGTCGGATTCTTGCGAACGGTCCTGCTATATTGCTGGGTATGATTTCTGATGGCATATTCAGCTGCAGGCCAATCTTGAAAGGCAATGCAAATCATAGCTTTTGGAATGTGATCAAATCGTCGGCTTCGAATAAATGCAATTTCACCTGCAGATGGCCATGGACAAAGGTTGCCGAACTAGGTCATCTAATCCGCAAAACGATACCTATTGCTATAGACACATAGCATAGAACAGGATTTCTTCCGAGCTACGGTCGTTTTGGGGGCGTTTCTATTTTTCCATGTCCTGGCTGGAGCTGCAGGTTGCAATGCTATTCCCGCCTCGCAAGCTGCGAGCTCGTGTCTAAGGAGATCGCGCACTTTGGTGAGGCAGAGGAGCTTCATATCACGACATAGCTGACATTCCTCCACTTCCCGCGGCCGAAATTTCTGCAAAGAAGCGGAAGTTTCAACCTTGTGATATAGACCGATAGAGAATGTAGATTGTTATTGCTGATACTACTGCTGCTACTTCTGATACTACTGTACCTGTACAAACAGTCATCGTGAAAAAAGCTTGCAGAGCTCGTCAAACCGCAATTTGATTCCAATAATATTTGCTGCTCAACTGCATACAGCCCCTGTTTGAAAAAGCCATCCGCTTGAGCTGCAGCTGAAGCAAGTAGGTTTCGACCATAAATACGACAGGTACATTTGGCTCAGACTGCAGTGGTACTTGCAGCTGTTCGCGGTCGCAAACAAGATTCTCTGAAATTTTTGTGTTTGTTGTGTCATGAAGACCTGCAGCTACTGACCCACGTGGAATTTGCTTAATTCCTTAAGCTTCAGTCACCAAGATGAACGTCTCGAGCACATCATTTGTTTGTCACTCTTCAGGAAAAAAAAAATTCCATTCAATAGTCAAAAAGGAGAGCAAGAGTCTCAAAAACAGAAGCTTGCAAAGAATTGTCATTGCAGTGAGTCTCAAGAATCTAGGTTCTTGCAAGCTACCAAAGGTATTCGATTCTGCCATCCAGAATGAAGTGTATCACCGTATTCACCTCAATTCTTGCGACCATCGCAGTAACGGAAGCTGCTCCAACTACGGAAGACAATTCATTGAGTAGCCGAGTGCCCTCCAAGGGTTATTTTATTCCAGATTTCGGAGAGAAATTCAGCCTCGCCGCAGCATACATCAGCCGCGTGACGAATCTTTACCTCAACAATCCTGGGATGGATCTTCACTGGAATCAAAAGAAAGGCGACTTTCCTTCAAACGAAGTTTGCGACAATTTTGTTGGATTCCTACTGCGAAAAGATCGACCAGCTAACTGTACAAGATCTCGGTGAAAAATATCCTCGTCGAAACTTACATGGCGCGCACAGTCTTCATTTGCCTCAAGTTTGTAGGTTATCCGGGGTCTACTGTGGTCACTCTTCTACGTGGGCCTGTTCGGTCTGCCGACGGGGCAGTCAGCTGGTTGACATACGAACACTCGAACGATTGCAGCGACCCTTGTTATATCTCTGGACCTAGTTCGTGATGCGTATCGCACAAAAGCTGATTGAAAGTGTTCTCAGCAAAACTTGTAGCAAACACAGGGCGAGTGTCGACTTGCCTGGCTGCTCACGACCAAACTAACTATCGAGCGTGTTATTGTCGGTTGAGATCGCACTTTGAAGAGTCCGCAGACTATGCATGCGTGATTTGAGATGCTCAAATCCTCTCTTGACGACTGAACTGCTCTAAATTTGTCAACAATTATGATTACTCGAGAAGCGCTTGGTGGGTTCGTCCGGCGTGCACGATTTGTGCATGTCTGTAATTCCCTTTTCTTGATCACAAATGTGCTATAAAGAAACTGCTGCCGTTGAACACAGTAAAGGTGAGGCCGCTACCGGACATGTGTCAAGCATTGCGCAAGCTCAGACATTTACATTTGTCAGCTGCAGAAAGTGGTCATGCGGCGTTCTCGGTTGCTGCTCGCCGCGACTACTGAAGTCATCCAATCTCACAGTTGCTGCAGCCGTATGACCCTAAAGCTATAGCTACCTGGCTACAACTTCAATTGCAGAGCAGTTTGGAATTCTATCGTATCAGTATTTAGCTAGTAATGGTTGATGGCTTGTAGAAATAGCCTGTAGCTGAACAAACTATTGCAATTTTAGCCTCAAGAGTCTACGGAGATTGTCGAATGACGTGGCAACGTGAATGCATGCATGCGATCGAGAGTCTCAGCTGCAGCCCTGACTTTTGACCTCGAATTGTAGCAATCCTACAGGATCGGCACCCTCGTTTAAAGGAGTGTCTGGAGACTGAAATGCGCAAGACGAGGAAAAGACTGCGCCAAACATTGCACAGCCTCATTAGCAGCTGCAGTAGCCAATCTGAAGTGAGGTCAACCCGAATACCACATCACTTTTGCGTATGATGACGGAGAGTTCTGTCAACAACTTGATTTGTCATGGCGAATGAAATTTGGCCAATCGCCAGGATAAGATTATCTTAGTCAGCACCAAAAAAAACAATTCAGCAGATCTTCTCGATTCTCCAAGATTGTTTGCTAGCCCGAACGGAAATCTCTTGCTGATAGCCACACTGACGACAACATCACGCAACTTATTCGTATCTGCTTGAACTGAAGCTGAAGCAAGTAAGGGACAGCCATGTCACAACAGCAAATAGGCTCCATCTGCAGCTGTAGGTCAGATCATGGGAACAAGATTTCCGAATATTCTTGCGTCAGTGGCATTTTGTGTGGGCTGCATGTAGCTGTAGCAGGCCGAAGATCTGCATATTTGCATTTCTCCAAAGAGAAGCGTGGCGAGCACGCCATTTGTTTGCCGCTTCTTGCGAATAAACAAAATGGGAGCAAGAGCCTCTCAAATGCTCTTTCCTCGCAAGCGACCATCATTGTAATCACAGCAAGTCTCAACAAACTGTGTTATCACAATCTACTATCGTAAGCTACAGAGGTTTTATTGTGTCACCCGAAATGAAGTATATCATCATGTTAGCCTCGTTTCTTGCTATCGCAGTAACCGCAACTGGTCCAACGCTGGACGACAACAAATTGACTAGCCAAGTGCCTGACGACGGGGTTTATGTCCCGAGTGATGGACGTCCAAATCTCATGGCAGCGTACATCAAACGCGTGATGACTGCTTTTTTCGGACATTCTGACAGGGACCTCCACTGGAACCAAAAAGCTGGCGATACCCCCGCAGCCGAGGTTTGCGACAATTTTGTTCGATCTCTTCTACAAGAAAGCCATCAAGCTAACTATACAAGGTGGCCGTCAACGAGATTACCGTTGAATCGATCTTGGTGCGTAGAGTCTTCATTTGCCTCAAAACGGTAGATCAGAACACTGTTGTCACCCTTTTGCGTGGGCCTATTGTTTCCGCAGATGGCGAAGTCACCTGGCTCACGTACGCACACAAACCTTTGAGTGAATGCCCCCCACCTTGCTATATTGCTGGCGGGAGATCATGATGGCTCGTTCAGCACGGCAACGCAAATCATAGCGTTTGTGCGAGATTAAACTGTCGGCCTCTAAGCTGAAGTGGACACATTCGTAGAATCACATTTCAACTACAGTGCTCAGAAACGATTGCTGTAGCCTTCCGGGTAGACGTAGCCCGCATCAGTCGTGCGCGCAATGCCTGCATCCTCTTCACTGCTCCTGCTTCGACTCCGTGAACGAGACTGCTCATGCTGCCTCATCGTCCCCGGCGTCCGCTCAAACAAGCCCACTGACTCCTCATCTGCAATACCGCGCCGACCACGGGCAAAGCTGAATGACTTGAGAACTGGCTTCCCTACCGAGTCGAATCGTTCAGTCGCCACTCCCTCTTGCCGCGTGCCACTCGCAGAACTCACGACATGGCGCGTTTCTTGTCGCGGTGACGCATATTCTCGATCAAGCGCATACTCTTCCGGCGTCTCATACGTCACGGGTGTATGTGCCTGAGCCGTCTTGCTTTCGAAACGGATGTGTTGATTCGTCGAGACATGTGTGGGTGATTGTGACCGTGATCGAGATTGAGATGGGATGCGCGGCATTGACGACGGTGGCGGCATGGCTGTATGTCGGTCGAGATGGACATGGCCACGTTGCTGCTGCGTTGAAAAGGGCAGGCCTGGTGCGTCTGACATGCCACTAGGCTGTCGAAAGAGGGATCGGGCTGCATGTTGTGATTGTGCATGTGGGAACCCACTAGATGACGACGCTGATGCGACGCGCGATCTGCGACGGTGCAGGGCTTGTGCCAGACTTGCTGTACTTGTCTTGCGTGTCGCAATGCGACGAATGCTGAGAGCACCACGAATACTCGCTGCACCTGGATTGAGCGTGTCGTCTTCAATGTTCATGGTGAGAACATCGTGCATGTCGTCTAGCTCGGCGCTCAAGACTGCCGAGTCCGACTTGGCTTGTGCAGCGAGGGAGACTTGCAGTAGAATAACGCCGCAGACAATACAGAAGAAGCCAAGAACGACGGTGATGATTTGAACGACTGTGCCGTTGAAGCCCTGGAAAAGCACGGCTGACGAGATGAGCGTCATGGTTGTAAAGCATGTAAAGTAGATAGGTGTCACGACGCTCGTATTGAAGCAGTTGAGCGCCTTGTTGAGGTAGACAATCTCAAAGAGAAGCGTAATAACGACAAAGATGAAGAGAACCCAAAGAAACCAATTGTTCCACTGACTCGGTGTTCCCTTGATCGCAGAAACGACACTCGCACCAAATCCTTGTGTACAAACGACTGAGATGCCGCCGATCAATGAGCAGATGCTGATGTAGACCATGACGTGCGACTTGCCATATCGCGGCGCCGCCCAGAGGATCAAAAAGGCTGCAATGCCAAGGACGATGCCGCAGTAAGGTAGAAAGACTTTCGAGATGGCAAAGTGCTTCACTTGCTGGATCGTGGTTGCCGAGGTCTGCTCCGGCGAATTAAGAACAATAATGACGGCGCCAAGGATTGTCAGGGCACAACCAACTTTGCCGACAAAACTGAGCCGCTCCTTGAGAAAGATGGACGAGCCGATGGCCGAGACGACGACTGCCAGCGCGCCGAGTGGTGTCACCAAGATGGCTTCGGTGAAGGCATATGCGACAAAGTTGCAAATCTCACCCACAATCATCAACCTGGCATGTTAGTCTCGAATGAGATGTGTGTTGAAGGGCGTACAGCATCCCTGACCACCACATCCATGACTTGAGATAGGCAAAACCCTCGCCAGCAACCGCGCCACTCTATAGACCGTCAGTGAATGCTGTTGAAACGCTTGGCGTCATCTATCGCACCTTTTCCGTTGCTGAAAGTAGTCCTTTCTTCTTGATGACGAACGAAATGCCGATAAAAAGGCCGCTACAAACGGCCAAGATGATTCCGATGAGCTTGGACATGTATATAAGAAGCCCACAAGAAAGTGCCGGGGCTGCGATGGAAGATGCTGAAGAATGCGCAAGTATATACACAAGAAAAGGAGTTGTTTGTCGCTGTGGTGTCGCATTCTCGGCGCGTTTTCCAAGGTGTATTGTTTTTGACCGTTGCGCGCCAAGACAAGTCAAGTCAAGCCAAGCCAGAAGTGCGCATTGGAACAGTCTAGGTCATGTCTAGATCTCCTCCAGCGCTTTGACCGCCTGCAGCTGCGCACCAGCGTCAGCGAGCTAGTCTATTCTGACGCGCTCTCGACGATCTGGTGGCGCGATGTCAATCAGCATCGAGCCCCTTGACGCTAGATGCTCATCAAGCTAGGCGTCGAATGTCCGGAAATCTGTGAGAAGCCTCGATCAACCGTCAGCTGCTTGACACGGTCATGTCACTCAGCCCTTGTGACTGGACCGTTGCTTCTCGCACACACATGCACACATACACGTCTCTGCAAAGCGTCTACCTTGGCTCGCTCCAGCGTCAGGTGCGAGAGAGGCAAATGTCTGCTGACACAAATCAATTGTCCACAGCGCAGGGAAGCTGACCTGGTCATAAACAGCGCTTGCAGCTCTTGCCACCATGACGCGATGATGAGAAAGTGGCAGAATTGATTATTCAGACATGACAGAGAGCTCTGAGGCAGTGTATTCAACAGGCGGGTCAGACGTATAAGACTTCTCCGGTGCATCTGTTGCTTTCCTCTCCTCAGCACACCACACACCCCTTTTTGCCTAGCCCACGTTCAACAACTCTCACTGTTATCCATCTGTTCTTCTTGGGACTCTCCTCGTGTGCTCAGTCTCGCGCGGACATCATCAACACCTCCTCTCCTCCAGCCAACCACCCAACCACGTCGCATCGCGTCAACCATGTCTGTCCTCGCCAGTTTGGCAGGCGGAAGTACCGGTTCTCAAGCCAGTCTCCAGTTCCAGCTCCATCAGCAAGACCGTCTCTTTACTCTCTCTAGCTCAGCACTCGAGGCAGCACGCACCAAGGCGGAACGCAGCATGGAGGCACGCGTCGGCAAGTCCTCTTCAGGAGAGACAGACACGCCCACCAAAGACGCAAGCGTTTCAGTCAAATTTTGTCCCAAGTACTCGGCGGAACAGTACAAACGCTTCCTCGAAGGATCTGCCATCAGCGTTGCGCGTGCCCGTCATGCTGCCTTCTCGCAGTCGACACGCGGACTCACTCAACCGTTTGAGGACAAGACCCTCCAGGACAAGACGACGCATGCACACTCGCCTGGTTCGCCTCTCTCGACGCGCTCAAGTGGTCCTGCTGCACGTCACAAGCTCTACAAGACGGAACTCTGCCGAAACTGGCAAGAGGCAGGCACCTGTCGCTACCAGAGTCGCTGCCAGTTTGCCCATGGTCCTGCTGAACTACGTGACTCGGCGCGTCACTGCAAGTACAAGGCAAGTCCCTCCTGTCTGTATCAAGCTCATCTGCTGACGACACAGACCGAGCCATGCGTCTCGTTTGCGCGCTTTGGCAGTTGTCCCTACGGCACGCGTTGCGTCTTTCTGCACTGTCCTGGATCGCCTGCCGCTAGCATGAAGCTGACGTCTCCCGACACGGACTTCTCTGGCAGCTCCTACTTTCAATCTCGTCGTGCCTCCCTCTCGTCGCTCACGAGCCAGGGCAGCTTTGACTCGCAGAACCAGCTCTCGAGTCTGTCCTTTCTTGGCAGTGGACGTGAAGCGCCGTCTTACTCAAGTTTGCCCGCTGTTGGCGCGTTGCACGAGTCCTCCAGCTTGCTTGCAGTTCCTGACGAACATGAAGAGTGGGATGACTTGTATGGCTCGCTCATTCAATCCTACGAGGGCGCTTTGCCCGATGCTTTGCTTGACGAGCTCGCTGGCGACCACGACCCGGGTTTCGTGCAAGATTACACGGACGCTGCCATGAATCAATCAAGCTTGCTGCGCAATGCCGATCGGCAGACGTTGATGCCGCTTGAGGAGGAGCAGTCTAGCTCGTCTCAGTACAGTGGGTCGAGTCCAATCTCTCGCGGAGGCTTTTCCACGCCTTTGCCAGACTCGGCACGACAAGAAGCTTGGCTTGATGAACTCATCGATACGCCGAAAGTGTCTAACTTTCAGAAAAAGCGAGACGAGGCAGGCAGATGCGCATTTGCATTCAGCGCTCTTGGACTCTCGGCACCATCGCGTCCGACCAGCGTCTGTGCCTTTACCGAGCGCGTCCCTACAGACGATCTGGAACGCCGTCTATGCCGCAACCTGTCGTTCATGCCTGCCAACGAGCTCATTCGGACCAACTCTGGCAAGACGACCGAGTTTGACTTGTGCGGTTGGCAAGCTCACTGGTGAGCCTTTTCCTCAACGACCTTCTCGATTTTACACCCATCTACCCTGACGATTTATGAATGCATTGCATCAAACATCCACGACCTTATGAAGAACCCTCTGCGCACAATCTTGGATCGACATTCAATTTACAGCGAAGACGCTGGCGTGCCGGCCACGTCAAGAGTCCGCTCTGCAACCACCCCATCTAGATAGCCTTTTCAAGAACATTCTCATGCATATAGATATTCTCCTTTCTTTACTTCTTGTGCTATGCCATGAACTACGCTATGCATCGGCGTCGTCCTCCTCGCGCACACCATAAATCTCATCCGTGTCATCATCCCGCAGCGGCACGCCCGCTGCTTCCTTCTCATTTTGCGCTGCTGCAATCTTGCTTGCAACACGCTTTGCATATTCAGTCATACTGCGCGCCTTGGTTGGATTCTGTATCTTGGCCACAAGTGAATCTAGCACCGCCGTCTCCTGCGCCGGCATTTCGAGCACGTTGACAAACGCTTGTTCGCCTGCCAGCTTGACTGGCAAGACAGGATCGCGTACGGTGCTAAAGATGGGCTCGAGCAGCATCTCGTTATGCGGACGCACAATCTCGGGATAGCGCCGGGCCAGTGCATTGACAACGACGAGCGCAAGCCGCTTCGTATCGGTGGAGGCAGACTTGGGCGCTTGCATGCATTGCGCTAGAGACACCATGAGCTGCTTGACCGGTTGGAACTCGCGATGATAGGTTGGGTTGAGCAGCCATTTGCCCATCGCCAGCATGGTCAAGTCGGACAAGCCTGGATTGGCGTCTTGCGCTGCTTTGCAGAGGTAGCTCGCGACCTCGCCAGGTCCGCCAGGCAGGGCTGCAATCTTGTCTGCCGACTCGAGGAGCAATCCATTGAGCGCCACAAGACTGAATCGCGTCGGTGGCGTCACCAAGACAAGTTCACCCAACAGCGCCTTGGCTTGATCATCTTCGAGGTTGCGGAACAAGACGCCAAGAAGCTCAGCAGCTTTGCGCCCACTAACGTCGCTTTGGCCAGCAGCACCGACAGAGCCTGTGCTGAGTTGCTTGACGAGCTGAACGACACTTTGCTTGGACGCAGGTGACATGTGTATCGCCGCTTTCCCAACCACCTGGAACAAAGCTGAAAGCATAGCCTCAGCCACATCAGCGTCGGCACTGGTGACGCCCGTCACCAGTTCAGCCACGAGCGGGTCGACACGTGTCTGGAGTGTGATGAGTGTGCCGAGTGCCTTGGCAGCCTTGACGCGCACAGCTTCGAGGGGGTCTGCGAGAGACTTGGTGAATGTACGTTGCAGCTGTGGCAGGAAAGGCTTCAACGATGCCGGAATCTTTTGAAGGAGCAGTCGAAGACTTGTCAAGATGGCCGCCTTGACATCTGACGAAGAGCGTTCGCCAATGATACGAATCAGCGGACCTGTGATTTGTGTCACGAAGACCTTGAGGGCGTCAGGGTTGGTACGCACAATAACGTCGCCAAGACCCAGCGCGGACTCTTCCTTTTGGTCGGCATTGCCTTGCATGAGACCCTGCAAAAAGATAGGGAGCACAGCAGAAAGACCCTTTGGCAACGAAAAGCCCGGCAGGTCGGTTTCTGGCATACCAACAGATTGCACAGCCCTGCGCAAGGGTGAGACCAAGATGCCCATCTCCTCCTTCCTGAGCGATTTTGTGAGTGCATCCAGCGCCGACCAAGCAGCTTTGACGACGTCCTCGCTCGAATCGCCGAACAAGCGCAACAGGTTGCGGATCCAGTCTTGCACGTAGCGCGAAATGTCGAGCCTTGTTTCGGTGAAAAAGACAGCCATGTGACGACACGCGGCGGCGCGCTTCAAGTGGTTATCGTGCTTGGCGAAGTCGAGCATGATGTTCATGATGCTAGCAATGGCTTCTGGAGAATCTTGCGTAGATAGCAAAACGCTCTCCAGCGCATTGCCAGACTCTTCTGGTTCATTGCCTGATACTTCAGAGTCGATGAGGCAAGAGATGAGCGATGACAGACGCTTCGTCAAGGCAGCACCTGCAACGCGACTCAGACTTGCAATGGCGCGAATATTGAATTTGGTCAATGGCGCCTTTGTCAGCGTCGGAATCAAAATTGGCAAAATGACTTGCGCCCTCGCCTGCATCATGCCGCGGAGCGCAGCTAGGGCAGCGTCTGCCTTGTCTTCAGACTGCAGCATGGTCAAAAGACCGGGAAGGACAGCGTCCACGACACGCTTGCCAAACTTGGTTTGGAGAGCGTCGAATGCTTCATTTGCAGCCATACGCACGCGCTCGCTGTCGTCGATGAGTACTTGTCGCATGGCACGGAGAAGCGCATCTTCGGCGCTCTCCAGCTGCTCGGCTGTACCGTTTGAAATGAGCTCCGACATGGCAACACAGACACCAATGCGATAAGCAGCACTCGGTGAGCGGAGACCTTCTTCGAGTGCCGGCAAGAGCTGCAGCACAAGCTCTTCTCCATTCTTGCGCATCAAGTCGCCAAGGGTCTCGATGAAAACTGCGCGTTTCTCTGCATCGTCAATGGCCAAGTTTTCAATGATAATGGCAATCATGGATGGCAGGATATCCTTGACAGTCTTGGGCGTGTTGGCAACAAGTGTTTTCCAGACGTTGATGGCCGACGAGCGCACCATGGCAAAGGCGTCGAAGCGCGCAATGTAGACACTCGAGAGAATGCGGTCACGGCGAGTCTGGCCAAGCGCTTCAATAAGTGCATTGCGCTGAGCCTCGGTCGCCACAGAGTCTTCCTCTTCGTCGTCATCGCCAGTCTTGTTCGATGTCGTGATGCCAGAGACCTTGAAGAGCAAGTCACCAATGAGCTGCAACGAAGAGACGCGAATACGCCAGACACTGTTGAAAATGCCGCGCTCGAGCTCCGGAAGCATGAGATCGACCGACTTGGTTGCATAGTTGGCAATCATAATCTTACCAGCCCTGAGCGAGGCATCTCTGACAAATTCGGAATCATCAGCAAGACCCGCAAGAATAGGTGTGATAGACTTTGACAAGTACGGCGCAAAGCGTGTGCCAAAGGTGGCAGGCAAGTAAATAAGCAGCGAGATGAAGGCTTCTCGGACATATGCTTGTGGCGAGCGCGAATCGCGAAGAATACGCGGTAAGGTGTCTTCCAAACGATCGAGGCCGAGTCCGGCCAGCACTTCTGAGAGACCTTGAGCCGCTCCCTGACGATCGGTTGACGCGACATCTGCATTGAGTGTGTCGAGCAACTCGTCCACTATGCTCGGGAAATTGCGCTCGCCGAGTTTCTCGACCAAAGAGCCCAGCGCTTTGGCTGCCGTAGCGCGTACGTCGGGAACGGTGTCAAACAGCACCGCGCGCAAGCAAGGCATCAAAGTTGAGAGATGAGGCACCAAATCGTTTGGGTCCGTCAGGGAAGCCATCAGACCGAAAATCTTGGCTGCCTTCTTCTTCATCGAAGCAACGCGCTCATTCAAACCACGCTGCAGAATAGGCATGAGCAATGCGAGTGATGGCGAGTCAATGTAGTGCAGGAATGACGTCTTGAGAATCGCATTGAGACCTGGCTCGGTTTGCGTGTTTGGATCACTCAAAGCTTTGAGCAGCGTTGGCACCAGTGCTTGCACTTCGGGATTCTGAATGACTTGACCAAATCCTTGCAGACTTTCGTTGCCAGAAGTCCTGACTTGTGTGTGAGAGTCGCTGAGTACTTCAGTCAGCTTCGGAATAATTGTTGGCAGTGAGATGGAGAGCTGCTTCGGCGCGCAGTAAGCCATGGCTCCTAGAAGTTCAACCGATCCCTTTTTGGACCGCCATTGCGTGTCGTTCAAGCCCGACAGCAACGATGGCAAGATGAGCTTGACGCCGAAGCCAGAGATGTTCGCCATGATTGTTCTCGCAGTGTCCTGAGTTGCTGTCCGCACATCAGCAGAACTGTCCGCAAACGTGAGCAAGAGCAAGGGAATAATCTCCCGCACATAAGGCTCAAAGAGCGGCCCAAGAAGCTGTGCGAAACATTCGTAAGCAAACAACGCTCCCTGACGTGCTTTTGACTCCTTCTTGTTGGTCATGGCAGCCTCAAGTGCCGACATGATGCGTTCAGTCTTGAGAATCGGGATGCCATAGCCGCGCACAACACCGGCCAGACCGTAAGCAGCGCCACGACGTTCAGCGAAGGACGCATCAGCAGTCAACTGCTTCAGGAGGTCATCGACAATGTGAGTTCGTTGATGCTCAACGGCGCGTACAAGCGGCGGCAAGCATTCAGCAATCGCTACTTGCACAGACTCGGATGGTGTCTTGAGTGTAGCCATGAGCTGCTCAACCACTTGCGGCACACGTTTGTCAGTCGGCTTGAGGTTGGCCGCTGCCGATCCGTAAAGAATGACAGCTGCCAAACGCGTCCAATCGGCTTCTTGCGTGTTGCCAGAGGATTCAAGGCCGCGCTCAAAGACGGGCAGAAGCTGCTCGACTGTAGTGGATCCATGCAATTCAACAAGCCTGCTGGCAGTCTTGAGCATCTCGTCGCGAACCTGGCCGACCGGATCCGCCAAGGGAATTGATGTGCTGTCGGTACGCTTAAAGAAAAACTCTGCAACCGCGACAATGTCTTCTGTAGACTTCAAAAGAGGAGCCAGCTCTGACAAGGTCATTGCCGATGCAACACGAACGTTACCTGACGTTGCAGCATTTTTTACCTGCTTGACCTGGCCAAACTCATCGTACTCGGGCGGCGGTGGTGTTGCATCCTTGACATAGAGCTCGAAAAGGTAGCCGAGCGTTTCCCTCATCGCACTTGGGTTATCCTGTACCGTGTGAGCCACGGCACGCGCCGCACAGGTGCGCTTGAAAGCAGACAAGCTTTCGAGGGAGGGCAAGGTTCGCTCTCGAGTCGTTTCATCAGCAGCCATTGCGTTCTCCTGGAAGAGACTCTGAGCCAAGACGGCATTCTGCTCAACCGGGTCATGCGTCGCGAGCCAGAGTTCCGAAGAGAAGTCGAGGTCGGACAAGTCAAGTGGCTCGGCACACTGCAAGACTGCTAATCGAACGTTCGAGTCTACAGCACAGCAGTGTTCGCAGACAAGCTCCAACTCTGCTTTGCTGGCATTCTCAGCAATGATAGACAGAATTGACTGCAGGGCTTGCTTCGCTTCTGTACCTTGAAGCGGTCTTGTTTCGAGTACATTGACGAGCGCATTCATGCACGTCATACGGTCAAAGTCGGTCTCGACGAAGAGCGGGCTGTTGAAATTGTACCATTCCAAGCAAAGGAATAATTGTTCTTCAATTTGCTCGTCATTCTTGCAAGCGATACCTTGCTGTGAGAGCACAGCATTGATGAGCGGAAGCGCATACGCAATTGATAGGTAGTCGAATGGGTTTTGCTCACTCTCGAAGCGAAGTTTGTACAAAACTCTGTTGACGAGGTCGTGACGCTCAGCACGGTCGGAGTCGTCAAACGTCTTGAGTGTGGCAAGTCCCACAAGTCGTGCTTCTGGTCCAAGACGTGTGACAAGCGAAGCGCAGTCCAAGTAGACCTCGTTCAACGACTCGCGCATGATGGAGGAAGCCGGTGTTCGCAAAGTTACCACGAGACTGGCGATGACCTTGATGAACCACAGTCGAGGTTCGACAAAGGTTCCTACGTTCAAACATCGAATAAGCGCAACACTCCGTCGCAGTCTGTAGACCTCTTTAGAGACATTGTCGCGAATGGATTGTTCTTTGGACAGTTGCGCATCAACCTTGGCCTTTTCGTCCTTGGTCAGCTGGCGTGGGAGCGCTTTGCGCGCCGCAATCTGCTGCTTGATCTGCGCTTCCCACTCCTGCATAGCCCAATCCTTAGCGTTCTTGTTGACCTTGATGGCCGTATTGTCAGTCTTGCCGAGCACATCGACATAGGTTTGACCAGACGGGGCGAGCCAGATGCCCGTTGCTTCTTCATCCAGATGCATCAGCGGTGCCGAGAGGTCTTGCTGAATTAGATCCACCACGCGGGGAATGCTGCTAGAGGGACTGATGAAAGCCAGTGTTGTGATGGCATCCAGTGCTGCTAATGTCTTGTCCGAAAAGGCCTCTAAACGATCGATCTCCATATTATCCAGCGCAAGTGCAAACAATGCGTCAGTCTTGGCTACAGCCAGCTCTCCTGGATCTCGTTTTGCAGTTTGGACCAGATCAACCCATGTTAGACGACCTTTGAGCGTTGGTAAATGAGCCACGACAAGCATCCGCACAAGGAGCTCGTCTTTAAAGTCGTTGTCAGAGAAGGAATCTTCTGCAAGACCGTTCAAGGATGCTCGCAGCCCGCCGGCAATATAACGTGCCGCGAAATCTGGGTCCTTGTTCGGCTTGTTTGCAAAGTCCAGAACCTGCTCAAAGAGATTGTGAGATAGAATTTTCCGCTTCGCGACACTCAGTATAGTCTTTGACCGCTTGAGTCGAAGGATGGTCTGGGAGTCGAGCCATAGAACCGCTTGCGCCAAAGCAGGGGCCGCTTGCGCAAGCTCGTCTTCGCTTGATATTGTCGCAGCCAGCTGTGTCAGACGCTGTAGCCATTTGACTTCATCAGTCTTCGTCAATTTGGTAAATAGACGCTCCCAAAAGATGAACGAAGGATCTTTGGCAAAGACAGATTGGCGCAGGACCTCAGCATTTTCTGCTGTCGTCAGTAAGGTCGCTTTAAATTGAATACTTACCTGATGGATGCCGCTCGACGAAACCGAGAAGGAGGTGTGTAAGTGCGTATGTGCTGAGAATGGAACCACTTTGGTGCGTCTGAAGGGGTGCCTTGCTGTCGAGCTGCCAGACCATGAAAAGATCAGACGAGAGAGCTTGGACGACTTCGTCAATCACTCCGGATCGTTGATAGTCAAGCTCTGCTAGCCCACAAAGCCACTGAGACTTGATAGCCGGTTTTTTGCTCGAAATGCCCTCTTTCATAAGCGCAAGTGCTGCAGGTGGGGTCTTCGATCCATTGTCGAGCAAGTAGCTCAGTGAGCGCAGGAAAGTCGATATGAGCAAAAGTTGAACAGGCTCGCTACTCTCCTTGCCGAGAATGGAGGTTGCCGCATCCAGTAGCAGCGGAGCACTTTCTTCCTTCAGAGGAGCTGCCTGCAAAGTCTGCACAACAATTAAGCGCTGGTCGACACCAGGCCGGTCTATTGTCATGGCCGAGGTAAGCTGCTCCAACAAGGATTTGACTGGCAGCTGTTTCCTTCCGAGCAAGGCAGTAAAGGCTGCCAAACCACCAGCACGCGTTTGCACGTTCGAGCTCTTATAGACGCTCAACAAGGGTTTGACAAGGTTCTGTGCTAGCAGAGCCGAGCAGTCGGCATCGTCTGGTCGTGCATGTTTAATGAATGTTGTGACAGGTGGGTCAGCGACAACTTCTGGTGCGCGTAACAAACCCTTGAGGACGGCTGGCATGATTTGATCTGAGATGACGCTCAGCGGCAAGACGCGAAGAAAGGGTTCAAATCCGGCAACACTGTGAGCTCCGACGGTAGTCTTGCTCGCGAGGAACGTTTTGAGATAAAACTCCAGCAAGAGGCTTTGCCTGGCCTCGACGCCCTTGGCGCCATCAGCAGTGCGACGCAGGAGATCAATGAGCTGCCCAAGCAAAATTGCATGTCTTGGAGACGCATGAGCGCCTAGAAGCGCATTCGTGTAAGCTTCGAGCGTCCTTTCAGCCCCATCGCGATCAATGCAAGCGTTGATGGCAAACTTTGTGCGACGTTTAGCAGAGAGCATGATGCCTTCTTTCGTATCCGAAAGACAACATTCATCCAGCAAGATAGCTTGATACTGTATCGCCTGTGGCAACAGCTCTGCAGCAAGATGCGGCGATTCAACAAGAGCACTGACCCACTGAACAAGCACGAGCGCATTGGCAGCGATTGTCGCAGCGCCTGTGCCCTGATTGCTCTGTTTCACTTGCCGCAGCACAGTATGACTCACCGCCCTCGATTGCTGCTCCATCAATTGAGCCACAACGAGCATAATGCGCCGCTTTGACTCTCTGTCGTCGGAGAAATGAAGCGAGGTTGTAATGAGGTCGTGGGTGACAGCTTCTGCTTCTTCGGCCGACAGTGCATCTTTAGCTTGCAACTTTGTCTTGAGGGCATCGAGCCGCTCAATGCGCTGCTTCTTGGCACCTGAGCCCATCGTCTCTGCTCCTTTGCCTTGCAGCTATCGCACGTTCAGCAGGCTTGGAACTTGAGTGTGATGGTCGTCCATGTGCTCGGATCGACTGTCGGCGTGAAAGTCCAATTTGTCTCACGGTGCTCTCCCTTGTCCAACCCTCTCGACGCGAATTTGGAGCAAGACGCGACAAAGCTACAACAGACGAAGGCCAGCCAGATCAAGAACAAGGCAGATCTGGGCCTCAAAGAACGCAAGCGGTAGCAGAGAACAACATCCTTCAACATGTCCGATGTCACGATCGACGCCGGCAATTTCAATGACCGGCTCGGCCGTCTGCTAGCCCTCTGGAAAGAAAACGCCTCGAATGACGAATCGCCATGGAGTCAGATTGGATCGCTCTTCGCCCTGATGGGCACCGCTGACGAGGACAACCCATATCAGAAGACGGCGGCTTTGCATACATGGCTACTCGGTTACGAATTTCCGGCCACAACGATGCTCTTGACGCTCGACAAATTTTACATCTATACGTCTGCCGGCAAGGCCAAGCACCTCACGGCCCTCGGCAAGAACAGCCCTGTCCCCGTGGAGATTTTGACCAAGACGAAAGACGAGGCGGCCAACAAGGCTCTGCTCGAAACCATGGTGGAGACGCTCAAGGATGGCAAAAAAATGGGTTATTTCGCCAAGGACTCTTACAGTGGCAAGGCCGTGGACGAATGGAATGCGGCCTTCAAATCGGCAGAATCGTCTGTTGAAAAAGTGGATGTCTCGGCCGCCATTTCACCCTGTATGGCCGTTAAGGATGAGATTGAGCTACGTCACCTCAAAGCCGCCGCCCGTGCCAGTGTCACTGTCCTCTCGGAATTCTTTGTCGAGGAGATGGCGAGTATTGTGGACGATGAGCGCAAAGTGACACATGCACGGCTTGCTGAAAAGGTCGAGGGCGTCCTCGAGGACAACAAGTTCTTGGCTAGAATCAAGGGCCCCGCCGGATTTGATGCTGACCAGCTCGAGTGGTGCTATACGCCTATTATTCAATCCGGTGGCAAATACGACCTGCGGCCCTCTGCCATGTCGAACGAAGAGCGCCTTCATGGAGGTGTCATCCTCTGTACGCTCGGCTTGCGTTACAAGTCGTATTGCTCGAATGTTGGTCGTACCTACTTTGTCGACCCGAACGAGCAGACACTCAGGTACTATGAATTCTTGCTGAGTCTCCAGAAGCAAGCGCTTGAACTTGCCAAGCCTGGCATTATGGCCAAGGATCTCTATACCAAGGTGCTCAACATTGTGCGCTCAAAGTACCCGGAGCTCGAGCAACACTTTGGCAAGAACATCGGCAACGGTATTGGCATCGACTTTAGAGACACGGCGCTGATCCTCAATGCCAAAAACACGCGCGTCTTGCAAGCCAACATGACGCTCAATCTGGCACTCGGCTTTTCAAACCTCGAAAACCCAAAAGGCAAGAGTACTGAGTCGCGCACCTACAGTCTGCAACTGGTTGATACAATTCGCATTCAAGAAGATGCGCCGGCAGCAGTTCTGACCGACTCCCCCAAGAGCAGGACGGACGTATCCTTCTTGTTCAATGACGGCGCGGAGGATGAGGCGCCTGCCAAAAAGGCTGTTGCTCGAACAACTGATAATGCTGCCATCTTACCCAAGAAGACACGTGGTGTGGGCCGCCCCGTGACAGAGTCGAATGATCAGAAACGTAAGGAGCATCAAAAGGAACTTGCCGCTCAGCTGCATGCCGAAGGTCTCAAGCGGTTTGCCGATGGCGCGACACCAGGCACCGGCGATGCCCCTGTCGTTGTCAAAAAGTTTGAATCTTATCGCCGCGAGAACCAGCTGCCGTCTTCGATCAGTGACCTCAAGATTGCCATTGACCATCGCAACCAGAGCATTGTCGTGCCCATCTTTGGTCGGCCTGTACCCTTCCACATCAACTGCATCAAGAATGTCTCCAAGAATGACGAGGGTGATTACATTTACCTGCGCATCAACCTCATTTCGCCTGGCCAGGTGATTGGCAAGAAGGACGACACGCCCTTCGAGGACCCCAATGCCAACTTTATTCGCAGCTTGACTTTTCGTTCTTCAGACACGGACCGTATGTCTGAGATCACGAAGGAGATTCAGGAGATGAAAAAGAATGCTACCAAGAAGGAGGCTGAACGTAAAGAGCTCGCTGATGTTGTTGAGCAAGACAACCTGATTGAGGTCAAGAATCGTCGTCCGCAAAAGTTGCTCGATGTCTTTGTTCGACCGGGTCTTGATGGAAAACGTGTTACGGGTGAGCTTGAGATTCAGCAAAACGGTCTCCGCTACCAATCACCGGTGCGCTCTGATCATCGCATCGACATTCTCTTCTCCAACATCAAGCACCTCTTCTTCCAGCCGTGTGACAATGAGCTCATGGTCATTATCCATGTGCATCTCAAGAATCCCATCATGATTGGCAAGAAGAAGGCAAAGGACATCCAGTTCTATCGCGAGGCCTCTGATGTGCAATTTGACGAGACGGCAAACCGCAAGCGCAAGTACAAGTACGGTGATGAGGATGAGCTTGAGGCTGAGCAAGAAGAACGTCGCAACCGTGCCAAGCTCAACAAGGAATTCCGAGCCTTCAGTGAAAAGATCTCCGAGGCGAGCGAAGGTCGCATTGACGTGGATATTCCCTTTAGGGAACTTGGCTTTGGAGGTGTACCGTTCCGGTCAAATGTGCTCTTGCAGCCGACGACCGACTGTCTTGTGCACTTGACAGATGTGCCGTTCCTGGTCGTCACGCTCGCCGAGATTGAGATTGCTCACCTCGAGCGTATCCAATTCGGTCTCAAGAACTTTGACATGGTCTTTGTCTTTAAGGACTTTACAAAACCGCCTGTCCACATCAACACCATTCCAATGTCATCGCTTGATAATGTCAAGGAATGGCTCGACTCGACCGACATCGTCACGTCTGAAGGTCCTCTCAACCTCAATTGGGCCACCATCATGAAGACCGTCAACGACGACCCTTCCGACTTTTTCGCTGAAGGCGGCTGGGCTTTCCTTGCCAACGACAGCGATGCGGAAGATTCAGACGCGAGCGAGGATGGCAGCGAGTTTGTTGCTTCTGATGCCGGTAGTGCAAGTGACTCGGTCAGCGATGAAGACAGTGACTTTGATGATGGCGCGTCAGATGAGTCTGGCAGTGGCAGTGGCGGTGGCTCGGGCAGCGATGCCGCCATGTCGGATGATGGCAGTATTGCCGAGGATGAGGAGAGTGATTGAGCGGACAAAGCTCGAGAGTCAAGAGGGTATGCTCCTTGACGGCATGCCACACGGACATGGCTCGTGATTGGACATGTGACGACTTTCAAGTAGTCAGCTTTTTGTACAAACTTATGTTCTCTGCGGCAAGTCTTGATTCTCGGTTCTAGAGTATCGGGAGACTACTGTGCTACGGGCTGCAAGGCGGGCTTATACAGCGGGCTTGGCGCTTTGACCGCTTGCCCCTGCATCCAGTTTGCGGTGGCAAGTCACGACGCCTGCGAATAACAGCGCTAGCTATGGCCAGTGCTAGCTCCGACCGCGCCGTGCTCTCACGCAAACGGTCTATTCTTGATCAGTGCTTCCAGCAAAGACACTCAGGGAGTCAGGGAGTCGTGTGCTGGCAGTCAATTGACGGCAGCACATCGTGATCTGCTGTCTCAGATGCGATTTCACAATTCACGCTTGAGCCTACAACATGCTCAGCATGATGACCTTTGGCGCGTTTGGTCGAGATGAGCAGACCGGGTCCGTGCCCCATGTTTTACCTGTCATTCGCATTGCCACTTGTGACTGTCACGGAGAGCTCTGTCAGGTAAGGCATGAGCTCGATGCGTTGCCATGCCCATGTGCAGACAGAGATGATGGCACGTCGTGTGACTGTGCAATCGACCTTGTCTCACGCGTTCATGATCACGCGTCTTTTCAAAGTATCCCTATCGTGCTGATTAGGTTTTGACACGCTGATGCCAGACTCCATTTCTGGCGACCAAGCGAACGAGGCGATTTTTTTACTGAGGGGCGCCAAGATTTTATAATTGGGCGCAAGAGTCCGGACTGGAGCCGGATGTACATGCATATGTCGAGCATCGCGCTAGCACTATAGCGCTAGCTAGCGGCAAGATCACTATCGCAATCGATACCGTATACCTGCAGAGACTGCAATATATATACATGTACATACGCAAGGCAGTGGATGAAAGCAGACCCATGCATGCCCCAAGCTTGTGTATTCCGAGCAGACACAGATGTCAGATTGCGCATGCAGCTGGAGCGCGAGCCTGGAACTTTGGCTGGAACTCCTGGAACTGGAAGCCTTGGAAGTTGAAATTCAAAGCTTGAAACCTGATAATTCGTCGTATCATCATTTAAGCTTCCTGGACTGGTGCCGGGCTCCACTTGTGAAATGAAGTACCGTCAGAGATCAACGGCTATGGTGCAGCTGCAGCCGCAAAGTCGAAGACATGCCCATTGCCCGTTACCCAGTAATACCCACTGCCCAACGCGTAGCGTACGGTACATATATAGGCTTCATGGCTGCAGCGCTTGCGGGCGACGCATCTCACTCACCTTCGGCAGTCCAACTGCAGACTCTACGTATGCTTGTCTCTTCAGGGCGAGCAGCAGGCTGATCATGACTATGGCCCTGAAGCCATAACTTGCTGCAATAGGTAGCACTCAGGGTCAATATTTGTAGGTAGTGATTTAACTTAGCCGTAGCCTGCCTAAAGTGGTCTCGTGATGAGCCCCTCGTCACATGGGCCGATGCAACACAGTCACTGCTGTCGAGGGGGAGAAGCCATTTCAGCGTTCCCTCGCGAGCAAAAGAGGTAGGAGGGCCGATCTGGCTATGTGTGTTTCGCGGGCTTGGGCTGAGTTACTTCTACAAGTAGTGTCCACCGGTATCTCTTCTCTACAAGTACCATAGTTCTGGATTATACCTACTACCTAGTGACTAGTCCTCTTCCCTCGACTTTCCTGTTGAGTGCCTGGTCTGGGCTTTTTTCAACTCTGTGCGCTCTCGCTCTCTTGCCGGCCGCGCGGGCTGAATTGGAGGAGTGGGCTGCCTGTCTGTTCATCAGTCAGTCAGTCAGTCAGGATTCACGCTTCCTCTCACACTTTCAGGCAGCCAGACCCACCGCTACTGCCGCGGGTCACTTCCGATTCGACCTTTCCCTCCGCCTAAAACCCATCCTCCTCACGCCCACTCAACCACCTCCAGCAGCCAGCCCAAGCATCCGTTTGGCCTGGGATCTCGAGAGGTGACCCTGCAGGTATTCGACTAGATCGGCTTCTGCTTTTGACACGCTTTCTTCAGCAAGATCACCCGTAACAAGGGGTCCAATCTGGCGGAAGAAGGCAGCTTCAGGGTCGCGAAATTTCGAATTTGGCACACAGGCAGCAAAGCACACGAAGTCACACCCATCCTTCTAGCGTTCGATCAAGGATCAAAGATCATCTATTGAACAGCTGGACGCGTGACTTGGACCCAGGGCCTTTGCCTGTTCCCCTCTATATCGGTCTCTCGGCGTCCTGACCGTCTCAATCGCCTTGTTCTCGACATACCCCGGTTTCCACGCATAATCCCGGACCACCGACCCGACTTGAATGAGCGCAGAGGCACACGCCCTGCTTCAGCAGTCCCTCCGTCCAGGACCGCATGATCCCAGCTACGGGCCGGCGCTCGATCACGGTCATCTGCATCATTCGCCGCTGCACCAGCAACCACATCCACAGCACCACCCGCAGCATCCGCACGGCCTCCCTTCGCCCTATCATCACCATGCGCACGCGTCTTCACTGAGCAGTCCCTACGCGCAGCATGACCCCTATGGCCATCCGCATCACCATCCCGGGTCAAGCCCGCAGGGGCAACATCACCCTTATGCCGGCATGCAACATCACGTCTCCTCACCCTGGCACGACGAAAGCCACGCTCCGGGACCGACGTCGTATGTCGCCTCCCAACCCGCGAGTCATGCGCATTATGGACAGCATGGACCAGGCGGGGCTCATCATCATCCTATGGCAGGTGGACCAACACAACCGTTTGATTGTCCGCCGCCACAGATGATGCATGCGCGCTCCTTGTCGGTGTCACACGGGGGAAGTATGCCAGCCCCTGCACAAACACCCCCGCAGATGGCTGCCGCGGCCGCTGCTGCAGCTGCCGCCGCCCAGGCAGCTTCATTGGGTGCTTCGACGCCACAATCCCACAATGCTGCAGCCAATACATCCTCAGGAGGTGGCGAGGGAAGCACGCCGACGGCGTCAACGTTTGCTTTTCCGCGTGAGACTCCTTTTGACCCGACTGGACAACAATGTCCACCTGGTGGACGACCTCGGGTTTCAACGACGATCTGGGAAGATGAAGGGACCTTGTGCTTTCAAGTAGAGGCGTTGGGCGTTACCGTCGCCAGGAGGGAAGGTACGTGTCCTTCACAAAGCCGAGGATCAAAGGACATGAGCTAATGCACAGATGACAATATGATCAACGGCACAAAGCTGCTCAATGTTGCGCAAATGAGCCGAGGGAAACGCGACGGTATTCTCAAGAATGAACCAGACCGCAAGGTTATCAAAGTCGGCTCCATGCATCTCAAAGGCGTTTGGTAAGCTACATCAAGCTCAAGTTCTTCAAGTAGCTGACACTATTCAGGATCCCCTTTGATCGGGCACTCGACCTCGCCAACCGCTACTCCATCACCGACGCGCTCTATCCGCTCTTTGTGCAGGACATCAAACGCTTCCTGCTGCATCCAGCCAATTACGCGCGAACCGCCGCCGTCTTTGCCGCCGCTACGCAACGCGGTGGGGCCACGCAACCTGGGTCTTCAAGCACCTCGGTCGATGGCGACGAGCGACCTGGTGCCACCGCTTTGCACCGCGCACTGTCGATGCCCATGCCGCTCGATCGATCTCTGACAACCACGCTGACACCGCCCTCGAGCGCCTCGACGAATGGCGACTATTGGGGACCTGGCGGTAGCAATGCCCGCGTACCACTGAGCGAATCGCAAGCGCGTTCACACTCCTTGCCTGGCACACCGGCTCAGACGCCACCAGCACCGCAATACTTGCCCTCTCACATGCAGCAGCCGTACATTGGCTCTTCACTTGCCAATGGCGATGGCAGTCTGCTTCGTCCGGGGCATCCCGGTATGCAAGGTGGGCAACCGCATCCTGGTGCCTCTTACTTTGGACCGCGTTATGGCCAACAACCAGACATGCAACGCATGTACTCGACGCAGCATTCGCGCAACCCATCAATGATGTCGTACGAGAATGAAGATATGAGTATCGAGAGCAGCTCGGTCGCCTTGACGGCCGATCACGCCTCCGTCAATGGCGGTGTGCCGCCACCGGGTCCTGCATCGCACGGACACCCGCATCAGCTTCCACATCAGCAGCAACAAGGTCCCCCTTCCTCGTCGATGTCGGGCCATCATGCACGGCAACGAAGCCAGCAAATTCGAGGCGGGCTTGCTTCACCCGTACGTTCGCACCATGCCACATTTGAGCACGCCGGTGGACCTCATGAGATGCGCCTCCCCGGTATCGCCAGTAGCAACGCCGCCGGCAGTGCCTTTTCAAAACAGCCGGCGGGACCCCAAACGCCTGGTGGCTCACGCTCGCATGCCCGAACGCAATCACGTGGCTCGACTGGCAAAGTCTTTAGTACACCCAACTTGACGACGCAGATGAATCGGTTTGCAGGACAGACGCCGACCGGTTCGCCGACGCGCACAACACCGCAAGGTCGACCACCTGGTTGCGAGGGTGTCGTGGGCTCGATGCCGCCTGGGACTACTGGTGGCCAGAGTTCAGCAGCGGCCAATTGGGTACAGCAGCAACAGCAGATGGCGTACAACACGCCACAGCAGCCATCACAGCACCAACTGGCATCGTCGCAGCAACGACCCATGACGTCGCAGCAACATCCTGGCGGTGGATTGCCTCAAATTTATGAAGAGACGCCGTCGTGTCGCATGGCATATCAATTGCATGGCACGCGTGAAGGAGCGACCCAGGCGCGCGCGCAGGAAGAAGGCGCACAGCAGCAAGGTGAATCGGATCAGCAGCAACGCGCCGGTGGTCAAAGTGCACCGCGTTTCATTGATTATGGCCAACCGTCTGATGATGCGTATGAGCGTGATGCCGTACCACGTCCGCATACGGCGCATGGATCGCTCATGGCTGGCTCGGCACCTGGGAATATGGGTCTCGGTCTCGCCATGGGCCGTTTGGCTAGTCCTCGGCCGATGCAAGGCGCCGAGTCGCCTTTGAGTGGCAAGATGAAGCGCGGCGGTGATGCACGGCAGGAGCAGTATGATCACTTTCAGCAGCAGCAGCAGCAACAGCATGCTGGTCCGCCGCGCTACGATTATGGTTCCATGCAGCAGCAGGAACGTGATGGCGGCTACCATCAGCCTCCGCAAGCAGACCGATTATTGCAGTCGCCTTTGAACCCGGCCGGTCCTGGTAGCGGCGGCAAGCACTCTGATGGTTCCTCTTCATCTCAGCAGCAGGCACTCGTGCAACAATATCGCGCCCAGCAGCAGCAACAGATGGGGGACTATAACGGTACGCCGCGTGGCTCTCCAACACCGCCACCTCTCACCAGCCATGAAGGCGAGCGTCCGTCTGCCAAGCGTCAGCGGTCTTTCAGAGACTAGCACGCTACTATTTATCAAGCAATCTCGGCAATTTCCGGTCTGCCAGCTAGCAGTGACATGTGTCTCTTTCTTGACAGACTCTACCTAGATGACAAGCAACAAGCATGGTCCACAATGGTACTACGAAAACTTTCTGGCCTGGTCGCCAGGGTATCCTGGACCGGCCAGCAAAACATCACCAACTTACTTCATTTTTTTGCCATTTTTGCTCAAAGTCTTTCTCTTAGCGAATCATTCACTTCATTATTTATTGAGCTATCTAAATGTGGCTGTGTCTGCCATTGACTGCATGATGCTCATTTACAAAACCGTTGCTCCCGTCTCCTGTAGCACGAAATCCTGCACTGTGTGCACCTTGATGCCCATCGGCGTATGCGGGTCTTGGTCGTGAGCGGAGAAGGTCAAGACAAAGATGAAGTTAGACTTGTCCATTTCATTCAAGTGTACCCAGGCTGCCACATCCAGTATACGCGGCATTTCCAAAATGTTAATCTTTTGAAACATATTCGGCGTGAAAGGATCGATACTAACAGTCCGGACCTTGGCAAAATTCTCTGGAGTCAGTACCCGAACTAAGCCCAAGCGGATCCATTGATCGATGATGAGTCTGCCAAGCATGACTGCGGCTGGTCGGTGAGGAACAGTGAGACCTAATCCTTTCCACATTTTCCATCTGGTGGGATCCTGGTCCGCGAGGATATCCAGGTAGAAATCGTCCGTCTGCTCGTCAAGAGAGCCAGCTGTCAAGGGCATGCCGGCGTCGAGATAAGCCTCCTCAGAGATGACAAGCTGAGTTGGCTGCTTGGTCCGTTTTGAGAGTTTCAGGAGTGCAGTCATGATGCGCAAATCACATGCATCATCTTCTAGAACAAGAAGGCGGTCGTAGAACGTGGTATCTTGGTCAACAAGAGCTTGAGCGAGCATGCTGCTGTTTCGTGGAAACACAGACCAAGTGAAGCTACTCGGATAGAGTCCAGCCGCCGGGCAATCGCCATAGGCAAAGAACACGGCTTGTCGATTTTCCTTGAGGTCATGCAGCCGACGACCGAGTGCTTGCAAGGATTCAGGCATATTGTAGCGGCCGGTACGCCTCAGCAGCATCTCGCAGTCGATAAAGTACATCATCCGTGCCGCCGTGTTGATGCATTCCGTAGCCCACTGATCGGACTTGGATGCATCCATTGGAATAGGACCAGCAAAGTCTGATCCAAGGGTTTGTTGGAGGAACGTCGTCAGCGCATAGTATCGCGGCGAGTCGACAGCGCCAATGACCTGCACTCTGCCGGCTCGCAGAGATGCGCGTTGCAGAATAACAGCTTCGGCACCGGGACCCAGCACTTGCTTCAAGCGTTCGGTCTGCGCTGCTCGGCCGAGACTGGTCATGGCAGGAATTGCATGTGCTTCGTGGTCCATCGCAAGCGTCAAGGGCATCTTTCTGAAGAACAAGATTTGGAAAGCGCCATTCAGGATCATCTCGTCTGGTAGAGGCCTTTCTTTGTCGTAAAACGCATACCAATGGTGTGCACGCCGGCAACTTGCAACGAGGGCAACAAAGTTGGGATCTTCAAAGATGAGGGCACCATAGCGGTCAAGGCATGTTTCGTAAATGTCGGAGTCTTCAACAGTAAGCGTTTCCAACGAGGCGACGGTCGCGGTGTCCGTGCATGTGCGGCTGATGAGGGTATCCGCTACAAGGGTGCTTGCAGTCATGTCATAGACGGCGCCTGGATCTGAAGCATAGAAGGGTTGAAGACTTGACATGATGAAATCGTCCTGCGACAAGCCATGAATGCGGAAACGACCTAGGACGACCGTGCCATCATTGGAATTGGATGTCGTGAATTGTAATTGAATAATGGGACATGGCTGATCCGACACACGGGTCTTTGTTGATGTGGCGGTTGCCGCAGGAGCCGCAGACGTCTCATTGGTTGAGATACGGGGATTGATCGGTACCTGGATTGTAGGCGTAGGTATACGAGAGCCAGTGAGCATTGCTTGGCACGCCTCATCGTCGGCATCTTCAAGCGACATGGCCTCACCCATGCCAGCATCATCAGCATCGTCGTAAATCATCTCCACTTCCTTGCCTTGCATTGGCATATCGTGTCCAGTGTCGCCATCGTCGTAAATCATCTCGACCTCCTTGCCTTGCATTGGCATATCGTGGCAGTTGTCGCCATCGTCCGACTCGGTTTCGATAACTTGAATATCTAGTGATTTACCGCGGTTGCCCGTCGACGGACCCGCCTGCTTGCGTCTTGATTCGGGACTCCTGCTGCGTTCTGGCGTGCCAGAGATTGCGGATTGCCTCGCTGCCACGGGCCGTTTCTGCTTCTTGGACACGGGTGACGTGGAGCGTGACTCAAAATCTGGCACGCTGATTGCATCTCGAGGCGCGTTGCCAGAAGCGCCGCGGCAAGGCGGTTCAGGTACCTTTCGTCGCGCTTCTGGACTTGTGCTACGTCCAGAGAAATCAGCCATGGCTGGTCTTTTTGCGAGGGAATGACTGCCGGTAGCGTCTGATTGACGCCGCACCTTGAGGTCATGCACGACATGCGCTTCCGACCGTGACTTTGCAACAAGGGAGCTGCGAATTTTGGAGAGTTCCTTCGAGAGTGGCGCTGCCTTCTTCAAAAGCGATGACGAACTCGCGTTGGCCTGTGTACGCACTTGCACAGGACTCGTCCGGATGTTGATGGGTGATTGGCTGCGATTGCTGGCTGTTGTCCGGAGCGAGTCGTCTTCTTCCCTATCAGGATGCCGCGATGCATCAACGGCAAGGATCTTGTGCGGAACGCGACTAGACCCTTGACTTGCAGACTTGTTCAATATTGGCTCTGCTGGTCTCAGCGTCGAGGCGGCAATCACTGCGTCTGCATCTTCTACCTCATCATCGCCCGCGCGTCGTTCAGTCATGTCGACCACGAAGTACTCCTCTTCCACCTCTTGCGATTCCATATACTCGGTTTGTTTTTTCTCAAACTCTGCGACATCAAAGAGCGGCGCCTTGCCCTTCTCACGCAACTTGCAGATTGTCTGGAAGTCGGCAACAGCTTGGGCGGCACTTTGGCGCAAGGACGCTTGGTCTTCCCAGGTTGATTCAAAAAGATCAAAGCCGACCCATTTGACGAGAAACAAAGGCTTGTTGGCGTCATGACGCTCAGCTAGAATGGATTCGACTTCATAGATCTCGCTTGAGGAAGAAGCTGGAGAGTGGGTCTCTTCGTCTTGAGGCATCGTCAGGGCAGCAAGAACAAGGCAGATCAAGCCATTACAAGTCTAGCGCATGCATGTAGCAGAGAGAAGCGCCATCAATCAAGCGCTAGTATAAGATGCTTCTGCCTGCGAAAGAGAGTTGCTGGAAAGCAAGTGGGTCTGATCTGCTGCCTGCTCAAGCTTCGGGATCAATTTGGCAACACTGTGGTTGAGCAAGTCAAAATGGAACAGGTTATGTGACTCACTCCAGCCTGACCAACACGCGCACCAGCTGAGCCCAACATACACACCAAGCAAGGCAACTTGGGTACACGGGCCTCTTCTCTACTTCGCTATCGTACCTTATCCCAACTCAAGCTACATTCAAAACATGTCGCGCGAAGACGAAGTACGCTCTGCCAACAAAAGCTGATCGCGCCAGAGACACAAGCTGACACGTCCGACAGTATGATTTTCTATTTAAAGTGGTTTTGATTGGCGACAGGTGTGTTATCTCGCGACAAGGTCGAATAACGAAGCAAGACGCTAACACGGGCTGCTTAGTGGCGTCGGCAAGTCGAACCTCTTGAGTCGATTCACTCGCAACGAGTTTGTATGTCTTCAGCAATAGGACTGACGACCAACGCTGACACGCGCGCTTCTATAGAACCTCGAGTCCAAGTCGACTATTGGCGTTGAGTTTGCCACGCGCAGTATTCAAGTGGATGGCAAGACGGTCAAGGCACAAATCTGGGATACCGCCGGCCAAGAACGCTATCGCGCCATTACATCCGCGTATGTCGAGCAACGTGGCAAAGCGAAACGAGCTGACATTGGCTAGATACTATCGCGGCGCCGTCGGCGCGCTCCTTGTCTATGATATCGCCAAACAGCCGACATTTGAAAATGTCCAGCGCTGGCTCAAGGAATTGCGTGACCATGCCGATACGAGCATTGTGATTATGCTCGTTGGCAACAAGAGTGATTTGAAGCACCTGCGTGCTGTGCCTACAGAGGAAGGTACCCAGTTTGCGACAGAGAACAACCTGTCGTTTATTGAGACGTCGGCACTCGATGCCAGCAACGTCGAGGGCGCCTTCCACAGCATCTTGACGGGTATGACCCTTTTATCTACAGACCACTCGAGGTTGGAAGCTGACAGTTGCGTTTAGAAATCTACAACTTGGTCTCGAGCAAGGCCCTTGATCCGGCTGAGAGTGGGCCGCGACCGGGCGATGGACAACGTATCACGATGACGGCTGCACCGGCTGAGAAGCAAGGAAGCAAGTGCTGTTAAAGTGCTTGACTGCTTTTTAAAGTTTACAAGTGAAGCAAATGACGATGTGGGAAAGAAGGAAGTGCGTTATGTGTGTGATGTTCTTGTCTCTCTCTGTGCGGTTTGATGTATCAAGTGGACGATGCTGCTCTCGTTCCCTTAGCCTTTACTCTTCTGTAGGTAGACCTGGGCGACTCTCTCTCTTTCTTGCTCTCTCTCTCTCTTGCTACCCTAGGCCTTGCTTCTCTTCTCTCTCTCTCCGTCATCGATGCAACTCCACCCGCCAAGCACTCATTCTTAGATTCATACCCTCCACTCCCGCCTCGAATAGAAGTGTCTACTAAGAGGCAAGATGAATGCCATCAAGGTCTGTAGCATCCATGCATCGAGTCCCCGTCACTAACAAGGGAATAGCTGCAGCGGAAGTACCCGCAATTCAAGCAGGAAGACATCTATGGCCTCATCAGCAACTTCAAGTACGACCTTCTCTCTTTCGCATGCGCGCGCGCGTCTTTACAACAGCATACTAACAATTGCTAGCAAGATTGATATCGACGATAAAGGCTCGGTGGATCAGCAGACCATCATCAAGGCGTGCCAGCAGTACGAACGCGGTACCTCGTACGATGAAGTCCGCGCGGCCCTCAAAGAATGCAACCTAGATTCAACAGGCCGTGTCGAACTCGATGACTACGTCGAGGTATATTCCTTTTCCCTTGATTGATAGGATGAACTAACTGAAAGCTCGTCTCGAAATTGCGCACGGGCGCGACCAAAGGCCAGCTCGAGGTGAAGAAGGACAAGATCAAAGTCGGTGGTTCCAACAGCAACATCTCGCACACCATCAATGAAGACGAACGTACAGAGTTCACGCGGCACATCAATGGCGTCTTGGCTGGTGATGTCGATATCGGCGACCGATTGCCCTTTGCGACGGACACGTTTGAGATGTTTGATCAATGCAAGGATGGATTGGTTCTCTCGAAGCTCATCAACGACGCCGTGCCTGATACGATCGATGAGCGTGTCTTGAACAAGGCAAAAGGCAACAAGAAGCTCAACAATTTCACCATGACGGAAAACAACAATGTCGTCGTGGCAAGTGCCAAGTCGCTTGGCCTCTCAGTCGTCAACATTGGCGCCCAAGATATCATGGACGGCAGTGAGCATCTCATTCTCGGTCTCGTCTGGCAAATTATTCGTCGCGGCTTGCTCTCCAAGATTGACATCAAGCTTCATCCCGAGTTGTACCGATTGCTCGATGAGGACGAGACGATTGAACAGTTCCTGCGACTACCGCCTGAGCAGATTCTCCTACGCTGGTTCAACTACCACCTCAAGGCTGCCGGCTGGCACCGCAAAGTCGGCAACTTTAGCTCGGATGTCTCGGACGGTGAAAACTACACCGTCCTCCTTGCCCAGCTCAAGCCAGAACACTGCACGCGTGCGCCATTGCAGACTCAAGATTTGCACACGCGCGCCGAGCAAGTGTTGCAAAACGCCGACAAGATTGACTGTCGCAAGTACCTCACTGCCAAATCCATGGTCGCCGGCAACCCTAAACTCAACTTGGCCTTTGTCGCCAACCTCTTCAACACGCATCCCTGTCTCGAACCGCTCGAGGAGGCTGAAAAGCCAGAGATTGAAGACTTTGATGCTGAAGGCGAACGCGAGGCACGCGTGTTTACGCTCTGGCTCAATTCGCTCGATATTGACCCCTCGGTGCACAACTTATTTGAAGACGTGCGCGATGGTGTCGTTTTGCTACAGGCGTATGACAAGATCAAGCCCGGTGCCGTCAATTGGCGTCAAGCCAACAAACGACCGCAAGACAAGGAACTCTCCCGTTTCAAGGCGGTTGAAAATACAAACTACGCCGTCGATCTCGGTCTCCAGAACCGATTCAGTCTCGTGGGTATCCAAGGTGCCGACATCACCGATGGCCACCGACTCTCCATCTTGTCGATCGGCTGGCAGCTCATGCGTAAAGACCTCACCGAGACGCTTAAAAAGTTGGCGAGCAAGATGGGTGGCGAAGTCACGGACCAGCAGATTCTCAAGTGGGCCAACACGACAGCCGGCGGTCGCTCCACGATCCGAAGCTTCAGTGATCCTTCCATTCGCACAGGTCGTTTCATGCTTGACATGCTCGCCGGCATCAATCCAGCCTATGTCGATTATGATATAGTCGCCGAAGGCAAGACGGAGGCTGAAGGCATCAGCAATGCGCGACTGGCCATCAGTATCGCGCGCAAGCTCGGAACCACCATCTTTGTCTTGCCAGAGGATATTGTGGCTGTTCGCGCAAAGCTCATCTGGACGTTTGTAGCGAGTTGTATGGCGTCGGCGTCCAAGGTCTCCAACCACTGAGGGTCCAATGAGGGATGCACACTGCTCGCGCTTCGACGAGCGTGAGTGATGGACAGGTCAAGCAGGAAAAAGTCTGTATGTAGAGCTACAAGTACGGGAATGTATCGCATAAAAAATAAGACTTCGGCGGCGGCGGTCTTCAAAAGGCTATTGGCAGTCTCTCTACGGATTGCGCCGCTACTTTCTGCAGCTGCACGAATCCTCAGGCGACATGTCTGTAAAGTCGCGCCCACCTTTTAAACACTTGATGCAGGGACTGAATGAATCAAATGCAAATTCAAGTTCCTCTGCAAACTGATAGTAGAGGTCGCCATCAGTATCGTCTTCAACACTGGTCTGCAGTCCGCACTTGACACAAGAGCTTTTGACCCTGTCAAGCTTTTCTGATTCTTCGTTTTGGTGACCCCAACGTTTTATCGAATCATGATACCATGTTATCGACTTCTCATAAACACCGTATTCAGCAGCAAGGCCACATGCCGACAAGAATCTGCCTGGATCCAAAATGCCGCTACGCTTCATGGTTCCTCCGCAAGAACTTTTCGAACAAACTTCTTTTCGTCTTTTGTTTTGGATCTCTGATTTGTGAATCGGGGCAAGGAGCCGGCTGAGGGAGTCTCTGGCCTCAAATCGCTTGTCCTCAATGTGATCTGTTTGATGTCAGTCAATAGGTGAAGGAAATTGGAGGGCCTTGCCAATATATCTGCAGAGCGCTGGTTCGTCGAAGGGACTCCATTGAGGAATGCGTTCAAACAGGGGCAATCGCGCCAAGAGCAAATCAGTGATCTTTTCAAATTGTTCCTGAAGACCCATCATGTATGCGGCGTACAAACGACTGACGAGCTCCTCTGCTCTTGACGTGCCACAGTGGTCAGTCTTGTGAAGATCAACCGCGTTTTCATGATTGATCACACCAGTTATGCCAAATGAGATTGACGAATGGGTCCCCCATATATCAGAGAGCTTGACAATGCCCGGCAGATCGTCGCCCGTGATGGCAACAGGAAAGTCTGAGCGATTGTGAAGCAAGGCGCAAAGCATACCGACTGCTTCAAACGATTCGGTTGGAAGATCAATGGATACTTTCCCTTCAGTGGAAAGCGTCTGGCCCTCGGAAAAACTCCCTTTGAGCATGCCGCGAAACATGGGAGAATGGTAGCAGAGAATAGCCGAAGATGCAATCACCCGGCGAGGAGTGCACTTGTCTGAGACTTCAGGGTACGATCCCTTGAGATTGAGTAGCAATTCGACATCGCCATCTGGACAGACCTGAATGACCTCGTTGTTCAGCCAGGCTCTCGCTACAAACTTCATTTCGAGGCCGCCAACCAGGCCGTCTACCTAGGTGGAAGACGGGTGTCGTCGAGTTGACGCGTGCATTTTATTGTGCGATTTCCAGATGGTTCAAGGCATGGCAATTGGAAACGTCCACCGGTCCCACCCAGACTGCAGCTGCATGGCTTCAACAGACAGCCAAGCTTGCTAATTGTGTTTCATCCATGCACTACAGCTTTCTGTATAGTAAGGGATTAAGGCATGAGGAAATAGAAAAGTATCGATTCGCTGGCACAAGCCAGCTGCGTTGGTGCCTGATAGCTCTAGCCAGAAACCAGAATATAGACGTGATTCAACTCAGGATCCGAAAACATCGATCAGAAATCCACATAGGCTACAAGAAGAAACCTGGTCTATTAGGTTTAAACGTGGTGCAGTCCATAGAGGCACACCTTGGCTGCCTACTGACGCTTCCTCTTAAGATTGCCATCGACACAGGATTCGCACTTGAAGTCGCGTCCGCCTTTCATGCAATCGATGCAAAGTTTCAATGTCGTATGCAGTCTGAGAAGATTCGTCAGATCAAGATCGAGAGATTCCAGGATTTCAGAATCGTCGCTGTCCTGGACCATCGACTGCGAGCCACACATGGAACAGATACCGCGAATGATAACTTGGTCAGCCCGCTCATGGTTGTGATGAGCCCACTCATCCAGTTGCTCTTTGATGCTTCGCAGCGAGCGGTCACCTATAGGAGAGTCGGAGTTTGGATGAAAGTCGCAAATGCCCAAGAGTCTGTCCGGATCGAAGCAGCGGGAAATAATTTTTCCCGGGCAAGATTTCTTGAAACACGCTCCCTTGCTTTGGTGGGACAAATCTCGAACTTGTATAGCGATGATACTCTCGTTGATTACATGACGGCTCTGATGGCGCATAGAACTGAGCCGATCTATTTGCTGTCAGTCGATGACGAGCACTTGAATTGGCCGACTTACCAATCAATTTGCAGAGCCCTGGCTCATCAAACGGTTCCCACTGGGGCACTTCATTGCGAAGGATTAAACGGGTGACAATGACCTTGACAATTGCTTCAAATTGGGCTTGAAGTCCCAGCATGTACGCGACATAAAGATGATTGACGAGCTTGGACGCGTCGTAAAGAATGAGGGAGCCTTGGCTGGCAGTGACAGTGTATTTCTGCCCCAGTAAGCCATCGAGAGCGAAGACGATGGATCGATGTGTACCCCACTTATCAGACAGCTTGACGATGCCGGGCAAGTCGGAATCCTTGACCGAGACAAGGAGATCCGATCGACCATGAAGCAAGGCGCAAAGCAAAGCGACTGATTCAACCGAGTCATGCGGAAGCGAGATTGCAACATGTCCCTCTGATGATAACGCTTGACCTTCCTTGAAGCCTTCTTTGAGCATGCCGCGGAACATTCGCGAGTGGTGGCGGAGAATGGCAGAAGACACAATCACTCGGCGCTGTGGGCACTCTTCTGCGATGGCAGGATAAGAGCCTTTGTATTTGAGCAGCAATTCAACATCCCCGGTAGAGCAGATTGAGATTTTCTCGTCATTCAGCCAGGTTGCAGGTGTCGCGCTCATTCTGGGGCAATGGACGCTTCGCTGCTGTGCGTTTGTCTCGAGCAGTTGTTGACCAGCACGGGATTTCCTGAGTGAATGTAGTGTGTGACGTGGCTGCGTGCTGCAGCTGCCGCACCCGGCGATTTTCTCTTCAGATGGGAAGCGACGATTTGAGTCGAAAATTTGGAACCTCCAGGGCTTGGAATACAACATTGATTAACCACGTTTTCTATACGAGCGTGACTCACTCAGTAGAGCACTTTAGTGAAGTCATTACGGAGTGAACTCATGCAGCACAGATATTTGGTTGGCACTCAACAAGGACTCGGGACGAAAGCCAGCACAATGCGGCGCAATCGGATTTGAGCGCTCGTCTAGATGTCTATAATTATCGCTTCCATCCGTCATAGCCAAAGCCACGCGTCATCTCGGTCTCTGGTACAGCTGTACGATCGGTTTGGTCTGCAGCCGGTATCATGTCCGCATTCAATCGCTCTGCCGTTAGGCCAATATTGACGGCTCAACAGCTTGTTGCGTGTCCGTCTGACTGTACCGCCGTCTGTCCATCGTCAACATTCGGCTTGCACGCCGGGTTGAATTTTTCGAGGATAGATGCCGCAAAACCTGTTGATCCGAGAGGCAATACAGCATAGGGTACAAGGAATCGAGACCTTTTGCGTTCAGCTTTCAGCACAACGAGCTGTCATGTGACCTACTGGTGACGCGCTTTCTTGGTCTTGTGTTCGGCGGTGGTGGCTGTGGTAGGCTTGTGCTTCTTGCATTTTTGTGTGCCCTTGAGACATGCGATACAGTTGTGCAATTGTACTGAGGCAAACAATTCCTTGACATCCGAAAAGGCCCGCTGGATTACGTCGAATTGAACGCGTTCTGTCACAGATCTCATCACACTCACTTGCATACCGCAACGATCACAAGACACTTTGATGTCTTGGTCGCACAAGTCTTTGTACTTTTTTATCCTGTTTTGAAGAAACGCGACTGACCTTTCGACCAGTAAAGAACCGGAATACAGACAGGCAAGTCCTAGAAAGCTTTCCTCTGTATCCAACGGATTCGTTCCCTTAAGGCAGTGTTTGCAGTCTTCAAATGGATATTCTGTCAATTCAATATTCACATCCATGCAGCGAAGCACAGCGTTGGACACAATAAGTTGAGCTTTTTGGCGTGCTTTGCATGGACTGTCTGAAAATTGTCAGTCAATCAATCCTTTCGAAGGAAACTTGTGAACAACTTGCCAAGCAGCCGGTAGAGGTCAGAATCCGGCAAGCATATGCCACGAATGATTGCTACTTCGGACAATTCTTCTCCCATAGGGATTTGCTCTAGGAGATAGAGGAGCATTCGATCAAATAAGCTCTGTAAGTCGAGCATGTAGGCAGCAAAAAACATATTGATAGAAACCGAAAAGTCGAACGTGTGCCGTGCGCAAAGGCGTGCCAGATGAGCGTCCATGACGAAGCTAATCGAAGAGTTCGTTTCCCATTTGTCGGACAAAAAGGCGAGATCAAGAATTCGATAGTCGCCATCAAGCAGGGGAGTAAATAGTTCAGCCCGACTGTGGAGCATGGCACAGAGCAAGATCACCAAGAGTGACGACTCGTCAGGCAGAGGAATAGTCACCTGCCCATCAGCTGAGAGGACTTGCCCCTCAGGGAAGCGCTCTGAGAGCATACTGCGAAACATGGAAGAATGCAGTTTCAACACTGAAGAGGATACTACAATCTGCTGATGTTCGACGGCCGCAGCGTTAGTTGTGTTGAATTTGTTGGACTCGGACGACCTAGGCACTTCCAAAATGACGTCGCCTCCCGGACAAATCTCAACGACTGTCCCATCAGTGTCCATGGCTATAGATATCGAAGTGGGTGTTGGGCTCAAAGTGTGTACGTGTTAGATTGCAATTCAAATCCACTTTTGTGAATTTCAAAAATCGCGACGCGTCTGTGCGAAGTTTAGTGAATCACCAATAGTGATCAATTGGCCTCTGCTACAAAAGCGCGCTTAAGGATCGGGGCAAACAAACAGAATCTCGCAGAATTTAACTACGCCAGCCTTGCATCCTTGAGATTCTCTCATCGCTTCTCATCACGCCCATACGAAGCGCCTGCCCCAGATGCGTCCGTGTACCCCGGCAATCCACCCTGTGATTTCGATGACGACCCAGCCGCCGCAGCCGGTGCACCCAACACACCCGCTGGGTTCGCCGGCTCACCAGGCTTCTTCTCATCCACATGATTCTGCAACACGACCTCAGTGCCATCAGACATGCGTGCCTTGATACCGCCTTTGAGGGTACTCTTGATGAGGGCCTTGCGACCGATACCCTTGACGTCGAAAAAGACGAGTGCGCAGTGTTCGACGCTTTTACCATAGGTGGCACTCAAGTTGCCAGCCTCATCACCGTAGCGGTGTGAAATCACGCTCGAGGCGGAAGTCGAGGCGTCTCGCAAGAGTGAGCGTGCAGACGTATCGACGGCATCGAGCACGCTAATGACACCCATGGCAGAATGAACGAGCCAGCTTGGCTTGGATTTTTTCTTGCCATCGTCATAGGCAGGCAAGCCATCGGCACCAGTTTTTTGCTTTTGCTTCTTCTTGCCACCGCCGAGGACGGACCCACCAAATCGTTCTCCGAGGGCTTCAATTTGTTTCGCCGTTTTGCTACTGACGTTGGCGACGCCTTTCGTCATGCTGTGAATCTTGCGCGCGCTAGCCTTGGTCGTGGGTGAAAACTCGACGGGTTTGGTGGATTGCGGCGTCTTGCTGTTGATCCAATCGGAGCCCGAAATGAGGCCGCGACCCAGCGTGGCAGAAGCGTAGATAAGGCCTGAAGAGAGGTCATTGGCGTACTTGATGATGGTCGAGTCTTGCAACGCCGACGAGACCATCAAATCACCCGTCTTGTCACTGACATCAATCACGACGGGGTCCTTCGAGTTGGAACTGCCGCCCGTCTGTTGCGCCGTCAGCGAGGCGATATTGTCGGGCGTGATGGGCACTTGTCCCATAATTTCGCCCGTCTCTGTATTCACAAGCGCAAGCTTATTCTTGAGCTCTGGTTCTGGCGCCGGCATCGATGTAAAGTCGACGAGGTAGGTATCGAGCGACTCGCGCATCTCGTACTGCCCCGCTGGCACATCCACCACGAGAATGGCACCCGGTACCGCTTCCGATGGAATGATATAGGACGTTTCGCCCTTTTTGTAGACGGCTGATTCAGGTGTCAGGACAATCTCGACTTCGCCAGACTTGAGGAGGAGAAAGCTGTCGCAGATGGACACCTGCAGCGTGGCTTTTTGGGCGAGGTGCAAGGTTTCGCCATCGTAGATTTGACTAATGTCGGTGTTGGGCACTTCTAGAACGACAAGCGACTGCAGCGATGGATCAGAAGAGGTGGCCATGGCTGTGATAGCAAGAGTCGCTTAAGATCTACTGGTTTCTCAGTACCTACTTAAATACTGGGTGTTGGCCCTGGTCGCTTCGTATTCAGACTCTCAAGCGCGTCATCTTGGCGGAGAACAATTGCAACAGTCACATTCATCCTGTCAAACTGCAGACACAAGCTCAACACCTCATAGCGCAATTCGTGAACCCATAAATCCACCAAGACTCTCCTCCGCCAATGTACTCTTGTACTCCTCGCGACGCACCTCTTGATCGACCCTGAGCCAACCCCGTAATGCCGCCCGCATCTCGGCCTGCTTGGCGGCATCGACGGCCATAAGCTGTGTGTACTCTTCCTGAAGACGCAGTAACTCTGCATCGATCGATTTCGTCAAATTTGGCAAACGCCGGACGAGGTCTGTGGCAGGTGGCGCCGGCGTTGCTGGTGGTGGTCCTGTTTGCGAGGCGGTCGCAGGAGAGGAAACACGCGCTTGCACAGGCGTGAATGACTGCTGCTGTTGCGAAGCATGCGTTGTCATGCCACGCGGACCACGCGGTGCAGACATCATCATCATGTCGTGACCATTGGTCATGCTGGCCGTACGTCTGACTGGCGTTGGCGGCCCGCGTTCGTGATGATTGGCCTGTGCCAGCGTTTGTACAGCACCTGGTGCAGGCCGAGTCGTCGGAGACTCAGCTGCTGGCGCAGAAGATGTCGGAGCGGGAGATGCGTTCGAAGCGGTTGAGGGTACCTGAGAGCGTGGCGGTGCAGCCGATAAGGTTGAATCGGATTGTCTAGGTGCAGAAGCTGCGGCCGTTATTGTCGTCGTCGCCGTCGCCGTCGCCGCTTTTGGTGTTGAAGAACCAGGCACTGGAGATCGTGAACGCCGTCTTGACGCACCCATCGATGAATAAGGTGACCTTGACCGGCTGATGCGGCCTCGAGGCGGCGGACTTCGGTCGCGCTCTCGCTCTCGATCCCTTCTTCGCGGCGGCGGTGAGCGCGAGCGACGGGTGCTATAAGGCGACCTGTCTCCGCGACGAATGTACTCTGGCGTCCGATCACGTCGACCGTAAGATGGGCCTGGTGATCGACGACGCGGTGGTGGACTGCGTGGCCAACGCGAGGGAGGTGGACTGCGCGGTCTGCGCATCGGTGAACGCGATCGTGGTCGAGCATGGCCAGTAGATGCTGAGTGCGTTGGCAAGGGGCTGCGTCGGGATCGATCAATGCTGCCGGCCCGACTCGTCTGCACATTTTCTGCTTTGACGGGCGCGGCCGAGGCCGTTGATGTCGTCGTCGTTGCCGCTACAGTTGTAGCTGGAGGCGCCGAGTTAGCTCCTGCTTCAGCGGCTGCCTTGCGCAATACCAGCTCTTTATACGCACGCGCCTCTGCTTCACGCGCAAGGCGTTCACGGTCTGATTTCGTATTGGCATCCCGGACCGAGGGTTCACCATACCGTGGCTCACGCTTGATTTGACGAACTGAGCTGGAGGCACTGGGCGAGGTGGCGCGCGAGGCCTCAGACCGAACTGGAAGCGGAATCGGCGACCGCGACCGCGACCGTGACCGTGAGCGAGAATAATCGCCACGACGTCCACCGCCGCCACGTAAAGGCGGTGACGAACGATACCGACTGCCTTCTTCGTATCGACTGCGACGTCTGGCTGGAGGCGGCGAGCGGCCATAGCTATCAGCGCGGCGCGGGGGCGGACGCGAACGTGGTGATCGAGACCGGGGCCGTGGCAAGGCCTGGGCTGGACGCGTTGTGCTGGCGTCTTTTGTGTCACGGACATCCTCAATAGCGCCGTCTTCAATCTCGCCGTCACTCGCCTCCATCTCTGGTCCCGCAAGTTCGCTACCCGAGCTCCTAAACTCGGCTTGCCTGTTGATGATCCAAGTGCTTCTATCGTCGCGCGTGTTCGCTTTTTGTGAGTCACGTGCAAATGACTCCCTGTTGTCTCCTGCCCAGTGCTCACTTGGGTACCGGCAGGTGAGCTTGATCTATCGCTTCATCACCCAACACGATATGCGCTTCTCTCTCCTTGGCTTCTTCAGCGCTTGGCTTGCCGTCGCATCTCTAGCGTTTGCCTTGCCGACCAAGAACAAGGTTGCGCAACCCAAATCAAGTGCGCCCGGTTCCATGATGTTGACAAGAGTCGCTAACAGGCTTTAGAATGGAACACCTACGTCGTCCTCTTTGACAAGGAAGTCGGTGCTCATCTGTATGCATCTCCGTCTTTTTCTTGACTTCCTGCTAACAGCGCTCAGAAAACTACCAGAGGCGCTCTCACTCCTTCAATTGGCCGGCGCTGAAATTACACACGAGTTCAAGACGTTGTTTGTGGGCTTTACCGTCAAGGCGCCTGATACGGTGGCAGAGGCAGTTAAGGCACTGCATACGGGTATCTCTGTTGAGCAGGATCAGGTCATGTCGGTCCAGCCTGTCAAGGTGGACTAACGCGTACGTGTGTTTCTTTCAACGCAATTTGATGATGAATGACTCTGCGTATGCCTCTTCCTATTACTGTCCTCTTAGCTGCAGTCTCTATCTGTTCTCGTCTCTTCCCTTTCAAGTTACCAAGGTTCCATGAAGCCTGCTGTGAGTCTGAAACGTCTTGCGCAACTCCTTGATCCCGACGCATCTCTGGCCTCCAAGTACTCAACACTACCACCACCAGCTTAGCTCATTCTGTAGTATACTGACTGTACTTCGCGCAAATCTTCGCTCTGTAGAACCTCCTCTTTCTGTCTAGAGCGTCTGTCTTGCCATGGCAGAGCTCGACGCGCTTCAACGCTGGCTAGCTCAGCTAGACCCCTCCGCCTCCCCTGTCACGCTCGACGCGCTTGCTGATGGGTCCGTCTTGACCAAGCTCCTGCTCGACATCAACTTCCAGCGCTTCAGTACCCTTGCTCAAGATCAACAGAGCGCCGCTGCAGGTACCTGGGTCGTACGCCTCAATAGACTCAAGCGTCTCTTTAAGCTCGTCCAGCGAACTCTCAAAGAAGCAGGCTTGACACTCCCTGATGCCGGTGTTGGACCGCATGTCCCCAACTTGCAACGCATCGCCAAGGATAGCGCACCCACAGAGCTTGTCAAGCTCTTCAGGCTTGTCCTCGCAGTCGCCGTGCAGAGCGCACGCAAGGATGTCTATGTCGATGCCATCGCCAAGCTCGATTCTGCTGACCAGATGCTGCTGACGCAAGTACGTGCTCGATGCTCTCCTCTCGCGCGCAACGATATGCTGACTCGATAGGCGATTGACGATCTGCATAAGCTTTCGAGCGACAAGCAGGCTGCTTCACAGGCAAGTCAATCATCGCCAACACCGCTCAGACGCACAGGCACACCGGCACCCATGACACCCGACAGCAGACCCGTCTCGCGCGCCACCTCGCAACTTGAACGCGACCATCAAGCGCTTCAACAAGCCTATACCGTCCTTGCACAAGAGAATGATCAAATCAAGGCGGCGCTTGCGCAGCAGACGACCATGTCAGAGACGCCCGCCAACGAAGTATCTGCCGAACAAGCGCTCTTGGCGCATCAGCATGCCGACTTGCAGCGTTTCCTTGATCAGGCAGAACAACAGGTCGCCGCGCTTGAGACGGAGCGCGAAGAGCAGCGCGCTTACGTTGCCAAGCTCGAACGGCGGCTCCAGCAGACGAGTGGCACAACGCAACAGGTCGCGGCACTCAAGGCGCAACTCGTCGATATGGAGCAACTCAAGGATGCCGCACAAACACTCGAGCGTGTCAATGACAAGTATCGACACAAGCTCGAGGCAATGTACGTGTCTTTCAATCTACCATGTGACATGCTAATTCTGCAGGGCCGACTTGCAACGCTCTACAAAGATCCTCGAAGATCGCAACGTTCAACTCCAAAGTCACGAAGCGGATGCCCATCGACAGCGCAGCCTCGCGCAGCAATTCAAGCAGCGTGCAGATACTTTGCAAGAAGAAGTCCAAAGCTTGACGCAACAAGTGGAAACGGCACGCTCGAGTCGGCAAGACCACATCAATGGACTCGAAGCAACTGTCCTGACGGCAACAAAAGCCAGAGCGCAAGCCGAGCAAGAGATGCGTGCTTTGCAACAACGTCTCGTACAGCTCGAGTCTACCACACCGTCAGCACCGGCTCCCTCGCTTGCCGACGAGCTTGGCGCCGTCAGCCGTCAAGACTACGCGCTCCTTCAGGAACGCCTCAACGGCACGAGTCAAGACTGTCGCGCACTGCAACAAAGAATCATCAACCTTCGCGAAAAGTATGCCGCACTTCAAGAAAAGTTTGTTGATACGACGGCACGCTGTGTGGCGCTTGAAGGCACGCTGCTCGACAAGACCTTGCAACCAGATCCAGTGCTAGCACTGCTCGAACGCACGACGCTCGAAACACAGCTGACGGCCGCGAAGATGCGTAACCGCGCTTCCCAGCGCAGCAATACCTTGCAATGCATCGCCCTTATCCTTCTCGGCCGCTACTTGAGTCCTGAACAGCGTCGCGATGTCAATCAAGAAGCCATGACGGTACAACACGTCTTGGACCGCAAAGATTTTCTGTTAACGCAGCATGAGCGCACGATTGAGGTCGCCACCAGCCGTATGGTCAAGCTCTTGACGGTCATTGAAGAACTCCGCCGCAGACTTGAAGCGACCGGTGCAGGCCAACCAGAGCCATCGGCCAACAGTCTGCTCAAAACGCTCATTGACCGTATCACAACCGAAGACTCGCCTGAGAATATGAAACAACTGGCAGGCGTCATGGCCGATCAACAACGCGGCATGGCCGTGCTACGCATGACGAATGACAAGGCGAGTCTACTACTCAAGAAACAAAATGCCATGATCAAGCAGTTGCGTGGACAGGTGGCTACGGCTGGCAAACGAGGTGCACCCGATCAAGTGGCGGCCCTGCAGACGGCATTGGACAAGGCGATCCGACTTGCGAAAGAGGAGAAGCGCGAGGCCGAGACACGCGAGGCGCGTTTGAGGATGGAGAATACGCTCGTGGCGCGGGCGTTCTATGACTTGTCTACACGCCTGACGCAGAGCAACCTGTCGTTACAGCGGACGACGGCGCATCCAAAGTCATTTTTGGCAAAGCAGCGACAGGTGTTGAACCCCCTGAATGGATGAGTTTGAGTATGCTAGTCTATTCCTCTTTGGGATCATTGTACTTGTACACTACAGCAAGACCTTCACTGCTAGACGCGATCCTGGCAAACGATCCGGCGATGCAACAACAAGTGTCAGCATGGCTGTTCACAAATTTGCGTCGGAATATGACTTCTTCGGCGTCCTGGGTCTACCCTTGTCGATATTCAGCTTCTTCAGAGTACGATTGAAGGCTGCCCAGCTGTGTCAAGATGATTCTTTGCTGAAACATCACAGAAGAGACGCTGAGACAGCAGTTTTTGAAACGTGTCTCCTCAGGAGTCCTCAACAGATCTTACTCCTGAGAGTTCTCCTTCACCCCAACCAACATATCATGGAAGGCTCAGCTGCACGGCCGAAGGACGATGGATCTCCAGAGGACAATGATCTGCTGTTGGCTATCGAACCCCTGGGGGCAGAGGTAAACAGACTCGGATTTCAACCGGACAGGGCCATCGTGGGCAGGATGTTGCAGCAGATCCAGAGCATCATGGTCGTGCATCGCACTTTTGAGGACTTGCTGGGTGCGGAGGAGAAGCTCTGGACGTGAAGAAGTCACAAGAAGAGGAAAACCTGAAACGGGTATGCTCTCCAGTTGTCACGCGATACAGGGAAACTAATGTACAGCTCGGTTGAGGACGGAGAATACGCTCGTGGCGCTGGTGTTCCTTGACTTGTCTGCTCGCCTGATGCAGAGCAACTTGTCGCTACAGCGGACGACAGCGCATTCAACTTCAATTTTGGCAAAGCAGCGACGAGATATTGTACCCCTTGAATGGGTGAGTTTGAGTATGCTAGTCTGTTTCTCTTTAGAATAATGGTACATCACAGCAAGACCTTCACTGCTAGACCCACTCGCGCGGCGTCTGCAAAGCCTCCATGATTTTCGACTCACGTGGACCTTGCGGTACATGCTGATACACCCAGCTTGCATGCAATGGCAACGACATGAGGATACTCTCGATGCGTGCACCGGGTGTGGCAAGGCCGAAATGCGTACCGCGGTCATAGACGAGGTTGAATTCGACATAACGCCCGCGTCGGATGGCCTGGAATTGCTTGTCTTCGGGTGTAAACGGCATAGCCATGCGGCGCTTGACGATGGGAACATAGGCGGGCAAGAAGGCATCTGCTGCATCTTTGATGAAGCTGAAGAGCTCTTCGGGATCCTTGTCTTCCAAATCATCAAAGAAGATGCCACCAATGCCGCGTGACTCGTTGCGATGCTTGATGTAAAAGTACTTGTCGCACCATTCCTTGAAGGATGGGTAGTAAGAGCGATCATGCTTGTCACAAGCCTTTTTGAGTTCAGCATGAAATTGAATTGCGTCTTCGTCAAAGAGATAGGTCGGCGTCAAATCACTTCCGCCGCCAAACCACCAGGCACGCGGTGTGCCATCTTCATTTTCGATCTCAAAGTAGCGATAGTTGAGGTGCACGGTCGGGCACATGGGATTGTGTGGATGCACCACCAACGAAAGACCGGCCGCAAAGAAGGGCAAGGCGACCGTCGTCTCGGCCAAGCCACGGTGATCAGCGCGCATCTTGGCAACAGCAGCCGGCGGCAACTTGCCATACACCACCGAGACATTGACACCCGCTTTTTCAAAGACGCTGCCATCTTGCAAGACACATGAGATGCCTTCGCCGCCTTCCTTGCGTTCCCAGCGATCGGTCCGGAAACTGTGTCCATCAATCTGTTCGAGCGCGGCAACAATTTCTTGTTGTTTTTGTTTAACGAAACGGTCCATGCGCAGCCGCATACTAGACTCATCTGTAATGTTGCCTAGCGATTTGGCACGGTTGTCCACCTCGAGCGGAGAATCGAGTTGTAGAATCCGACTCGCTGGCGCGCGGAGCACCCCTTCTGACTGCCATAGAAGACCTGTAGCGGCCGTCAGCGCAATTGTTGTTGCAGTTGCTGCGCGAGCAGAACGCGAAAGACCTGCCGCCGCTTGGCTCGCTTTCCGGAACATGAGACCTTGATCTCGACGTGTCGTTCGAGCTCAGGAACTATAAAGCTTGTCGGCTCAATGGATGGAGGGTGTTGCGGTGATCGACAGAGTGAGAAGCACGTGTTTGTGGGGCCGAGCAAGCACCAGGGGATGAGGTATTGAAGCCTTGATCATGAAGTCCAGGATCTACGGACAATACTATCTCTGCTCATGCTACCACTACCACTTCTGCTCATCCTTATTGAACGGCTGCTCCGCCTGTGGGGCCAGTCTTGCAATCACGCGCCGGTCCGAAGCTGAAAAGTCCAAGAGCGCCGAGTGTGCCACGACCCGATTGTCAAAGATGACAAGCGTCGCATTGTCTGTCCATTTGACACGCGCCTGGAAATCATGACCCTTGGCAATATGATCGTAGAGAAAGTTGAGAATGGCGTCCGACTCTTCCTTCTTGTAGCCGACGATACGACGTGAGAATTGCGGGTTGACGTAGAGTGCTTTTTGACCCGTGACAGGGTGAGTGCGCACAAGTGGGTGTTGCGAAGTGATGGGCTTGCGACGTGCGACACCGCCCCGCTGTTCAGCCTGGTTTGCTTGCTCAAAGGCAGAGTGAATAACGTAGAGACCCTCAAGACGTTTTTTGAATCCCTCAGAGAGACGGTTGTAAGCCTCAACTTGCGAGTTGAAGACGGTGTCGCCGCCAGATTCGGGATTCAAGAGGTTCCAGAGGAACGTGGTACCGGGTGGTTGAAGCTCATACGAGACATCTGAATGCCAGGAGACGGACGACACCGAGTCACCCAAGTCAATCTCCTCCTGAATATGTGCTGAAGCAGCGTGAATGGCATCGTCGCTTGTCTCGGGTTTGTCAAATCCACGCGAGACGAGGTGGAACTCTGGGTGACCCTTGATGTGCGATGAGACAGGATGGATATGTGGTCGGCCGAAATAACTGGCAAAGGAGAGTTGTGACGCAGGAGGTAGACCTGCCCAGTCTTGTCCCTTGACGACAACGAGGCCGCGTTGAGCAACGAGTAGCGCGAGTTCATTCTTTTCTGCGTCGGTAAAGGAGGATACTTGTCTACCAGAGAGCTCCGTGCCAAGTTTTGGTGTCAACTTTGTGTAGACAGCGCCTTCGATTGGCTTTCCAGTCGCTTGGTGGCCAGGATCGGTGTAGTCAATCACAGTGTAGGGAGGATAGACGATGTCCCGATCAAACTCGGGTTGGTAGCGGTCGAGAACTTCTTGCGAGTAGGTAATGACGCCGGGACGCTGACTAGCCTTTTGAATGGCGATGGTCTTGAGGCTGCTAGTGAGATCCTCAGTCGCGGGTTGTGCTTGGAAGGCAATCGAAGGAGCCATGATGTGAAGAATCAGATATGATGCTCGACACGTCGAGCGTACTCACGCTCTTATAGAATGACCGAGAACTCATGTCGCCATCCATATTTGCTATTGTAGCAGCCGCGGCACTCAGTAGCATACAGTAGTGCTAGCAGATTGCGCCATACTGACGCTATTGCTAGTCTCAAACATACAGTACCGGCCTAGTATACGGTGACTCGCCAAATTGCGCCATACTGACGCGATTGCGAGTCCCAAACACACAGTAACAGAAATACATTGACTAGCCAAATTGCGCCATATTGACGCGATTGGGGCTTCTCAAGATATTGTGAGAGCCTTTAGAGCCATAATTTAGCAAGATGAAGGATGGCGAGCGATGGCGAGCTTGTGTTTGCAGTTGACGTCTTTCGAGATTCAGATGGGCAAGTGCACTCGACACAGATCTGGAATCGCCCTGGAGGGGACCGAAAGAGTAATTAAGTGAGGACACTAGTGACGATATCGATACAAAGCGGGCGTTTGTGTGACCATTGGACAGTCTTACGTGTCTGTATTGTCCCCAGACTGGAAGCGTAAAAACAGGTCATCAAATTCAAAGCCAAGTGAGTCGTAAAACGGTTGGCGATGCGTGTGTTCCGGCTTCGCCGCTTCCACCTGCAGACTCTGATGCACCTTCGCCATCAGCAATGGTAGATATGGATTATGCTCTCGACGGAGCTGTGAGACCAGCTTGACCAAAGCAGAGAGCAAGTCATTCGGTCCGTAACCTTGCGTTGCTCGGCCGGCACTTGTTGGTCTCATACTCGGCATCGCGTTGGTTCCATCTTGACCGACACTGCCGTTGGGTCCAAAGCCATTGATAAGCAAGTCTGGTGAGCGTGCTAGCTCGGCACCGGGCGACTCTGGCGGAATCGGCACAATTTGAACCAAGTCTGCCAGCATCGAGGCAATGTCGTAAAACTTTTCAAGCATCGAGCTGCCATGAATCTCAAAACTGTCGCCGCCGAGGAGTTCGATTGTGTCGAGTAGATCGCGAGCAACTTTGATGGGGTAGAGAAGACCGAGGTCGGCTTCGGGTGGTAGGTAGGTCAGCAGTGATTGGGAGAGAGCGAGATGGTAAATCTTGATGAGGAGCCATTGCTTGTTGACGAGTAAGTCCGACATGACCGCCGCAGGAAATCGCTTGGGGCCTGGGAAATTGGCGAAATAGCTATAGTCGGGACAAGCTTGGGTCACTGAGCGATGTAGATTCAACACATAGGCATCCGGATCCGCAAAAGGCAAGAAGCCCGAATCGCGGTAGGTCGAAAAGACTCTGTCAAAGGGTGTAAAGAGCTCATTGAGAATGACAAACCCGCGCTGTTCTGGATCACTATTGTCGAGCAAGGGAAAGGCGATCGACAAGTCGAGCGTGACGGGTAAGGTGCGATGGATGGAGCAAGCACGTTCTGACACGCTGATGAGGTAGTAAAGCAGTCTCCAGCGGTAGACTGAATCTGGTCCAGCCTGCATTGTCTTGTACGTTGTTTCAAGATGCATGCCAAGCGCTTGCATCAACGTGCAGGCTTCTCGCAAATAAAACCAGCCACGGGTATCTTGCTTTTGTTGAAAGGTTGCAATGCAGAGGAAGAAGGAGGTCAGCACGGTGCGCAAGTCTGGTTTGCTGGCATAGTCAAACATATGCCGCGACCGCAACGAAGCTTTGATTAGGCGATCTGACATGACGACTGCCGACGAGATTTCATTCTCCTGGGTGAAGAGCTCCTTGCCGGTACATTGATAGATGACGGTTGCACAGATGGCCGCAAGCAGCGCATAGCGTTGCGGCTGCTCTTGATAGCCTTCAATCAGGCTCTCAAAGCTCTCCGTGTCGAGGATGATGTTGATTGGGTAAGACTCCTCCAGATAGATGCGTTGGCAACTCTTCACAAGCGCCGGCGACAATAGCCGCAGATCCAAACCGAGTGGCGTCTGTTGACTCGCCAGAGCCTGCCTTGACATTTCAATCTGCAACTCCACTGGTGCATTTCTCAGCTGCGACAAGACTTTTGAGCGCGACTTGGTCCGATTACTCGCCATGAAACCACATTCGATATGTGATTGTGTACAGGCTGAGCAAGGAAAGTGTTTGTCGCATTTGATTTTACGCTTCCGGCAGGCAAGACAAGCAGCTTTCTGTAGCTGATCGCTCGAGGACATGCTCATGTGGCCGTCTTGTGATGTTGGGCTGAAGGGCGGGTCGCTGAGTGGGGAGATGGTCTGCATGGTGTCGCGTGCGTGTAATCAATTGCAAACGCTCAAGATTTCGGGCCCGATGTGCCACCGTACCACGCTCTTGCGTCCCTCAATGTGAAACAGAGGGCCTCTCTTGTACGCTGATGCGTTCGTAGGTGTTTGTCTCGACCCTTTTCTCGTTGGTGGTGGGATGGTTGCGGGTGAAGTGTGGAGACAGCAAGACACAAGCCACCGCCAACAGACACAGGCGCCAACTCGTAATCTTGGTAAATACAGATGGTCTGGCAAGTGCTGTCTGTTGCTGAGGTGCGAGCAAGAAGTCTACATCCAAGCTAGATATAGTTTGATGACTGACTTTGTCCCAATCAGCGATCGACTCAATTGTGCTCTTCGCGTCCGTGCACGACCTCGACACGCCCCTGAATGCAGGTCGTATTCGCATGCAGCGCTCATTCACTCGGGCCGACTACTACTACTTCATGAGAGATATCAGTAACCTTGCTCATCAACTTGCTAAGATGCGCTCCTGCAGTGTGACAGCACCGATGACTGCTGCGCTAGCTCTGTGCCTCCTGACCGCTGCAATCGTGACAGGATCAGCGCTCGATGCTTGCGAGCACGCTATCCTTGAGGCCCTGGATCAGTCAATTAGCTTCTCAGCTCATGAGCCCTTCACGCTCATCATGAAAGACGATCTTCAGAGCAAGGTTGCCTTACAGTCTTCGATCCGCGTCGTCAGTGCGACACACGGCAAGGAGCATATTCAGCTGGACTGCCTGGCGCGTGTCTCGGATGTGCAGCTCCGCGACGCTGGAACAGTAAAGACAGACAAAAATGAGGCATTTGTCAGCATGGATGGCAGCGTCTATAAAGGCGATGCGCCTGCGTGTATCTTGCTGGACTTGACGTTGCACTTGCCACCCATGACCCACGGCCTGTCGATCGATTCAGACTCGACAGACGTGCTCTTTGATGCAACGAGTGGCTTCATCGAGACGGTCGATCTACAGCTTGGCACGAGCTCGTTGCTATTTGAGCATGCACGTGGCTTCCATGCCGGCAATCTCTCAGCCTCGCTCAAGCACGGTCACGTCAAGCTGCTCGAGTCGTTCTTGACTATGCCGCACGTATCACTGCACATCAACAACGGCGCGTTGATGATGGCCCGGTCCAACATCTTTGGTCATGACATTGCCATCGAGATCCACCAAGGCGCCGTGATGGGCACCTTTGCAGGATCACCAGACATCAAGGTCTTGCTATCGACCACAACCGGTGCCATCGATGCGCTGATCGAAGCGCCCAATCCTGGTCCGAGTCACAGACACCACCGCGCTCACATTGTGGCCTCCTCGCATGCAGGCGACGTCACGCTCAACACGCGTATTGCAACACCGATCGACCTCTTGGCAGTGTCCAAGAATGGGGACGTGAAAGTGATTATCCATGGCAACGTGGGAGGTGCGTACAATCTGCTGAGCGAGCATGGTGCAGTGACGGTTGGAAAGACAGAAAGAAACTCGTTGTTGCTTCAGCGCAAGTTGCAAGGCGTTTTTGGAGAGGTCACGGCGTCCCTGTTGCACTTGACATCCGTCATGGGGAATCTGCTGCTCTGTATCGACGAAGCCAAGTTGCCAGAGACACCACCTTCGCACGAGAAATCGCCAGTGAATGATCCAAGCAACCTCTACATGATCCTCTTGCCTGTTGGTATTGCGATTGGGTTGACGGTCATCGCCTGTATCGCCACCTGGCTGCTTAAAGGGGACACGTCAATGACTGAATCCATCATGAAGCATGCAAGGGAATTGGCAGAGCTCTGGTCCAGGCCACGCGCAAGAGGTGGCCGTGAAGCGACGGCAGCATCGCATGCCGAGCGCGAGACGAACTCGGAACGCCAGCACCTGCTCAATACTCATACCGCATAGTCTAGTCGACAGATGACCTGTAGTCTTCTTCAGAATGCAGCTGTGGTCGCGCTTTTGCCAAACAAGGCTTCGACACTGAAGCCGGCCGGTTTGCTCCCACCGCGCATCATGTCGCTGATCTTGGCTTGACCGTGTTCCACAGCATCCTCAGGCTCTTCGTCGTGCCAAACAACCTCGACAGCCGCCTTTCTATCGCGCACATGTTTTGATGTGCCCTCGAGCATATCTTTTGCTGTGGACCATGAGTACCTTACGAGCCCGCCGCGCCAGCCAAATACTGGGTGCATGTGTTGCTTGAGCCAGTCGGTCGTCCGAGCATCTCCGGGATAGCCTGAGCCCCAAGAAGCGACAATGGCTGTTGTCTCGGTTGCGGCTTCTTCTTCGGCTTCGTCCTCTTCTACCTCGGGCTCGACCTTGCGCTTCTTGCGCGGCGAGGTGCGTAGCTTGGGTGTGTCATCTACGGCAGGTGCTTCCACCGACTTGACCTCTTCCACCACTGTCTCCACCTTGGGCACGACAGCATCACTCGGCGGTACGCTGGCCTCGAGTGCCTTATCGCGTGTCACCTTGGCACAAATGGATGCCACACTGACAATGGGAAACAAGCTATCAGCTTTCTTGGTAACCGTCACTTGTGCCATGGGAAACGCACGCTGTAGAATAGCTTGATACTTTTCCGGGATGCCAACGGTATCGACAAAGATTTGACGCACATTGACGCCTTGCGCAAGGATATCGCGAATCAGCTGGATTGTCGTGTCGTGCGCTTGGGCATTGAGATTGTAGGGCGCTGTTGGACGGAGCATGCCGGCTGCAATGTCCCTTGCCGACATGACACGCACCGTCCAGCCAATTTCCTGCTGCAAGACATGCGACGGGTCTTCCATCTGATGCAACAGTTTCACGCGCGTCTGGTGGTCTAGCACTTTGGAGTCCATGAAGCCATGTTGTTTGATACTCTCCGCATAGTCCACTGAGCAGTATGCCACGCCGTAGACCATGGGTCCAAGGACAGGACCGCGACCCGCTTCATCAACGCCGAGAATACACTCGACGCCAGGGGATGCTGCCACAGAGGCCGGCATAGGCGTGATGAATGAGTATGAGCTTTGGGTTGACGCTTGAGCACATGTTACTGAGCTTGGCATCCAATCGTCAGTCATGGTCGATGCAGGCATTTGTGTAGATGACGGTATAGCGATGCCACCGTTGACGCGTACTGGACGCGACCAATTTCGTGACTATGAGATTTAAGCAGCCTGAGCAGCAGCCAAGTGTAAAATCAAGCTGAATCAAGCCTGGGTGTGAAATGTATGAGCTCAGCAGCTTGCCTCTAGATCTGTCCCTCTAGGGCTTCAGTACTATAAGTTTACAATACTTGGAGTTGATTACCCCGGCCGACACTTTGATTCGAGAAGTACCCAGGTAGGGTTAGGTTACCATCATGCTCTCTCTGGCCAACAACAACAAACAAGCAGACAAGACAACACCAAAGCAGCAACAACACCAAGCGCACAAGCAAGAGCTCAGGGCCCGCAGGCGCTCTACTCAGACTGTCCCTCTAGACTGTCGCTGATTCAGTCTGTACACTATCAGACACCTCTCTTGATCTCCCAAGGCAAACATTGCAGCTATACACTGAGCTATTTCTGTGTTTCAATCACCCATGTCTTCCTCTAAACCGCGCTACAGCGAAGCCGAGCGGCGTGGTCGCGGTCCTCAGGTCGTCACAGATATTGGCGTCAAAGGTCGCCGCACCGGTCTCGAAATTCACGACACGACGCGCGATGAAGATGGCATGGAAAATCTCTCGGCCTTCTTCTCACCTGCTACCGCCAAAAAGAAGGCTCAAATCGCCGCCAATGCGTCTGGCGGTCTCTTCGACTCGACACGGTCTTCTGTTGGACGTGCTGGATCGACCTCGCGACCGAGTACGGCATCGGGCGAGCAGGAAATGGAGCTTGAAGCGAGTGAGTTGCAATTTGCTCGTGTCCGCACCCGGCTCACCGATCCTTCTCCAGGTTCTGCACAGGAAGTCACTGCCACCTTGACGGCGCGTCGGCAATCTCAAGCGGCGTCTGCTGCGGCTATACTGGCACGTCATTCGCAATCGCCCACCAAAACCCACCTTAATTCACCGGCGCTGCGTGTCCGCAATGCCGTTTCAAATCCAGCAAGTCCCGCGTTACGCGACCCGAAACGACCTGCTTCAGCCAATTTGCTCGCCAGGGTGGCTCGCAAATTGGATTTCAGAAGTGGCAACTTGGATGTCGATGAGGACGAAGCCGATGAGGAGGAGCCGGTACGCGCGGTGATGGGAAGTCCGCGACGGGTCAAGCCAGTACTCGATGCGCGTCGGCGCTCAAAGTCACCGGCGGCGGCGCCTTCGTCTGCAGCGGCGGCAGATCGGAAACGCCGAATTGCGGCGCTCGATCAAGCAGCTGAAGAGGACAATGTCCCCATGGAGATGGACGCAGACGATGGCATGGGTCCCGAGACTGGTGGCGACGTCGAGTCGGACGATGCGCCAGATCCTGTGAATGGTCCAAGTCTCGCTGATTTGCAGGGCGGATCCTTCCAAGACCTTGTTCAGCCTGACCCGCTGCCGAATGCACAAAACGATGATGTCCGTTACGATGCGCCAGACGACACGGATCCCGTGTTTAACGACTTTATCGACGATGAAGCCGGCGATGACATGCAAGGCGGCGACGATGAGAACGAAGATCAGCAGGTGGCTATCCGTGAAGAGGAAGAGGAAGAACTGGCGGATGCCGATGACGAAGAGCCGCGTGCGGGCAATAAGAAGAAAGGCGGCAAGTCGCGCAAAGCCGTCACGGACGACGAGGCTGAAGACGCCGGCTCGGCCTCGGATGCGCCACCGGCACGCAAACGTGGTCGTGCTGCCAAAAAGGCGTCCCCTAAAAAGGACAAGAAGAAGGCAACTGCGCCGGGTCGGCATGCATCGCTGAGTCCCTCGCGCGCTGCTAGCCGGACGCGTGATGGCCGAACGCAATCGCCGCAACGTGAATGGCGCGAACCCATCACGCATGAGGAGTCAAACTCTGATCAGGACAATGAAGAGGGCGTGCGTCGATCGACACGTGTCAAGGTGCCGCCTTTGGCCTTTTGGCGCGGTGAAAAGATGGTCTTTGGTCGCGGCAGTCGGCGCAAGTCTGCCGGAGGTACATTGGGTCTTGCGTTGCCAGAGGTCAAGGAGATTATCCATGTCGACCTGATTGAGGGTGAGCAACAGGTACGCCGGTCGCGTGCCGGCAGTAAAGGTCGAGCAAACGCCAAGAAGAAGCGGCGTAATGGCCGCGTCAAAGAGGAAAGCTCTGCAAGTGAGCAAGAAGACGGCGATGAGGAGGAAGAGCACATTGTCGTTGAAGCACATGTGCGCGCGTTTGAGAATCCGGATGAACTCGTCAAAAAGGTACTTGCGATACCGCAGGCCATGTATGACCCGCGGCCCGTGGTCGGCCAAGGTATCTTTTTTCAAAAGACGCTCTCCGAAGAGCCGCATTTCGCCGCCGGCGTCTTGGATATCCCTGTTGGCGAGGGCAAACCGGTCAAGCCGTCAAAGCAAAACACCATGTTCTTCTTCATCTACACTGGCTACGTCCAGGTCAAGATTCACGATGTCGTCTTCAAGCTTCGCAAGGGTGGACAATTTACCGTACCACGCGGCAACTTTTATGAAATTGTCAATGTCGGTACAAAGGATGCCCGGCTCTTCTTTAGCCAGTCAACCGACACGCTTGCGAATTCCCAGTTGTCCCAACCAAAGCGACGTTGAGATTTCGTTTTTGTTGATGGCATTCTTGAGGCATCTTGCGTCCTCGTGTATCGTAGTGTTCTGTCGTCCCCTTTCCTTTGTCCATATCTCTATCCTTTTCAATACTTTGATGATTTTTACCCAGGCAGCAGGCTGTCACATCGTTGATATCCATCTCGTCGCATCACTTCAACCATCCATCATCTGCACAAGCACATTGATCTTCAGCAATCATGAGCCCGCAGTACTGGATCACATCGATCCGCAGTCCAAGCTGTACCAAGAGCGACTACAGTGATGGCACAAAGCTAAGTCAAAACGTGACGCAGCTTCTGGTATCGACTCCGCCAACCAAGGAAGCGATTCTCGCTTTAAACGATGAGGATGTGATTGTGCGCAAGGACGACAGCTGGCGGGTGGACCCACAGCTCGTGGTATTTGATATGGACTCTACGCTTATCAATGAGGAGTGTATCGACCTGCTGGCAGAATATGCCAATGTCGGGGAAAAAGTGTCGGAGATTACACGGCGTGCCATGAATGGTGAATTGGACTTTGCAGAGTCGTTGGCAGCTCGCGTAGGGCTACTCAAGGGACTTGAAGCAGAGGCGACTTTTGCAGCGATCCGTCAACGGCTGACTTTTGCCAAAGGCGCGCGCAGACTACTGCGTGGCCTTCAACGGATGGGCTGCAAGACTGCCGTCTGCTCGGGCGGCTTTGTGCCGTTGGCCCAGTTTGTGCAAAAGGAGCTCGGCATTGATTACATGTTTGCCAACAGGCTTGGCGTTAATAGCGAGGGCAAATTGACGGGCAAGACGGAAGGCGACATTGTGCATGGTGAGCGGAAACGAGAACTGTTGCTTGAGCTCAAGGAACAGGTCGGCTGCCGCATAGAGCACACGGTGGCGGTCGGTGATGGCGCCAACGACTTGCCAATGCTCAAGACGGCGGGGCTTGGTGTCGCTATTCATGCCAAGGAGCTTGTGCAGCGCGAGGCACCGGCACGGATACGATTTGGCGAGCTCGACAGTATCCTCTATCTCTTTGGTCTGGATGATGCCAAGATTGAAGAGCTATGTGCAGAATGAATTAGACAGCGAGGAGACATGCAACGCGCACTCAAACATCTTGTGACAAAATGGTCTCTAGTCTCGTGAACGCCGTGACCGCTTGCGCGATGAAGATGGTCGCTTCTCTTCACGAAACACAATCCGTCCATTTCCTCTAAGTGCCTCCTCCTGCATCGCCTGCAGCTTGGCCTCGCGTCGTTCTGCCGCACGACGTGCATCGTCCGCCACCTCTTGTGTTGTTGGGAAATCAGGACGCCAGTCAAGCTCCGGTGTCGGCGACTTGTGCCAGCGCTCCCTGTGTCGACTAACAACCTGCTTCAATCGGTCGCCTTCCAGCATAGCAGGCTCTGCTGGCTCGTTCGGATCCTTGTCACGCCATCTTGGACCAGCTTGTTCTGGGAACGGGCCAGCGTACTTGTAGTAATCCGAGCAGCAAGCACAATCTTTCGCATGCATTTTACTCCGCGCATCTTTGCCACGCACCGGCTCATGAAAGGCATGGCGCACGCCATCGTTCAAGTCCGGATTAACCGTGAAATCACTGAAATTGATTTGTCCAGCAGGCGCCACAGCACTCGCATAGCGACCGATATTTTTAGGTTGTTGCGGCAAGCGTAGTGGCGAGCGCTTGGCAGCGATTGTCTTCCAAAGCGGTACGCGTTCGCCTTCGGTCGTTTGCTGCTGAGCCGGTGCAGGCATTTTATCGAGTGAGCCAGATGATTGCGTACGGCGTGCCTCGACGCGCGGCGGCGAAGAGCTATCGAAGCGCTGCGCCGTGGCATGCGCAGACTTGCGGCGTCCGGCGACGATGTGGGTGCGCGGTTTGGGTGTCGTGTCGTCTTCGACGCAGAAGCGCTTGGCGGCGCTCGCCTGTCCGACGTCAACGGTCGCCGAACGACGCTTTCCCGTAGCAGAACAAGGTGGGCTGCTTTGCTTTGTTGAATCACTCGAGACCGTCCAGCAACGAATTGGCGACTCGATTGGCTCGCGCTTGACCTTTTTAGGCGTCCTCATGATGCGGTCCTGGTTTTTCGGTGTCGGTTGGCCATTGTCTTGCGTTTCATCGTCTGTGATGATACTATGTGCACCACTCGTAACGCGTGCCAAGGTCGGTGCGTTTTGCAGCGCCTCGACGGGTGTCGCTGCCGGCACCTTTTGCTGCTCGACCTCTTGGCTTCCTTCAACTGCATTCGTCGCGAGCGGTACAAGAGGCTCTCTCATCTCGCGTGGACTGACTTCCGGCTTCACTTGAGGCGTCGGTGCGTCACTGTGCAGATTGCCAGAGACGGTCACATCAGCTGAAGACATGGGTGGTGCGTTAGATCGGAGCGCCTCAAGCTGTTGCTTCAAGACGACATTCTGCTTCTTGGTCTTGTCAAGGCTTTCCTGAACAATCTGAAAGCGCTCGCCCCAAGCGCTCCAGACCTCTCTGTCCTTGCGATACTTGGCACGAATGTGTGCGTCATAGTCGGTCAGCTGGTTGTACTTGCGCTTGAGATCCGCTAGCTCATCCTCGGTCGACACAACACCTGAAGCCTTGCCAAGAAGAGCATCCTTGTTTGATGTTACCGGCTTGAGCGTGGCAGCGAGCTGTGCCTGCACACGCTCCGTCTCCTTCATCGAAATTAGTAGTGCCTCGGCGTGGTGCTTGCGCTCCTGCTCGACTTTAGCTTTCAAAGCGTCTACCTGGTCCTGCAACTGCTGCTTCTCCTCCGCTAGGTGCGCATTCTTTTGGACAGTCTTGAGCGCCTGTAGCGCCTTTTCTGTAAGAGAGGCGAGCTGTTCCTTGAGTGTTGTGATCTTGCGAGTTAGCGTGAACCCTTGCTGTGGGTAGCGGCTACATACCTCCAACTCGGCCCGGAGAAGAGCCGTGTCTTTATCATCGAGCGCTGCTGAATAATCCTTCTGTTCTACCATCGCTAGGCCATGTCCATGAGCGCGTCTTTCTGTTGTGTTGATGTGGTCGCGTCTTTGCCTGGGGTCGCATGTTTTCATTCGCCACCCGCCATCAAGCAGCACCAAGCGTCCAAGACAACACCTCCTTAAAACCAAGCTCTTATTCTATGCGCTGCGTATCCGAGTCATGAAACGTCTTCTGCTCAATCGCTCCATCTCTATCCGCTCTTACAATGCTACTCAGCTTCATCTCCGTTCCGGCGCCAGGCTCATTGCCATGACGCAATCGCGCACACTGGCTACACATGCTCCCATCGGAGACTGGTCGACGCTGCATTCTCAGCCGGAGCAGCATAAGCGCTCCAGTGGCATAAATCCGGCCGGTATGCCTCTTGGAGCATTCACAAGTAATGCGGGCCCGTCCGAGGAGCCTGCTGGACGTCAGCCATCAAAACAAGAGAACCTGGCAAATTTCGGCGAAACGCTCGAGGCCATCACATCGCACCTACCTCATTTACTTCAAGAAGGTCATTTGCCAACCGAAATTCTCGCCTCCAATGTCGCGCTCGAGTTTCTGCCAGCAACGATGACCGCGATTGGACCCATACCGCTGCCCAGAGCACTCCAGGTGCCTTTCCCTGAAATTCGCGGCATCTCTGCTTACCTGACTGTCTCGCGTATCGGCTGTTGGTGTGTCAATCTGCTCTTTGGTGCCTCGACGACACAACCATCTAGCTCACCTTCGGCTATCATCAACAACAAGACCTCGCCCTTGTCGCTCGTGATTGACAAGCAGCAACTTTTAGACTCCAACGCCGACATTTCTGAAATCGCTGCTGATACTCTGTCTCGCAATCATCAGTCGACGGTTTCTATGCTACACGAGCGTTTGGAGCCAAGCAAGCATAAACTCATCGTTCGCTTTCGTCTCGTGGCAACAGATGCGACGCGACGCTCGGCCGCGCAGGAAACAACCCTGACGACCGGCCTCTTCCACTTCCACTTTGACAACCGCGGCAAGGTCGCCCGACATGTACTTGAAGTCCTGGAGCAACGTCACAGTCGCGCACGACATTTGGCGCGCTCCTGGGGCAAGTTGTGGTGGGCGGCTGCCGTGCGCGCTGCGAAACGGACTGCGTTAGGCAAGAAAGAGCCTGCACTTGGCTTGGCCTGTGCGGGGCAATCAAGCTCACGCCGGTCGCACCATCGCTCAAAGTAACAACAAGTAACAACGAATATATCAGGTCTCAAAATTGCAGTTGACTATGAAGGGCAAATAAGCCAAGAAGATGATCGAGTGAAGAGGATTACAGTCGCTGTCCAGCAGCGCTTTTGGATGACATGTGCGCAGTGCGGCTTCGTCACTTTGACTTGATTGGCTGCACAAGCGGATTGTCGTTGCTATTGCCACCACCATACTCGCACACGTAATTGTTGCCCATGCCAGACTGGTTGATCGTCCTCAAACTACATGGAACGACAGCGCAGCCACTGTACATCAGTCAGCAAAATTACAACACGTCAAGGAACGACTTACAGCTTCTTGACACTTGTCTGTGCCATGTTGATAAAGTGGCCCGTCGCATGTTGCCATTTCTGGTTGTTGAAGTCGAACAATTTGTACTCATCGTACCATTCACGGAGCGCTTCAGCAATAACAGGTTGCGCCATGGCGATGTTCTCAGCATAAGGGTTCGGTGTAATGTGCTTGAAGATCTAGTCTGTCAGATACGCTCGTCGTGTGCAAAGAGGGTCTTACGCATTGCTTGGCATGGATCATGGCAGTCTTGGCTAGCTGATCGTCCCACACGAGAGCAGGTGTGTTGCGGTGCTTTGCACGATACTTGTTGTGCAGATCCAGGAAAGTCTGGTCGGTCACGGAGAGAGATCCCGAGGTGATCGGCTTTACAGCTGTCGAGACTGGCGCTGCGACCTTCTCGAACGAGCTCTTCCTGCTCGCCGGCTGAGTTGTCGTTTGCAGAAGCTCAGTACTCAGATTGCCACTACTCAGATTCTGGTCATCTGAACCAGCGTTATCGTGCTCGATTGGTTTCGGCTCTTGCGTTTTGACACTGCTAATCGGCTTGCAAGCGGGATCGCGTGGATCCAGTTTGCAGGTGATCCAGTGATGGTGCATCACTGGCTTGGTGACAAGGTGGCGTGTGATGAATGGTTTGTCGGACGGAGTCTCAGCTACTGGCGCTGCCACAGTGCTGTTGTCAGTGGGTTGTCGCAGACGAGACTTGAGCAGACGCTACCTCACGATGATACCCTGTGCAAACAGAACTGCAAGAGAAACCTGCATGTTTTGTGAAAGATTGAGTGCGCAGAAGTCGGTTGAAGATTTCAAAAGAGTGACTGGCGGATACTTGAGCCTGCAAGATCGACGGGTTCTGGAAGAGACTGTTTGCAATGCTTTGACAATGAACAAAAAGGGCGGCCGTGCGGCTTTTAAACTTCTCTGTTGCGGCTGCAAAATGACCTATTTGTGAAGGCGAATCCAAATACTTGCGCGAGCTTGCGAGCATTCAGCCGATGCTCTTCCGATTCTCATTGATCTACCTAGGAAGGCACCAGAACCCAGTGTATTGCTCTCGCAACCTTGCAACCCCGCTAGTGTCCGTTAAAGTGCTCCTTTGTTGTATATTCAGATGGCTACCACTCTCGTTGCGCTGCATTCATCGCCACCTGTGCAAACAATGGCGAGTGATCCGATTTTCCTCTATCAGCAGCCTCCATTGTGTCGCAGGTAACGACTTGCACGTTCTGGGACGCCAGGATCATATCAACTCTAGCCTCAGACGTGCCTTGGCGCGAGTGCCACGTGTACTTTCTCTCATGCGGATAGCGCTGCCGAATGACATCGACAAAAGGGCAGAAGAGCTCGTTGAACTGCTTCCGGTTAAGTGAATGAGGCTCACCTACACGAAGCATTCCTGCTGTTGTATCGATAGGATACCGGCTAATGTTGAAGTCACCGAGGACGACACACGGCTTTTGTTTGGCTAGTGTGTGCATTTCATTCGCAAGCAGCCGCTGGAACGCGCGCTTGCGTTCTGCACGTGTGCCCTCGACTCGACCAGTACTGCTTCGCCAAGGGTATTCAGACGAGTTGAGACAGTAAACATTGATGACGAAAAGATTGTCAATTTCATGAATCAAGACTCGACCTTCATGGTCCCAGGCAACTTGGCTAGATTGAAGAATCTTTATATCCCGCGAGACAAGCGTGACAACACCAGCGTAGCGATTGCTTGTAGGCAGACAGCAGTCAGCGACATAGCCCGGGGCGTCGAGATGAAGCCTTCGAAGTAGAGACTTGTGCTGCGTCCTCGGGAAGTGTACTTCTTGGAGTAGCAAGAATGCTGGCTTGTGTAATTGAATGAATCTCGAGAGGAAGCTCATCTCCGAGCCGTTGGATGCCGTGCCAGTGCCAAGCGTCAGAAATTTGTCAAGTGTAGTGTTATCTTTTGAAAGGTATTGCTCCAATCCATCGCAGTTCCACGACATGATCTTGAGGTTGACATCACCAGCTGCAGACAGCGTATCTAACGGAGTCCGATGCTGTGCCAAGTCAATTCCTCCTGCAGGTTCGGTCTTCATCGAGACGATGACTGCATCTGTATAAGATTCAAGCTGCCTGGCTGTCTTCCGAACTGGAGGAGATATTGAGCGCGCTGCGGCTCGTTTCATGAAGAAGTTGACAAGTCCATGGCTACATGTACAGCTGCAAGTGTAGTGTGCTTGTTGTGAACGTCGAAACGAAATTGCTGACGTCAATCGCGTCTGCCTACCAGGTTTGCCTACATACGCATATGCTAGGGCTTAGACCAGGCTTAAGCCTAAGCACCTCCAACACTTCCTAGCTATAGCAAGATCAGAATCGCTTGGTCACGACAAAGAAGGGCTGCAACACAAGAGCAAAGAGGGAACGTATTGAAAAAAAGAAAAGCTAGCGCCCCGCGCGATGCCGAGCTGCACACGACTGTCCTGCAACCGTGGTTGTGAAAGTCGTGATCAAGCTAATGGATCAATACTAGGATTCACAAGCGGGTTGACAAGTGGAAAATCGTTGGCATACCCGCCACTGTACTCGCACACATGGAATAGACCCGCCTGGGTTGTGCCATCTGCAAAGGTCGCATGAGCACAGTAATGACTGACACAGCCGCTGCAAGTCAGCATATGCGGGATCAGAAGCTGTGACTCACAATCTCTCCATCTTGATATGGCACATGTTGATGAAATGGCCAGCACGCTCGTCCAGCACTTGCGCATTGAAATCGAATAGTCTGACTTCCGAGTACCATTCGAACGATGCCTTGTTAATGGTGTCCTGGCCAAACGCGATGTTTTCGGCGTAGGGATTGTGCTCTGGATCCTGGTGCTTGTATACCTGAGGTCAGTGCTCTCTTTCGAGATGCAAGGGTCAGTTTGTTCTTACACATTTGCTTGCATGTTCATAGGCAACCTGCGCAAGCGTGTTGTCCCAAATAAGGAACTGTGTATCAACATGCTTCTCGCGGTATCCGTTGTGTATGTCGAGGCAGAGAGTCTCGAATGATGGGGGTGCTGCGGGAGGCGATGGAGTCTTGGGATTTTCTGCTGGAGGCGGCGTGACTGGAGCTGGTGGTGGAGGCGTTTCTGGAGCAGGCTCCTCTTCTTTCATCACCGGGTTTTCTGCAAGAACTGGCGTCGCTGGATAAGATGAATCGAGGGGAGCAGGGGCACTGGGGAGATTGTGGACTGTGCCATCTGCTGGAGAAGGCTCAATGGACGGTATGTTGTCCTTATCCTCAAGTTGGGAATTAGGCACCGACCGCGGTTCTGGCATACCGTCGGATTCCGTGGCTGTTGTCTTGGTCTGTGAAATGGATTGCTGCATCTCTACGTTGAGGCTCGACTCCGAATTGATGGTGATGAGATCGCCCAACACGTCAGAATTACAGTCGAGAAGGCTTGACTGTGTTTCGCAAGTTTCAGCGTCATGAGAAGTGAATTGATCAGAGTTGGACACAGAGCCACCGAGATTGATGTCGATCTCCAGCTGTGGCACGGGGCTGCTTGCAATTCTTCTTGTTAGTGCTGTGCACACCATGTTGCTCTTGTTGAGTGAGCTTACTTTGTTGCAAATCCCAACAGGAGCCAACGATAGATGCACGAGTGCAGATACATGTCTACTGTACGGCTGCAGCCAGTGCGTTGAGCTCGGTCGAGAGGACGTCCGACTGGTGTCTGTTGTAAGAGGTAAGAGAATGTGTGTGCACTGCGCCTGTGTGTAGACTGAACAGATGGCCGAAAGAGCGCAAGAACCAATTATAAGCAAGCGCAGAAGTTCACTTGGTTGATGAGTGGTCGACCAACAGTGTCGCAGTCTGCCATGTGTCCATCGTCCTCATTTCAGGCCCCTCTGCCGCACAGGGAGCAGATGAAAGAAATTAGAATCGAGACAGACAATTCCGAATCAGAATCGATGCAGGTCTGGCAGGGGATAGCAATCATAGCATGCTCAGAGGTCTCCTGAGAAAAAGCCTCATCAGCTGTTACAATTGTGATGCTGCCTCATTTTTGCGCAGTCGATCGCCAGAGGTGGGCGCCTTTTCAGATGACATATTTTCTCGACAGCATCCTTTTCCCATAGCTTACCTGTCGCCTGGGCTAGTCCAGGTGTCTTCGTATAGACTATGTTTGAAATTAAAAAAAAAAGCAACGCACTTCAAGTCGCCTCAGTGATCATTACAATTTGCTAAAGAATGAAAGAAGCATTATTAGTAAGGGTGTAATTAGTATGCCGGAAGGCCTAGCCTGCTACTGCATAATGCGCAGATTCCATCATAGGCTCTGAAAACAACAGATGTTCATCAACTCAACCTCCAGCTTTGGAAAGCTCTCCAAAAGTGCAGGGACCTAGCCTTTCAAGGGGTTCACGAGTGGTTTATCTGTAGAATGAGCACCACTATACTCGCACACATGGAACCAGCCTGAGGCTGGAGGTCCTGACCCGGGGCCATCAGGAGGGAAAGTTGCCTGCTTGCAGTAATGGCTGACACAGCCGCTGCTGATCAGCATTCGCAATACAATGTCTTTTGGCTTACATGTCTGTTAAGTGCACGGCTGCCATGTTGATAAAATGCCCCAGCTTTTCAGAGAAGACTTGCTTCTTGAAGTTGAAAAAGCTGATTTCTGAATACCATTCTTTGCTAGCAGTGTCGATGCGGTTGTGCTGATCGAAAGCAATGTTTTCTCCATACAGTCTGTTGCCTCGATCCACATGCTTATATACCTTCAATTAGCACAATCACATCATACGTGTTTATTACGCAGCCCGAGGCATGATCAGAGGCCAATTTCTCCAGAGCAGTGTTCCATTTCACAGGTTGAGTATTGGCATGTTTGCTGCGGTAATAATTATGAATGTCGATACAGGACTTCCTGTACGCAGCCAAATCTGAACTTCCAGCAGAGTCGGTGAGTCCTTGAGTCTGGAACGAATGTGGCATAGCTGGGGCCGGTACAACGATCGGATCTCCTGAGCTGCCTGGAGCGACTGATGGCTCTGGGGTGACGCCAGACGTTTCGGCCACCGAAGGTGGCTGCGAGCCGACTCGGAGGGTCTTTTGTACCAGATGAAAATTCTGAAACGGTCGAAATTCATAAGCATCCTCGGTCGCCAATGGCGTCGACTGCTGCGTCTCTGCATTGAGGCTTGACTCCGAGTTGACGGTGACGATGTTGGTCAGACTGATAGTGTCGCAGTTAGATGCGTCCGGCTGTGTTTGACACCTATCAGCCTTAGTCGTGCCCCTCTTCAGCTGCAGTCGGCCAGAATTTGAGTCCGTGTCGACATGGGTCTTGACGAACGTGGCAGGACTACTTGCGATTCTGCTCGTCAGCTGACGACTTGTTACATCAATTCCAACGAATTTACCTTGCGGCAAGACCTAGGAGCAGCCATAGATAGACGAACAGATTCATGGTCGTTTAGCCTAGAGAGCGTTTGCTGAAAAGAGAATGTGATTGAACAGTCTTGCTGTATGATTGTTCGCTGACTGATAGGTAGAAACCCCAGAAGATGAGTTGTCCAGCACAAAGAATGAGGTGCGGACATCCAGGTATATGCGAGACAGTCATCCTGATGCCGTCGCGTGTCAAGTTCTTCTATTTTAGCCCACTGCAGCCGCAGCTTAGACCTAGCCAACGTCATCACAGGTGGTCTCAGCCCAAACGATTGGGCGAAGTGTTCCCCCTGGAGCAAACGAGATTGTCACCTCAGGCTCTCCTGAACAGTGGCCGAGCTTGTCTTGTTGCAATTGGCTAGGTAGCGCGCTGTCTGTGTTGTTGCGGTTTGAGGCGTTATTTTCAGATGCCATGATTCCTGACCTCGAGAGGAGAGACCACCACATCAAATATGGTGCATCAAGGTCTTACAAGCGCTACTCAGGCTCTTCGCGACCCTACGGGGCCAGACAAACGTCCAGGGGTCTCCTACGCGAACGCAGTCACGCGTTCTAATCGTCCGATCTCCACAATTTCTTCCCTCACCGCAGCTCGCGACAACAGTGTGCTTCTCGATGTTCCATCGAGTACCACGCAAACGACCTTGATGCAAGCCATCGAATTGCAATACCCTCTGATCTCTGCACTCGCACTGGTCGACTCCTCCAAATGGGTGCTTCACGCCCTTCCAGGAGACGATCTCTCACCTCTTCTCGCTGGCGGCGTTGTCGTCGGCAACACTACCTTCAATGCCCACGCCCTCATCAACAACGCCGCCGGAAATGTCATCCAGGCGCGTCTTCACCGCTCTCTTCACGTCGCTGACGCGGAAGAAGCCCTCCAAAAATCTCTCGAATCATATGGCTCCATTTTGCGATACACTCGCGAATTTATCCCTAAAACTAAGCACCCAACGGGAAACGTAGACCTTGTCATCAAACTCAAGGACTCGAACGTCCGTTCTCCGCGGGTGATAGTGGTACAGCACGACGATGGATTCGTTGAGCACCTCAATATCACGTACCTACGTCAGCCGGGACGGCCTGAGTGCTACTACTGTCACGCGGCGGACCACGAAAGGCCCAATTGTCCTACGGCGCCTCTCTGTGGAACGTGCCACGTGTCTCGGGCACACTACACTCCTCTCTGCCCACTCGCAAAGCGTCCCCAGGTTGGCACGACTGCTCCGGTTGCCGCTCGCGTTACGACACCCGATGTGACTTCCGTCAACTCCGTGGCTCCGGTCGCCGCTCCTACTGCAAGTCCGGCAGCGACACCCGTTGAATCGCGCGTCGATCCTCTCGCCACCGGACCCGCGCAGGTAGAGCATGACGCTTCGCCCATCACTCCTCAAGAAACTGTGGCTCAACCCAGCGCGGATACCGAGGAGTGCTCGTCCCCTACCGGTATTCCGGAGACCCAGGCTACCGCCGAGACGATCGCTTCCCAACGGTCTGACAAACCAATAGGGCGAGATGTGCCCAGTCTTCAGCCGGCCGCAAATCTTGACGACGGATTCACCCTGGTCACCTCCCCGAAGCGAAGTCGCATCTCTTTAGCATCATCGCCTCGTTCCACCGCACGAACATCCCCCCGGATCCTAGCGGTCCAATCAGAGCCCAGAATTCACAAGGTCAGACCAGCATTGTCTCGACTCTCGTCGGCGCTCTCGGACCTCTCGGACTACCCGCGGTCATCTCAATCGCAGGACGATGGAGACTCGCAGATGGAAGGGATCCGGCTGTCGCAGTTGTCGAATACCGACGAGGACTCTCAGCCACGCTCGCAAGGTTTTGAAGAGACTCAGGACGATCACCGTGAGGGGGTCGCTCAGAGTGACGATGTGTAAGGTTTCTAACCTTACCATTGTCTCCGTCAACGCTCAGTTGTACGGAGCTAGTGACCAAAAGCACTTTAACCTGTTCTCATCCATCTCTCGTCATTCGGCCTCGTTTTTTCTCATCAGTGAAGCTGGCATACCCTCGCCAGCCCAAGTACAAACTTGGACCGCCCATTGTGCCGACCTTGGTCTCTGCGCGATTTTCACACCTCTCAACAAAACTGCTATCATATGGAAATCCTCGGCAGACATAGCCGAGGAGGCTCCTTCGTCCCGTAATGTGCTGCGCGAAGCATTCACGGGCTACGATGATCGCCTGACTGATGCCGTCTTTGTCTTTGGTCGGCAAAAGACTCAAATCAGGGTGGTCTCGATTTACGCCCCTGCTACCGACAACCAGAAGCGAGGGTTTTTTGACGCCCTACAAAAACTCTTGAGCGAGGACGTGTCCGGAATCTCTGTGATCATCGGCGGCGATTGGAACTGCGTCGAGAACACATCGATCGATGCCGAGACCCACGCGAGACGCAACGCAGGAGGCAAGGAGATGCGCCGCCTGTCTATGTCTCGAGCTCTCACGGACTGCTTTCGTTTCATCAACCCAAAGAAAAGGGAGTATACCAACACGCCCACTGGACTCGGCCATGCGAAGCGCAGGCTTGACCGTATCTACGTGTCCGCGGATTTGCTTCCTCTCGTCAAAGAGGCACGCCATGCAGCTAGCTTCGTGAAGTCTTCGCACACGTTGATATCCGTGGCAAAGTTATGGCTACCAGGTATGGTGGAGGTGGGGCCAGGGAAGTTCAAACTTGGACTTCACATACTAGCATCGGACAAGGTGGTTCACGCCATATGCGAATCCATCACGGCTCTGTACGACAGAGCCATTCTAGACTCACCCGACGATCCGATCACAGCCTGGCAAAAGACCAAAGACCGGCTCAGACCGGAGCTCTGGAACTTAGCCAGTGTCCTCAGAAGCCACGACCGCAGGACGGACCCGGCGAGACAGCAGGTGGAGGCACTACAGGGCTGCGCAATCAGAGCGCGACTTGATCCTCGCGGGGTTGGTCCAAATTCCGTTCATTTCAAACTTCGGCAAACTCGCGCTCAAGACCTCATCAGAGAGCTCTCTGTAGACGGCACGATTGTGTCCGATACTGACGACCTGTTGGGGGCTGCTTGCGAATTCTACGAGGACCTGTACCGGCCCAAACCGGTCGATGCGGAGGCTCTTGAAGACATCAAGGAACACTTCACGGCTAGAATGCCCGAGCATGCGATCGGCAAGCTGGAGATGGTTTTCACCGAGGCGGAAGTCCTTAAAGCACTCCAGAAATGCAAGAGAGGCTCTTCTCCGGGCCCTGACGGCCTACCGACGGAGTTCTACATCTCTACTTGGAAAGTCACGGGATCCATCTTAACTGCCATGCTCAATCACATGGCAACTAAGGAACCCCAGGACCTACCTAGTAGACAAGCTCACATCCACCTTCTTCACAAATCAGGCGAGCAAGATAAGCTGGCAAACAAGCGCCCCATCTCGCTTATCAACGCAGACGAGCGTATCTTTTCCAAAGCACTCAATCAACGGCTAGCGCCGCTGTTGCATCACATTGTAGCGGAGACGCAAACAGGGTTTATCCCTGGCCGGGTGATTGATACCAACATTGCCAACATGCAGACTATCGTGGATCAACCACCGAGGGGTCTCCAATGTCCTGACGGACTGGTTGCGGTGATGGACTTTGAAAAGGCTTACGATCGGGTGTCCCACGACTACATGGCAGCCATTCTGGAGCACGTCGGCCTAGGCCCTCGCGCAACAAAATGGTACATGGCATCGTTTGCAAACCAGTCGGCACGCGTATTCATCAACGGCTGGCTGTCGCGGCCGTTCCAAATTCATTCCGGGGTCAGACAAGGAGATCCGCTGGCCCCCTCCCTCTTCGCCATCGCCATTGAGGGGTTTGCATGCGGGATACGGAAGCGTGTCAAAGGCTTGCCCACGTGGTATAGTGAAATGACAGGCAAGCCGAAGGAAATGCTTTTCGCCGACGATGCAGCATGTGCTCTTGAAGACTACCACGATGCCGATCGGCTCTTGGAAGCTGTAAAGATGTACGAGCGAGCGAGCGGAAGCAGCCTTAGCCAATCTAAGACTTTCTTTTTCGCTCTAGGTACTTTCAGATGGGGCTCCTTACTGCGGCAACGATTTCGCGGGTACCGCGTATTACAAGAACCTTTCAGGTACCTCGGTATACGCATTGGCATTGGAGTGGATTATGGGGACTGGTGGGACGAGGTCAAGGCCAGAGTTCTACAAAGAATCCGATCGCTTCCGATGTGGGATCTTCCATACGCCGCCAGGTGTATGGCCATCAACATCTATTGCTTCAGCAAGATTCTCTTCTACGACAAGTTTGTGCCAGCCCCGTCAGCGTTTGTGGACGACATCCAGCAAGCGGCATTTGCAGCATGCTGGGCGCACCGCAATCATCATCTCGTCTCTGAGGCGCGTCTCCTTACGCCGGTGGATCATGGAGGCTTTGGCTTGTTTGATCTAGCGCTGCAATTGCGGATAGGCCGGGCAAAGTGGGCATTCCAGCTTTTGAAGTCGGAGGCTCTTCGCGCGACTCACTCTTATGTCGTGAGGCTTCGGTTGAAAATCGCTGCAGAGCCGTTTGCAGGTGAACCAGTCAGCACGAGTCAAATTCGCAACACAACAGGCAACTTCACCATCACATGGCCCTGGTACGGTGCGTTGACGGCGCCACCGCCCTCCTTGGTCATCTTCAATGCGGCACAAGATCGCACGTTACAGACGCTCCCGCCGAGGTGGCGCGTCTACATGCAATCATGGACGCAGACGATCCAACAACCTCGCGGTGCTCGCAATTTCCCCGAAATCTGTCACGATTGGGCGATCCAGTACATCAGACGACCGGTGGTACCGTGGAACAGCGCTGTACCTATGGACTGGTTCGAGATCCCCGGTCTTGGAGAGCTTACGGATTTGACTTTCGGATGCAAACCGACCGCCGACTTCCATGAGGTGAAGTACCCGCCAATCGACCCTCCAAAAGGGCACCAGAAATTGG